>CM023606.1:27260973-27555973 GCA_013358685.1 Antennarius maculatus
TTCATTAACCAGTAAAACATATACTTATGTCTTAAATTAAAAAAAAAAAAATATATATATATATTTTTTTTTTACTAAAGAAGGGTTCGGTGAGTGAGCATATGAAACCGGCAGGGTTCGGCACCTCCAACAAGGTTAAGAACCACTGCTCTAGACCAAACAACATTGCTGGTCTCAGCACAGTTTTGTACACCTTTCCTTTCATTCTAGCTGAAACTCTTCTATCACACATCACACCTGACACTTTTCTCCACCCGTTCCATCCTGCCTGTAAACGCTTCTTCACCTCTTTTCCACACTCTCCATTGCTCTGGACTGTTGACCCTAAGTACTTAAAATCCTCCACCTTCCTGATAGTCTTCCCCCTGTAACCTCACTCTTCCACTTGGGTCCCTCTCATTCACACACATGAACTGTCTTACTGCGGCTAACCTTCATTCCTCTCCTTTCCAGGACAAACCTCCACCTGTTCCCTGCTCTCACTGCAGATCACAATGTCATCTGCAAACACCATAGTCCATGGAGATTCCTGTCTAACCTCGTCTGTCAGCCTGTCCATCACCATGGCAAACAAGAAGGGGCTCAGAGCTGACCCCTGATGCAGTCCCACCTCCACCTTGAACTCCTCTGTCACACCTACAGCACACCTCACCACTGTCTTACAGTCCTCATACATGTCCTGCACCGCTCTAGCATACTTCTCCGCCACTCCACATTTCCTCATACAATACCACAGTTCCTCTCTGGGCACCCTGTCATAAGCTTTCTCCAGATCTACAAAAACACAATGCAGCTCCCTTTGGCCTTCTCTGTACTTCTCTATCAACATCCTCAAAGCAAATGCTGCATCTGTAGTACACCTTTTTGGCAAGAAACCATACTGCTGCTCACAAATGCTCCTTTCTGCCCTTAGTCCAGCTTCAACTACTCTTTCCCATAACTTCATTGTATAGCTCATCAGCTTTATTCCTCTGTAGTTGCCACAACTCTGCACATCTCCCATATTATCCCCATCCCTAAGGTAGGGATAACATGAAGGGTCCTATATAGCACCCTTCAGTCCTATTATGAAAATCACACGCACACACAGAGCTGTCACTATTTCAGATAAATAAATAAACCCTAAATGTGAATTTTCCAGACAAAAATCACTTGTTAGCTCTTATGTCTTGGAATTCCCCAAAAATATCAGGCACTGGAGAGATATTTCTCAGATACTGTAAAGAATTTTACATAGACCTGTGGCCCTTGATTCATCAAAGCCAGTTCAAGAAATTCTGAACAGTAAAACTTTAAACACATTGAAACTTCTGAGTATGGGTGGTCACCTTAGACCCAGCACGTACCGTAAACAAAGATAGGGAATAAATTGATTTGAGAAGTTCAGAAGTGATTCAAGGCATCTATTTTTACACGGACAAACTGTTTAAGTTTTAAGAAATAACTTATCTCATGGGAAATATGCCGATGCATCAAATTAAAGCATGTTTTTGATAAAGAAAGATGGACTTATGCATGTTTTCCATGAGTGACATGAGAGCAGAATGTGCTCAAGTATGCACTGAAATGAGTGTATGAAAGACTTCACATAAATAACATTAGTGATTATCAGGTCATATTTGTGGATATATGGAAGTTTACAGTGTAATGTTGTGCTAAAAATAATACAGTTCAAGAAAAAAGGACCATGACAGAGCAGTGAGTAATAGCCAAAAAGTTGAAGCAGAGGTGATAATGTTTGAGCAGCAGAATGTAAAACATCCAGGGAGATCCAGATTTACCATGTCATACTTGGGTATCACAACTACATGTGAGACCTCTGTTATAACAACATTCCAAGCATGATGCATGGTTTTAGAAACCCTCTAAAACATACCAACAATGTGCTTGGAGGATACTACCACACTAAACATTATGCAAACAACACATATTTACAGAATATAATAATTCAAAAAGAAGAAATCTACCCAAAGTAGTGGTAACAGCCTTTACACGCGGACAATCATCAAAGTACACCGTCCACAACGTCTAAGATTAGCAAATGAGTTCTTTTTTCAACACTGCTTGGTACAAGCATGGAGCTGTTTTGTTCATGTCTTCAAACAGCTCCTCCCCCCCACACAACATGATATCATGCTGTGATATCCCACAAGAATGACTTCCTGTGTAGAGTAGCAGGACAGCAGCTTTACTTCACTTCTACTAGTATGCCATGTGGGAACCTTCCAGCAATCTTTTCGGTCCAGGAAACAATGCCGTTGGTGGAATCATGACATTTACATTGATTTGCATCCAACACCCACAGACTTAAGATTTTAAGCAATATGCAATATGTGAAACAGTCCATCATCCAAAATAACACACTTATCCCATAAGGAAGTTGTACTGGCAATCTTTTTAGGACCTTCTTATGTACACAAAATGCGTATAATAAGTTAAAAGACTAATTTTATTTTATCACTATATCATTACATTGCATTTAAGACATGAATTCAAAACACAATGGGAGCACAAATGATGGAACTGAATGACTGTTGACAGAATGCAAAGAACTTGTTTATAGTGTAAGTTATGTTCTACATAATGGCCATTTATGCTGAATGCAAAATGAAATTTATCCCCCGTTTTAATCCCTTACATTACTGAATCAATTAAACTGTTATAAACAAGATGTTTAGGCAGGCTTGCACAAAAACAACTGCCAGAAAGTTTCAAAGAACTTCTTTTTAATTTTATATTCTGAGTGCGGTACAAGGTAAAGACGTGTTGTATTTATACTTATACCATTCTTTTTTTATTCAAATAACTCTACTTGTACGGGAGTAAAGAATGGGTCTACTATTGCTGCCTTTTTGATGAGGTAGGAGTCAGCAAAGCTGCATAGACACATGTAGGATTGATGGCATTCATGTAGCTAAATGCGCTAATAAATCAATCAATCCAATTTGATATATTAAAAGGGCATCAATATACAGTACAGTGAGCCCTCGCGCATCAAAGCTCACGACCTCATCACGGATTTTTGGTAGGCAGTCACGTGATACTGTACGCGCATTCTATTGGCTGCAACATCCGAAAGTGCGCTCGGTTCCCTCACTCTTGGACTTACGTGAGACACAATAGTGCCTTAAACAGTCGATAAGAGTGTGGAAAAAGGTAATACAGATGGAATCTGGTTTAATATCAATATGGGGAGGGTCATAAACGTTTAAATTACTGTAAATAATGATAAAAAGTTTTTTTGCACTATCGCGGAATTCATTAACTGCATTCCTGGAACGCATTAACCGCAAAGAACGAGGGGGCAGACCTTTTACCAGAGAAATGTCATTTCAAAGTAAAACTGAAGCTTCCATGTTCATCTACTTTCTTTTCTCTTGATGTTATTCCTCAGTGCAAAATCACCGAGTGGTCCAACACTGCATTTGGCTCCTTAGCTTGCTCACCTTCAAAACATAAGCTCCAATTTTAGGAGCACTTTTAAGTAACAAAATTAAGCATTTAAGTGGGAAAATGAGAATGATGAGCTAGTCATGTCATTTGAATGGGAAATACCAATCCATACATGGATAATTCTCCAGTTTGAAATTGTTTAAATGTTTTACGGATGTGACTGAGCTTAGTGTGACTATTCCTTATTAGTTTAGACCCCTAAAAATTTAAGAATAGACTCAAAAACACATAACGAGAAGCAACAGTATCCAGGACCAGTCTACAGAAAGCTGACAACTGCTCAGCCCAATTAACTGAAGTGAATGGGCTAATCCCCCCCTAAACAACAGACACCGGGAGGTGCTGGCCAGTCTGCATGCGTTTCTGCAAGACAATAATGGAAATTGAAGCACACTGCCCTCCCACTGGGGATCTGGCTGGGGTTTTAACAAGCCCATTTACCAGAATGACTTAATGAACCTGATCCTGGGATAAACTTGGAGATGCTGTGATGAGTAGACTGTAATGCCAAGCCTCAAATGCCCCTGCAGAACATTTACTGTGTCAGTATAACTGCATTGTCGTGGACTTTGTTAAATCTTGATAACTATTTAAATTTTGATATGAAGGTCTGAACTGTGTTTTCTTCCCTTAAATACTGTGTTTTATGTGGCTGTATGTCTACATTTTTGGCATCTCTTCGATTTTCCAAAAGTTGATACTTACCTTGTGCCTATGGATTTGAAGGAAGGAGAAAAACATATGTCAGGGAGGAGAAGTAGAAGGCCAGGAGCATGACTAAGGCCTTGTTCAGACTAGTTGTCTATATCCGACTTTTAGCCATCCACATTGATGTTGCATATCTTGTGTGTAGTCTGAACAGTCCCAATCGGATTTTTGCGGGATGGATTGAAACCACATTCAGGAAGTAGTTTTGTGTCGGACAAGGACAGAGTCTGAACAGCTCCCAACACTCCGATCGGATATGGTGGACCGCAACGTCATATTTGTGACGCGAGAGCAGGGTGCCAGAAGGAAGAGAGGAGCATATTACGGAGCGGTAAAACACGGAAGACGAAATTGATGATGTCTGGTGTGTGTGTGCTTTTTCCACCTCTACAGACAGTGATACCGCCAATACGCTAAGGTAACAAAACTTCATTTGTCGTCGTCGTTGTTGCCGCCGTTGCAATTATATGACCTCACACATTGCGCGCAATGAACGATGACTCCAGCCTGACGTCGTTGCTACGGCAACCTGTCAGATTGGCCGATAATGTGGCCCAGTCTGAAAAGAGCCAGATCGAATTTGGACACTTGCTAAAAACAGTGTGAACAGCCATCCTTAAAAATCAGATATGGAAGGGAATCTTACATGCCTGCAGTCTGAACGGAGCCAAAGGTCTACAGAGGCAGAGCTTTAGAGTGTCAGTAAGTCTCAGAAGCTTTGTCCTGAGAGGAGCATGGGATAATGGGAAAAAGTGATTTAAGAAAGGAGAAGGACATTCTGTAAGATAGTAAAACTGTGAGGGAAAAATACAACAAAAAGTTGAATTGAATAGTAACTGACTGTTAATATTCAATTCAACTGACTGTCCATTCCAAGTATCTGTTTAGTGAAAAGACGAAGACTGCGTCCAAAGACATAAGACCAGTATAAGCCACTGATATACAAAAACCGACAAGAGTATCACTTAAGCAAAATAAATTTTGTAACTATGAAATTGTTTTATTATTACATAAATAAATCAATTGAAGGAACCAGTTATGAGATGCAAATCTTTCAACTCTGTCCAGCGGCCAGACAGACAGACAAGAATACAAATAAATAGAAGACAAGGCTGCTTTTTCAGTTCATGGCTTCAAACATGACAAATGCAGCGCTCGAACTTTTATAATTCTACATATCACATATGAGTTTACAGTGACACATGCTTTTAGAATTAGCTAAATTTACTGTGCCTCAATTAATCACAAAATACATCACAGCAAGTTCACACTAACCTACAAAGAAAACTGATGAAACAAAAGACTGTTACTGATAAATATTCCTGGCTAACCTATATTTAAAATAACACAGCTACCAAACAGTTAACCAGCAACAGATTTGACATGCATCCATTTTCTTGTAGACAAGACCACTGTAATCATCTTGTCTGCAGCTGCCTTTACCGCTTTGCTGGTCACAGAGGTTGCTGGACCCTGTCCCAGCTGTCTACAGGTGAGGGGGGGTATGTATTGTTGGTTATGGTTATTATTCCATTGTTGAATGAAATCATCTCCATTTCTACCCACTGGGGGCAGCAGTGGTTCAGTAGTACAGCAGTTTGTCCAATGATCACAAGGTCTGCGGTTCGATTCCCCCTCCCGCCCAGCCACCCGGAGTGTGAGCTGACAGTGGGAGGTGTCAGCTCACCGCCTGTGCACTGCCGAAGTGCCCCAGAGCAAGGCACCGGCCCCCTTTACAAGTTGCTCATTAGGGCGCACCAAGAAGGAGCTGCCCGCCACTCTACCTCCCACTGCATGCCTACCGGCCCCTTGTGTGTGCGTGTGTGTGTGTGTGTGTGTGTGAGTACAGGGAAATTAGCACATCCTAGTAATCTGTTGGTCAATCACATGCATATATATTAGTGGCAGGGGGAAGTGGAGCGGTTGCTTCTATCTGATCAAACATCCATAATGGATGGAAGTGGATGAAAATATATAAAATGTGAAGCTGACTAATTAACCTGCTTGATAGTCCTTAATTTAAAAGTTAAAACTGAAGTTTTGTGAATAGAGAAAAGAAAATGGACAAAATGCCAGAATTCTGCCTGGAAAGTCCTGGCAGAGATGTTAAGCATAAAATTAGGGCGGCAACAAAGAAGTTGGTGCAAATAAGGAAAGCAGAAGCATGAGCTGGCAGTGGGTTGCTCTAATAGGAGGAGCCTGGCTTGCTCTAAAGCACTCACTTGCTCTCTCTTTATCTCTCTCTGTGGCTGCCAGCTGAGCCACAGGGTGAACCTTAGCAGAGGATGAGGTGCTCTGTCTGGAGAAACAGTTCATTCATTCATCATCTAGCCGCTTTTATCCGCTGTAGCGGGTCGCCAGATAGACTCATTGCAAACACAATTTACATCTAGCAACGTGGCAATGAAGAGTTTTTACAAAACACAAGGGAAAAAAATGGGACACAGAAAAGGAAAAGAACAAATTAACAGTAATTTGCCAAAAAATATTTCACAAGTATATTCATGAGTCCTTCTACAAAGTGATCAATCCCAAATCTAATCCTGATGTCACCTGATACCAATTAACTTGTTACAATATGGAACATTTTGCACAAATAGTATCAAATTCTACAGTGCTTTTGAGTTACATAGTGTCCCAACAAAGGCTCATTGAGCACAGTATTATCAGTTTGTCCAAATACGTAAACCCTACTGTACTGGCTGTCGTACAGTAGGGTCAATCATTGACCCCCACTCATTGTATCAAATGACTGGGGGTCTTTTGACATAATAGTTTAATGGCCCAAACTTTTGAGGGGTTTGAGAACTGATAAAGATCATAAAGGCCCTGAGCTTATTATTACAATGATTTTATTTTTCAGATTATATATTTACTATTTATTCATTTACTATTCCCACATTCTCACTTTAAAAATTCACTTGAACGTAAAATACAGCACATACACACACAGAGATACAGAGCAAGAGAAATTGAATGAGAGTATGTTTGGAGGCCAGAGGCGAGATGGAAGAAAGTTTGTTACATGCCGGACATCATTTTAACTATACACTGCAATTTGTTATGAGTCCAGATACAGACTGTTTCAACATAGTGTGCCACACTGAAGTGTACTATACTGCTCTAATGCCCCAGCAGGCATTAGAGCAAAACAGTACAAAGAACACATCAGAACATATCAAAAATTGAACATGTTTGCACCAACAACCAAAACAAAACTAAAATGTTATTCAGAATGCATTCCTCTACCAAGGTCAAACAATTTTTTAAAATGCAAGTTCATCCCAACTGATTAGTTCAAAACATGTGGTTGGGTGTTTGAATTAATCTACTCAGTAATGTCTGAGTGATGTAAAAAAAACATCTCAGAATAGTTTTGAAAGTCTTTGATCCATCCAAGATCTGTGTCAAGACCCATTCCCACCCCTCCTTCGTGGATATCCATTGAGTAGCTTTGCATAATCCCACTGAGTCAAACCAAAGCATTTCCCATACTTCTGGGACTCTTTGTGAAGAATTTGTCTTATTTTTAAGAAGAGGCATCACTGACATCAAATATTTCTGGATATATACGCAGTATGAAACCATGGGCATATTGCTGTACTAGACTGGATTGACAAAGGAAATGAGGTACTGAGGCTTGAATACAATGTTCCATTGTTGGTAGGAGTGGACAATGCTGCAGTGCACAGTGGGAGAGGGCTGGCTGCAGGTTTGGCAGCAGGCCACTCAAAAAAAAAATTAGGATTAGGGGGTGGACTCCAAATTCTCTGCAATATGTCTTGTTATTCTTATTAACTGCTTCTGACCATATTTGAGAGTTGGCAAGCTGATGAATATGGGATAACGTCTTTGCTTCAGAAAAAAAAACACTTCAAAGACAGTAGTAGAGTTATCAGGCAGCAGCCAGGGTAGCTTTATTATTCAGTTATTCTTTGATGACATAAAAACTAATTTCATTATTATACTACTGTATTTATCATATTGTGAAATGCAAAAGTGACATCATGTAGAATTTTTATTACATATCTGAGGCAGCAAATCCTAAACTGCTGGCAGTGACACACAAAGATAGCCCTCTACTTCATCTACTCCTTTTCCTAATTCGACCATTACTCTGAAAACCTCTGTCATATCTAAAGCACACCACCTTACTGCCATCAACCCTCCCTCATACATGTCCTGTGATGCTCTGTGATGCAACCCAATATGCTTTTTCCAAATCCACAAAGACATTGCTTTTTCCTAACATGAAACCATAGTGTGGCTTACTGATCTTACTCTCCTCCTAATGTAATCTACTACTCTTTGCTGAACTCTTTTCAACAACCTCATGCTATGGTTCATCAACTGTATTCCTGTCTTTACTACAGCTATGAACATTTTTGTTCTTGAAGGTGGGAATCCTGTCACTTTCCAGGATTGAGATATTCAGCCTAGTCATAAAAACTACTGCCATCTCACCTGAACATTATCATACTTCTGCAGGTATGTCGTATGTTGACTTCATTATTACTCATTTGCTTCACTACCTGATCTACCACTTTCACATCCCCTGATCATCTCTCTCTCCCATTTTCTTCATTGACCAGCTCCTCGTAGTACGAGTTCCTCCACCTTCAACATTCTCTTGTCATGAGTCAGTGAGTCATATACAGAACTGCACCATTGTCTTTGATAGAGCAATTTATCATTGTCACATCTTTGTGAACTGTTCTATATTTAAATGTGGTATGCGGAACATGGTGGTGTTGGGAAATTTGCTGAATACTAAGAGAGAATTGGCCTTGCAAACATCCTTGAAAGGGGATTCTGAATCACATTTTTCAATGGACCAAACCATCAGCTGAAGATACTGAAGACAAGCATGCATCAGTCCTTCAATGTACACTCAATGTTGAGGTTTACCATGCTGCAAACGCTTCAGACGTGTTTCACGTCTGACCTCAGACTACTTGTAAACTGAAATAAATGACTGAGCCATTCCATACATGCAAAGCTACAAAAGCTATTATACAAAGAGATGCATGTCTCATAGGGCTCCAGCTCACAACTTAAACAAGATTCCAAGACCTGTGATTCATAATGTGCTATGTGCAAAACCCCCAACACGAATTTTAAAGAAAGCGCAAGTCTGCCACAAGTATGCAAATAAAAAAAAGCACAAGTAGTAACAGTATTTTGTGTTGTGATCTGGAAGAAGTGAAATTTTTGCATTTTGAGATAAGATATAAAACTTATCAGGAAAAGCCCACCCACAGTATTGAAGGTTTTTATATGATTCAGTGGTTGCTACTTGTCCTATAAAATCTCTGTCTCATTAACTCCCTCCCCGCCTCCCAAAATGTCAGCATCCTGAATACCAGTTGTCTGTTGCTGCAGCCACACACGGCCTTTACTTCAGACTGGAAAGCTGTAATTTTTGTTAATTCATCACCCTGGCCATCCATGTCTGTGTACTTTTGCATTAGTAATGTTAACATCTATTTGCCGTTTGGGCCTCGTTGCAGCATCTACTTTTAGCATGATGCGAAGGCATTGGTGAAGAGAAAACACACAGAGCATGGCCACAGGATGTCTGAAAATACACAAGGCTCACCACATACTGGGCAGCCTGAAAAAGTGCACGACAAGAAATGACAGACACTTAACGGCACTGATACAGAGTCTGAGTACTAACAAAAGAAACCCGACTATTCTTACATATTAAGAAAAAATATTTTGTGAAAATATTCAACAGTGATCAGTACATCAGTGGAGGGATCCTAGTTTGTCCTTGAACTCATCTACAGGCTGAAGAGGTTGTCTGACAAAAGGGGTGGAATGAAGCTAAATCAGTGGTTCTTAACCTGGGTTTGATCGAACCCTAGGGGTTCGGTGAGTCCGTCTCGGTTCGGTGGAGATTGAGGTCAAGACAAAACACCTGACACGATGTGTCGCGTGTTTTTGCCGAACATACATGAATCACCGCTGTGTACGTTTGACACATCGTGTCAACTCGTGATGACACACCCCCCTTAGCCATCACTGGCTGAAGGTGACTACGCTACTGGGCTTGCACCAGGAGCTAGTATGACTAAGCCACTGTGGCTCACTGTAAACGAATTGAGTAAGCCACAAAACGCCACATTCTGTGTCTAAGACAGCGGCTTGCTATAATTGCAAGTAAAACTTACTAGTAAACATTGAGTTATATTTTGTATGACTGTATCTTCCCATAGTGAATTCAAGTTTTCAATTGTTGAGGGATGTAAAACCACACTTGTCGTGGGGTGAGTGTGGGGGGTATACCCCCCCACAGGCGGGGTCCGGGTGGGAAATTTTTTAGAAAATGGGGTTGTTTTCCTGCATTCTGGTGCATTCTGAGGGCAAAATCTTCTGTTCAGTTTGCCTACAAAAATACACTGCAGTTAACAGTTCAAGCTTAACTATATTTCTATCCTACTTTATGCAGGTATAAATGTGAGATTCAACAACTGAAAACTTGCATTCACTATGTGAAGATACAGTCACACAAAATATCACTCAATGTTTACTTGTAAGTTTTACTTGCTATTATAGGAAGCGAGGTGAATACACATTTACATGAATCACTGGTTATTCCTGCCAGTCATAGGGATCAAAAGTCTAAGACTACAAAAAAGTATTGATAATATCTTTCATTTACCTTCTGATCGGTCTGTCACCACTCCTACCCCCTTCTCAGCATTCACCATTTGTTGTTCAATTAGAATTTTAACGCAAAATCTACTATAAAACACTCTATTCTCATTTTCTTTCGATCGTCCTCACCTTGTTGTACACCAATTCGTGGGTTTAGCTTGTAAAAATAGAATCCTGGTTTTTTCATTGGACGAGAGGAGGTCATGACCCAAGTGCATATTTAATGATCGGGAGCGTTCGGGTCACTTCGGCTATTTCTGTCGGCATGCGCGCCGATGAAGAAGAAGAAGATGAAGAAGTAGACGAAGAAGACAAAGAAGAAGAAGACGAAGAAGATGTGCGCCGTGTAGTGAGAGAAAAAGTTTGTTTTCTTATGTTATCGCTCGGGGATTTTCGCGAGTCCAAAAAAGTTGTAACTTTTTGCCTTTTTTTCCCTAAAAATAAAAACGCCACTGTGGCTACACAAGCTAAAAACCTTGTAGCCACACTGGAATTTAATTTGCCTATGGCAAAGTGGCAAATGGCTTGCGCAAGCCCAGCGCTACATCGATTAGCCTATCTGTGCTACATGGGATTTTGGGCACTCAGTAGTCGAATTATGCCTGTCATGATGGTTCGTCATCTGATTGCTTTCTTAACATTTTAATTCATAGTAACTATGTTAAGCAAAAAAAGAAATTCTACATCATTTGCAATGTCAAGTTGAGCAACCCTAGTCTCGCACCGGCAAAAATAAAGGAACACCTCCTTAAGCTGCATAGAAACAACAGAAATAGACTTTGTTGTGAAAATGACATCAGAGTAGCACTTGCCAAGGTGAAGCCATGCATATCTGAACTGGTCTCTCAATAACAGCAGAAGTCACACTGATTTGCAGGTAGGTCACTTCATGTGAGTTCATGTACTGTCTTGGTTTTGTTCTTCGAAAAAGGTGACATTAATGCACAATTCATTAAATACACCAGTAAAACATACACTTATGTCTTAAATTTGAAAAAACAACAACTCTTTTTACTAAAGAAGGTTTCGGTGAGTGAGCATATGAAACCGGCAGGGTTCGGTACCTCCAACAAGGTCAAGAACCACTGAGCTAAATGGTAACATTTCATCTAATAAATTAAACAGTATTATATGCATCCGTTATGTTGTTGTCTGTTTTAAATACAGTGTTTACAAGAATACTACAGAATTGGTTGCTGTTAAAGCTCAAGAACATTTTGTATACTCACTTTCCATTGGGGGTTTGGGAAAGTACATAAAGAAAACAGTTTTAATTTGTGGATAAATTGTCACTTTAAAATTATAGTCTATTCAAGAAAAGTGATTGTAACAAGGAAAGAGGGACATTGGGTTAGGAAACCGTTTCATAGAACACATCATGTTGAAGCATCGCTCAGTTGTGTGGGTGTCTGACTTCCTGTGTACTGGTCTAGCCTGAGCAAGTCTGTCTGATGTTGAAATATAGGACCTCTGAGAACTGAAGCCCAGAAACCAGTAAAAAATAATTAAACACTGTAGTAACACTGATCGGTCACTGTCCTCACTGTCATTCCACTTGTGAACGCAAGCTTTCCCACAACTACACTGCCCTATGATAACATTTATATGTCCCCCAGGTTCTCAGCTTCTATTCTACAAAAAAGGTTCAAGAACGTGGCCTATAGTATTTTGGAATAGTGTTTAAAGATTTGCCACAAATATGATGATAAATTACAGAAAGACCACTTAGCTCTTTAAGGATCCTCAATTCTGTACTCCACTACAAAAACAGTCATCTTTTTAAAAAAAATATAATTAATGTATGCTGATGCATTTTCTTTTTTTCTCATTTAAGAAATGAGATACACTGCTATTACTACTGTTTCATTAATGGATATTTATGGAACTTAAAGATGATTTTGCACTTTGGTCCAGCATGAAGTCATTTGATAGCCACAACACCCCACTTTCCATGAGGGTGCATTAGAATCACTAAACCCATTTTGTATGTTGTGGTAGCAAGTAAATACTGGCTACATGTTTGCAGAAACAAGGAATAAAGCACATTAAGTACAAATACAAAATCTATGGAGCTAAAATTATTTTTTTTAAATATACCCTGTCATTTGCATGTGCTTTCCTCAAAGGATCTTTCACGTGTTGTCAAGGCTTTGTCAGCTCTTTTACCTGGGGTCTCATACGATGATTTAAATAGGTTTTTGGTTTTATTTTTTGATCTGAGACTTGATTTTATAACTAATATAACGGCCGGCACACAAGATGAGTTTAAAACATGTATTAGTTGCGCTGAGGGCTGGGACATGTGTGTCACTACCATGCAACAGACAAACCCAACAGGACGCCTATGCTTGCTCTGGAGGGTCTAACAACCTCCTCGCTCTCACTGCAGCAAGTAAAACGAGCAGAAGTCAGTTTTAATAAGACAGAATCACGCAGGTGAGTCTTGTCACGAGAAAGTTAATTAGATCAAAACGTAATATGAAATTTAAGGGGAGAAATGGAAAAATTGTGAATATTTTTGTTGAATCGCAGTGCATTTACAGCTTGCATCCCAGAATGTATGCTGTCTGACAATCGTGCATCCCTGTCAAAAAAGGACGTACGCAAGCAAGAACACTGCAACATGTATGGATACATACAGTATGCAAAGGAACATTGTCTGGTATAAAGCATCTCACCTCTCTGCTTGAGAAGAACACAAAGTGACAGCTGCAACAAACAGTAAAATACCTGAATTTAGAAAAACAAAATTGTCACACTAATTTCATAAAATTAATTATTTACCGCTCTCCCAGGATAGGCAAAGCCTCAAGGCCAATTGTTTTTGGTCAAGCTTGTTATTTCTTTATTTAATTTTATAAAGTTGTATATAAATGTATAAACTGTAGTAGATACCTTTCCCAATATCTCCCTGGTACAGTGGTACCTCTACTTAAGAAATTAATTGTTTCTGGAAGATATTACGCAAGTAGAAAATTACGTAAGTAGAGACGCGTTTTCCATGCAAATGCCCTAATCCGTTCCAAGCCCCCAAATATGCCGACATGTTTTATAAAGCATAAAAATGCATCAAAACATGTAACAAATACAACAGAGTGAATTCCAGTCCTCCTTTTGAACTTCTCCAACCACCCACGCGATGCCTTAAACTCCTTAAACTTCCTTTTGTTTTAATAACGTGGTGATATTCGGCCATATTCTTTGGCGAGATCGTCTTTTCCTCTTTTCTCCATCACTTTCTTGGAGTCCATAGTGAATACGTACTCAAAAAGTTATTATATTTGCGCAAAACTATCAGACTACCTCACGGGTTGAGTGTCGAATGCCGAAGACACTACATAAGCACCGATCTAGCTCTACACAGAGGTGGAGTGGCCATCCCTCTTAGCCAATGGGATGCCAGGAAGATACTGTAATAGGTAATGGCCAATGGCAGAGCAGCTATGAGAATGTTGCGTTCAGGAACCTGTGGGATATTCGAGTATCAGCCAATACTGTGTTTTTACATTACGCAAGTCGAAATTTCTTTCATAAGTAGAGGCAATATTTTCCTGCAGAGAAATTCTGTAAGCAGAGACATATGTAAGTAGAAGTATCACTGTATTTTACTATACAAATACTAAAATATTACAATGTAATTTAATGAAGAAAATTAAAATTGATATAAGAAAGAGGACAACTTGTACCACTTCAAGAACAGCATTTTCCAGCTACAGACAGTAGACTGTAGACCATGCATCGCCTTGATCCCACAAAGTTCATTCACTCATTAATTTTCTTCCGCTGTATCCGCCACAGCGGGTCACAGGGAGCTGGAGCCTGTCCCAGCTGGCGTAGGGCGTGAAGTGGGGGAAACTCCGGGCATGACACCAGTGCGCCGTGGAGCCACACACAAAGAGAGACAACCACGCACACACACACTCACTCCTTTGGGCAATTTGGGAGTGGCCAATCAACCTGACGCACATGTTTTTGGAGGTGGGAGGAAGCTGGAGAACCCGGAAAGAACCCACGCAGACAGCATGCAAACTCCACACAGAGCGGGACTCCAACCCGGAATCGCCTTGTTGTGCGGCGACAGCGCTACCCACTGCGCCACCGTGTCACCCCACCAAGTTTGTTTTTGTAATTATAGATTGAAATTTAATATGTAATGACTTATGAACAATTCAGCTAACAAGCAACCTCTCAGAAACTATTCAGATGGTTCATATTTTAAGGAATGTTGTACTTGAATAAAAAGTTAAAAAGGTAAATATAGCTTCATGATCTGTACCTCCACCACACTGGAAAAAGATAGAAATTTGATTCTTGATTTGTTTTTATACCTCAGTGAAAACAATCCAGAAGTAGTTCAAGTTTATCAGTTTATTTTCTGGGAACTTTGACGGCCCGCTTTGACGGCCTGCTAAAATATGGAGATCACATATTTTTCAATATGTGATCTCCAACAGTTGTTGCTGTGTCAGCAGTGAGATTGTTCTGAACTTCTAGAGAACTTGCTGATATGGTCAGAAAGTGCTCTGCTGATTGCATGGTCAATGTACTGGGACACATAAGAGCCTGTCCTGTTCTATAAAATACAGCGTGAATAAAAAAGTAGCTGTAGTTACAATTAAGCGGTCATAAACTGACCACCGGCTGAACAATTACAGGTGAGATGTACAGTGATATTGCGACGTGGGAAAAAAAAAAACCCTATACGTGTGTCTTTATCTGTATCTACACCAAAATTAAATGGGCTCTTTCCAGGCCAATGTCATTCCACCACATTTTACGGAAATACATCCAGTAATTTCTGTGTAATCCTGCAAAAACCAACCAGTGAACAAATGGAAGAATATCAAAATATAACCTCCCTGCAAATGTAACTGAGTGAAAATAATCTACAAATAAAATTGCTTGTTGGTTGCAGCACTGCTTCAGTCTTCATACAAGAAATAAACAAAATATGGCCCGCATCGCATTAGGTGGTCTAAGCCCACCATTATAAAGAAGAAATTCCATGTTTAGTATGTAGTTAGCAGTAATAGCCAGTCACAAAGACTAATTCATAGACTACTCACCGAACCTTTCAGACTCAGTTGCAAAACTGGAATAGTCAGTAAGGTTTCAATCAATGCACAATGAAATGTGAGTGTTAAAACAACAAACCATACCTCATAGGACCAGACACACTGAACACCAGCAAATCGTCTGACACAGCGGCCCACCTCCACGTCCTCGTGGGTGGTGTACATCTCCTGAAGACACTCTCGGATGTGTGGCACCATCCTCCTTAGGACCTCACGGCTCATGATGACCCCAGGGCCCCCCATACAAAAGTTCTCCCCAGGCTCCAGTGCCAGTTTACCCAGTTCATCCCGGGCCCCCATGCCTGTTTGGCCCAGGAAAATGGCCTTGCTGCTATTGAGACTTCGCAGGAAGTTCTCCAGCTTCTCGCTCTTGATATAGACATCGTCATCAGCTCTCATAAACCATTCATACTTGTCTAGGTAATGGTCATGCATGTACTTTAGCATCATGAATGACTTCTTTTGAGGTGGGTAGGAGTCATCTACATTCCTCAGGGCCACTATGGGAATGGGTATAGAAGTGTCCGAGCCTTCGCTGGAGAAGAATTCCACACGACCTGGAATTGTCTGCGCCCATGTTCTGAAAACACACACATACACACACATGATTATCTATAACACCACAAAATAACTAGGAATTTCTCTGTAGACAAACAGACATGAAAGGCTAAAGTAACGTAATGCCTGTACATTGTCTAGATTGATGTGTATAGATGTGGTGTAAACAAAGAAAAAAAATGCACACTTTTAAACATTCTTGAAACACCATTTTAAAAAAATCTATGATCATTAACAAACTGTTGGCAACATTTGAAGTTATCCTTTTTAAAGAATACATGGTTATCAGCAATGTTATATATGATATATACTGTACATTATATCATATATAACATACTGTATATATAATACATATATAAACACACACACGTATATGTATGTATAAATATTTATATATACATAACACACACACACATATATCATATATATACACTTATATATATAACACATATATATACATACATACATATACATACATACGTACACACACACACACACACACACACACACACACACACACACACACACACACACACACACACACACACACACACACACACACACACACACACTTTAAAGCAGCCTGTCAGTAGCAACTACAGTCCTGTCAGTGTCATGCTAGGCACCAGTGACATAATTCTGTAGCACAGAACTGCAGTTTTGAATCCAAGTCTGATGAGGAAAAAACCATAAAATATCACATCCCAGTAGCACACCAACTTTCAGTAAAGTGGGCTGCCTAACAGCTGTTGCAGACAACTCCACTAGATTAAAGAGCAAGAGATGCCATAAACATCAATGCCAATCACTGCTGGTCTTTTCATACTGCACTGGGTTTCTGTGATCATGACCCTGTTCACATTGTCAGAGGGGCAATTACAAAATATAACTGAAAGAGACAGACCTTGCAAATCAACTGTCCATCTTACATTTGGAGAAATTTGGTTATTGCTCTTATTTTGTGTTACCATACATGACAGGAAAGATTGGAAAGTAGCTTCACACCATTTTGCAGCAAGTCAAATCTTCGAAGTTGATGTATTCATGTGAGAGGTGTTGTCTCCAGTCAGGCTTGAACTAATTCAATAGAATACAACAGCTTGTTCTGTGTTCCATTGACATGACACATCAGGCTGAACACAGCCTCACTTAAAATGCTTTTAAAACAAGGGGGAAACAAGGAATATCACCATGTAGAAAGACATGTCTGTAAGAGAAGCGTGTCTCAGATCATTAACTTTCTTATCTACATTTTCTATAAAAAGGATAAGTGGGAGTAGTCAGCAAAGACTTCTTGGTTGCTGAAGAAACACTGAGAGGGGGCTGTGGCAGAATGAGAAGATTCTCATGAACTAAGCTATGAGCTCATCCTTAAACAGGTTAACACTACTAAAACTATTTTGAGTTGGTTCCTCTTGTAAATACATTGGCACTATGTACTTCAAGTAAAACTGTCAGTATGACTTATTTATCTGTATTTCTTTGCCTTTCAAATGTAACTATCATCACAGAAAAAACCACAAGCATCGCAAGTATGTTTGCTGTGAAGACACAATGCTAGCTTTCCTTCAGACTTCCTTGAAGCCTGCACGAGAATACTAGTGAATCCTAAGAAGTTAGGCATTTGAATCTAGTGGAATCTAAACAAACTTTAATACTCTAGATTCCTGTGAATTGACAATGACTGCGGGACACAGCTATGAGCTCAGGTATCTGGACCTTCTTGCAGACAGATACAGTATGCCCCAAACATTAACTGAATAAGAATGGAGAGACTGACATACCATCAACGATTTACCCCAGTCCTTTTAATATCAGTTTAAATATCAGTGGAAAAAATAACTCGAAATGACAAAAATTCCTAAAAAGCAAATAATTTGATGTTCTGACTGACATGTGTAAAAGGTTTTGTGACAGTATATTGCAGTTTTAGAGCTATGCTTGGGAAATGAAGATGGTCAGAACCAAGTGACCCCATCCTTATATCCTTTTCCATTTCTTTTGTGATTTCTCCAGCACCTGCTGCTTCATAAAGTGCTGTTTGCTTGGTTGTACACAATTTATTAATATTGTCCCATGTCCAGTTACATCACTCAATGTCATTGGGTCTTCAGCAATAGAATCATTTATTTATGGTACCTAAACTTCTCATCAGTCATCAGAGCAGCAGTCATTCATGACATCATGAGATCTTTCGTCTAATTTGCCAGAACAAGTTCAATGAAATGTGAGGAAATGTGAGGACAAGCAAGAGTGAATCAGGTGACTGTTGAAATTAGTCAGTCTGGAATCTAGGCAGGCTTGCAGTCTATGTGTAGGTCTTATAGATACAATACATTGTTGCATTCTCCAATAAAAATAAGGAACTAAAAGTCGAGTTTATCAACTTCAAAAATCACATGGTTCTGAAATTTGAACTGAAACGATTAATCAAATGACTTATTCGGGACATAATTTATCAAATATTTTTGACAAAGCAAAAACAAAAATCAAATACTCCAACAAAATATGTGTAGATTGTTAATCTGAAACACAAACTCATTCGAAAAGTGACAATGTTTTCTCAATTTTCTTGGACAGACAGACAGAATGGGGTCACTACGGATGTGAGACATTTGGTTTTCTCCAAGGTTTGGATGGAGGACAGCCACTGGTTTTTCTAACCTATGACATTTCATCTGATGACTGTTCGGGGAAATTCAAAGCAGAAATTCCATTTGGCTTCGTTTTTTTTTTTTTTTTTTCTTGACAAATATCCCACACATTTGATTATTTTATTTCAACGCTTACTTAATACTTGTGCTGTAGGAAACCCAAGCTCTTGTGTTGTGGGTGATATTTAAACCATAAAAGTATTATTGTTGTTAATCATAACGCTGATATACGCCTTTCATAATCAAGGCCATATAAATGCAGTCGCCATCATAACGACTGATCTAAACTACCAACTTTTTGCTAACCTGAAAGAGCCTCAGCTTCATGCTCGTACACACAGCGGGATCGTATTTTATCTACTCCTGTTTAAGTGTCTATTTAGTCGGGTTGGACTTTAGAATTTCTGTGCAAAACTTATTGAAACTGTAAAAATAGCAGGCTGCTAACCAGAGTCCTCAAAAAATGTAACAAGCACAAAAAAAAAAAAAAAAAAAAAAAAAAAAAAAAAGGCCTGTACACACAATATATGGTTTGTTCTCCAACCATGTCCTTCCAGGTAGAAGCTTAGAATGGAAGGCCAAAGTAATTGCTAGTTTACAATCGTAGTACACGACACAGGAGACGATCAGTGGAAAACGGCGTCCTCTCTTACCTGTAAGCCGCGACAGCTCGGTTGTTCAGGTATTTCTGAGCAGTCATGACACCAACGAAGAGGAAATCAGTGGACCTGGAGCCAGGATTCTCGGTCACCGGTGAATCGTTATCTTGCGGTGGCCATTGTACTCCACCGTATTCCTTCTTGAGACCCCCGTTCAACCCACAACCGGCAGGGTTTGCTTTTCGTTTCTGTCCAGCTTTCTTCAGTTCAGTCGCTTTTGGTAAAATGAGTCTGGAAGCCAGAGTGAACCCGACAACCAGTCCCAACAGAACACTAAACCATGCTCTTCGGCTTCGACCTGCCATTCCCCCAAAAGTTCACCAGCTCAGATTGTACCTTCTCTGTAAAATAAAATAGCTAATCTGATA
Source organism: Antennarius maculatus (assembly GCA_013358685.1). Lineage (NCBI taxonomy): Eukaryota > Metazoa > Chordata > Actinopteri > Lophiiformes > Antennariidae > Antennarius > Antennarius maculatus. Next base: position 27,281,112 of record CM023606.1, read on the forward strand.
AAAACAAACCAGTATAAAAAACGAAAACAATAGCGGGCGAAAAATGGTCTGGCGGACCTCTTGTGTCTCAACAAATCGGGCTCTCACACATGGTAGAAAAGCCCTTTTCTTCCAGTTGCCTACGTAGCATCACAGCAGTCTCCTTGAAGCGGCCACCTTAACAATTTTCTGCCGCCTCTCCCTCTGACATTAAGCTGTCCGTCACATCGAACATCAACAACCGTCAATGCATGTCGTCAAATGCGGCGGAGTTCCCTTTGCCTCGAATAGGTGTCCCATTCTCGTCATTATCTCGCGTACGGGGAATGTCGGACTGTAGAGATCGCGGATCACGAAGGCTTTAAGAGTGGTTTGACCCAACGGGGTTTCCGTAGGAGAGCTCTGACTGGCAAAGTAGGAGGGTCAAAACTGTTTCCGGTATTGTTTTTTTTTTTTTGTTTTTCATTCCATATTTTGTTTCTGCTATCACTCTGCTTCATTTTGCTTATATGTCTAGCCAGGGTAAAGGAAATATGTCATGTACGTTCGGACCACCTGCTCAAACTAATACAACTTTATTTCTAATTAATTTGAGCAATTATCACTTGTGGACATCCATTTAAAGCTTGAAAACGTCTCACCTTTCATTCAAGAAGATTCATAACATACTGTACTGTCCGGTGATAAGGACAAATATGTAAACTCTTCTGCGTGAATCAGTGAACGGCTCTGAATACTACAGTAACCCCAAGCCACAGGCGCGTTGCCATGGAGAAGAATCCAGTAAGAACAGTCAGATTGACAGCGGAGTTAGAATGTATTTCAACTGCCGTAATAAACACATGGCTACGAACGAGGTTTACGTAAATTTATAATGTAGATTGAAACTAGATATTATTAAAACAGCATAAAAGACACACGTGACAAAGAATTTTAACTCGGTAATCTGTCGTTTTTGTTGAAATGCAGTTTGGGAGATTTCTTTCTTTCTTTCTCCACATGTTTATGTGCCCAATCTATGTATTTGCATAAACTCACTTGAAAAAGTCTCACGCTGTCACAAACTCCACCCACCTGTCAATCAAGCGCCCAACCAATCACGGCGCATCTGTCAAAAGGAATTACATGAACATTATGGCATAAGGCATCTGCTGTGTTAGGAGAAGAAATAACTATACATGGACTTCCCAGTTAACATAATTTTAGAGTGTCATAACTGTTAAAACAATTTTCATGTTTATGAGCAGAGTCCAAACAGCAGGAACAAGACAGATAATGGAAACAAATTCTGAGGTAAACTCCAATTGAAAGAGAGGAAAGGATTGTCACAAAAAGAGAAGTACTACTTAGCCAGAGCCAATGAATGTGTGGTATACAAAAAGTATACTATACATTCAGTGGGTTAAAGCCTATCAACCAATAAGCATTTTACCATTTTTATTTACTATCTATCTTGCCCCATAGAACAAGGTAGCTATTTATTCTTTGCATATATTTGGTATGAAGTCTGATGTTATTGTTTTATAGTGGAATTTCCACGGGTTCTCGCTAGCACTTTGTATTTGTTTTATAATAATTCATATATTTTTTTATAATGAATTGATATTTTTAGATTCAGATGTTAATATTATAGGTTCAAGCTGTAGAATACTGTCTGAGTAATCTGTAAGGTAAAATTAAATGGAACTTTCATGCCTAAATCAGGACCTCTAGATTGGCTGTTCATTCTTGGCTGCATCATTATTGGATGAAATCTGGTTACACAGAGCCACTCTGAATCTATCTTCATCATGTGGCCAGCTGTGTAGAAACTGCTGTTAATATAATACATTCGATAGTAAATTTACAGCAATATCAGCAATAATTATCGCTATTTGTTACTAATAATCCATTACTGTATTTCAACATGTCATGTTCAAACTCCTTTAAAAAGCTCTTCCTTCTTCCTAATATCAGTGGTCTGTAACCCCCCCTTGTGGTGTTGTCATCTACAACAACCCCATCAACCTGATCAGGTTTTCTTGGGACGAAACATTCAGTTATACATATCAGTCCAGCAGTCCTCCACAAATGAGACCTGAATTTGAATTCTCAAAACTTCAGCTCACAGTGGTTCAAACTGTTTCACTGTAAATGGATGCTATAAATGATCATTATATAATCAAAAATGTCACTGTGCAAAAATATTGATATTGGCCCAGTAAACTGTTCTTGCACAATTTATGTTTTATATGTTTTATATATATACACAGTATATATACTGTTGTCACCCCCAAAGGGAAATTAGTAGCACACTCTAGTAATCAATTGCGTGCATATATATTAGTGTGTACAGGCCCTGAACACACACACACACACACACACACACACACACACACACACACACACACACACACACACACACACACACACACACACGCTAAGCTTACATGATCCAAGAGGCTTCAGTTTCCCTAGGAGGAAATATACTCCTCCTACTTCAGTGTCTTCATGTAAAACAAGGCAAAAACCATAGATAGGCTGGGTTTTCATATTTGGCATTTCTTAAAGTTCTTAAAATTTATAACATTTTCCGCATAGCAATTTCCATTCAAAACCATAGAAAAAAGTGTACACCAGGAGTTCATGTACAGCTAGGCACAACCAAGTAGCCGTGACAGTGTACAGGAACATCTGTACCCAGTATGGACTAGAAGTACCCAAATCTAAATGGAACATACCACCAAAGGTGTTTGAGAACAGGAAGGCTAAGATCCTGTGGGACTTCCAGACTGACAAACAGCTGCTGGCTAACCAACCGGACATAGTGGTGGTGGATAAAGAGCAGAAGAGAGCAGTGGTGATAGATGTGGCGATTCCAGCTGACGCCAACATCAGGAAGAAGGAACTTGAAAAGACTGAGAAGTATCAAGGGTTGAAAGAAGAGCTGGAACATATGTGGAAGATCAGGGTTAATGTGGTCCCTGTGGTAGTACTTGGGGCAGTGACCCCCAAACTGGAAGAGTGGCTCCAGCAGATTCCTGGAACAACATCTGAAGCCTCAGTCCAGAAGAGCGCAGTCCTAGGAACAGCTAAGATACTACACAGAACCCTCGGACTCCCAGGCCTCTGGTAGAGGATCCAAGCTTGAGGATGACACACAGATATCACCCTACAAGGGTGAGAGGGACATATATATATATATATATTTAGTATTCCACTACAGGACGTCGGGCCCTCAGGCCACTTTCATGAAGTCTGTTCCTGATTGTTTGGGTAGAGACATTCACACCAGTGGACCTCTGGAGGTCATTCTGTTGGGCACGAACAGTGCTCAGCCTGTTTCGCCATGCACAAATGAGCAGGTATTGGTCCTGCTGATGGATTGAGGACCTTCTACAGCCTTGTCCAGCTCTCCAAGAATAATCACCAGTCTCTTGAAATCTCCTCCATGCTCTGGAGATTGTGCTAGGAGACACATTAAACCTTCTTGCTGCAGCATGTGTGGATGTGCCATCCTGGAGAAGTTGGACAACCTGTGCAACTTCTCTAGGGTTAAGGAATCGCCTCATACTGCCAGTAGAGATACCTACTCAAGCCAAAACCAGCATGAGTGGAAAACCAGCCAAAAAGATCAAGAGAGAGAAACTTGAAATGACCTCCACATGTAAAACCAGTCCTGTTTTCAGGTTTTTTTAATTGTTGCCACTGTAGTGCACCTGTTGTTAATTCCATGAACACCAATACAGCTGAAAGTGATCAACGATGCCCTCAGCTGCTTAAACAACCAGAAAATTATCAGACAGGTCTAATTAATTTCATGCCAGGCCCAATTAAAAAAGTGTTCCTTTAATGTTTGTGAGCAGTGTATATTTTTTTCAGTTAAATCATACTATTTTTGAAACATGATTTCCAGGAAGTCTCAATACAAACAACCATTTTTTTCTTTAATGAAAATATTCACTATTACAGTAATCATTGTACCCGGAGTTTCCCCCGCCTCACGCCCTCTGTCAGCTGGAATAGGCTCCAGCCCCCCAAAAGCCGCCACAGCGGATGAAGCGGTTGACGATGTAAAATGTAATATTTGTTATCACAGTCTGTATGAATTTATGAAGGAGAATCAAACACTTATTGTTAGGATTAAAGCCAATTTTGGGAAAAACGTTATGTTTCACTAATCTCTATTTAAACTCACCCCTATGCTGATGGGCAATATTTCTGGAGCTTCACAATCAAACAGTGATGCCACAAATTCTGAAGATGTGGTTTTAATACATAGAATTAAAAACAGCCAAGATCCCAAAATGATCTGAAGAAATGTTATACATATTTTTTAAAAGTAAATATTTAATGTTGCCATTAATTAATTATTTGGCAAGATTAGTTGCCATTCTTAGTGCACAGCCCACCTGAGTACATACGCAAGCTTAAATGTTGGTATGCACATGATTCAGTCTCTTCTGTAACACCCAACATGTGTTCTTAAAGGTCACTGTTGTGTGATGCATTCCTGGTTGATGAAGCCTTATTTTCTCACCTACATATTTTCAGCGAACAATGCAGTAATATTTAAAATGATCACATCATCATTGAGCTCTATTGAAGCATAACAGCCCATAGTAAACTATTCATTTAAACATAATGTTTGCCATTCTAGGAAGACACAAGATCTGGCATCTCCCATCAATCCAGACTGGGAATGTGACATGATTGTTACACACCACATTATTCCATTGTGTTGAAAACATTACACAAGATGAGTCCAACCAGATACTAATGAGATTATGTTACGTTCTGCTTTTGTTTGTGGAACATTGGCTGTCACTAAATCACACCTTGTGGTTGTGTTTTGTCAGTTGAAGATGTTAAGACCTCGGGAGATCTGAGGCCCCAGTGATGTCGCAAGAGTTACCGTGATAATTGTGAGTACAAAGATAAAATCACAAAAATAAATAGAAAGCACTTTATGAAGTGAAGAAGAAGAAAGAAGACAAAGAAAGAAGAAAGAAGAAGAAACATGCATATGTGTGTGTATGTGTGTGTGTGTGTGTGTACAGGCCGCTGAAACAACCCAACTGAATCTCACAAATTCCCAAAAGATACAAGATACAAACTCATCATGTGTTTACTAATCAAAATGTGTAGAACAGTACAACCATTCATACTGGTCAAAATGTTTGCAACTACACAATCAGAATGTACCATTTGTTTTACTTAACCACATCTACCAGTTACAGCTGCTTTAGTAAAATCAACTCTTAAGCTATGGCAGTACACATTAATGAATTTAAAAGAATGAATCAGAAAAAAAAAACCCTGCTAACTGTGGACTTCATCAGCCAAACCTACTGGTTACCTACCATTTACAGGAGTGGCTTCATTACAAGCTTACAATGCCAAAACAAACATAACCCTTACAATGCCAAAACAAATACCTGTATAACAGTACAATTGATGATAATCACATTATCTTTGATGCTCATACATGGTTGCAGCAAAGATAAAGTGAATGGTAGAAAAGTAATAGGTATATGCTATTAATTACGCAAACTGATCAACATTCATTAGATTTCGGAAGAAAAAGAAAAAAAAAAAGGATAACATCTGCTCTTAGTGACATTGTCAGCTTGGTTCAGTCAGTCAGCACCCACAAAGTAATGTCAGGGGTCAAAGGTCCTACAGACCAATGTTTCTGACTGTCTTTAACCTCATCCACCTGATGACGGTCCTCTCCTGCCAGGTCTCCATGAGCAGGTTCCCCCGCCCTCTCCAGTCAAAGGATTGTAATCTGAAACAAAAAGAGAACACCACACAGCTGGTAAAAGGTCTCTGTCGATGACTGATCCAACAACTGTAAAGAGAAATTGTGTCTGTCTACTGTGTAAAATGAGTCATGGAAGCACATGGGTGTGTCATTAATCTGCGACACGATTGCTGGGTGTGGTTCTGGATGCAGCAGAGCGCAGATGTGGCCACATCCTTCTGCGATGCTGATGTGGCTGTACAACAGTAGAAATACAGCTGTCCTTTTTGGTCTCAAATGACTCAGTCTGAACCCCCACCCTCCCATCCATCCATCCAGGAGCCAAACCCAGCTTACAAGAGGCGAAAGGCGGCGTACGCCCTGGATGTGTTGCCAGCATAATTCAGGGCTCAATACTGACACGTATTTTAACATATCTGAAGCAACTTCTGAATTTGAATGATATATGCTTTCTCTTTCAAGTATTTTGACTGTTTTATGATGAAACTGTAAATTTAAGGTTTGAACCTCGACTTTTTTTCCTCCCAACCATTTTGGTAGACGATGGTGGTCTAATTACCATCACATACGGTAGCCTTCCATCACAAAGACACTGATTCCTACAAACAGCCTAGTCGACAATGTTTTATTAAAGCTGGACAGCTGCTGAACAGGACTGTGTGGTCACAGGGTTCGGCTACATGTGCAACTGGATAATCACATGCAATGACCTGGAAAAGTAGTGTTGCTCCTTTTATCTATTGTAACTTCATGTGGATCTAAAAATAACAACATACATAATGGAAAACAGCAGCTTTACAGCAAAGCCTTACTAGCAACGTGTCACAATGTGACCAGCATCATAGAATGTGGCCTATAAGAACATTATCAGTGCCTGATAAAGACAAACGCATGTGAAGGCAGAGGGAATAACAGGATCACATCACAGCAATTCTTGGTGTTTCAATGGCTTGTTTTTTCTTTTCAGTATGAGGATGTGTTGCTGTGAGGTGAAAATGAAGCATTCTGAAGCTTCCTAAAGGAAATTATTGCTTATTTATTTTTGATATTGTTCTTCAATTCCTTTAATGAATCTCACTTTCACTATGATCATTAGATTTGTGAAAGCAGACTGGTAATATTATTCTTCGACATTCCTGCCTTTCTACTGCTGTGTGCCACAGGTGAAAAGTTACAAGACTATGAGAATTAGCTTGGGGTATCATATGGATGTTAAGGATTCTGATTCAATTGTGGGCACATAAAGCATGAATGTATGATTTATGAAATAATGAAAAATAAAGCAAACAACAGGACAAAAAAGTGTACAAACAGCAAGTCAGTTGTTAAGATCATGATTTGCAATAATTTCCATTACTGGATTAACAATACAATTTCCTGCCAGTTTTGATTTTAATGAGTTTACATACAAATTATAACTTAAAATAACATTTAATTACTTCTCAGACAAACTCTACTTTTCTGAGGTGTAAGTTTATATACAATAATCCTTCACTTACTCGTGCTTCAAGATGGCTTCACTACATCGTGGATTTTTAGTAGGTAGTCATGTGATATCATACGAGCATGCTATTGGCTGACAGTATCCGTGTGTGTGATGCGTTACGAGATTCATGTAACACATCACACTTCCGTGTATTAAAGAAACACTTTTCTTAAATACAAACGTGTTTTAAGCAGTTTATAAGAGTGTGGGAAAAAGTAAAGGTTTAATTTTTCACAGGTGGTCCTGGAACGCATTAACCGCGGGTAATGAGAGATTACTGTGTATTGTATTATATATATATATATATATATATATATATATATATAAAACTTTAGTGCACATACCTGTTTATACTGTACATATCTATTTTATTTTATATTATTTTAGTGTTAGTGTTGGTTTTAGTGTATATTCTGCTCTACATACCTTCAATTGCCCCTCAGGGATAAACACAATTTTTTTAATTTGAAACACAAACAATGCAAAAACAAAACAAAACGAAAAACAATGAAATATATATATAAAAAAAAAACACATGTCCATTATTTATTTATTTTAATTTTTATATACTGATTTGATCCCTGAAGGGAAATTAAGAAAGCACACTCTAGTTAGTGGTTCAAACGCATGCATACATATTAGTGAGTACAGGGCCGTGTAGCACACGCCCGCCCACACACACACACACACACACACACACACACACACACACACACACACACACACACACACACACACACACACACACACACACACACACACAAAAGGGGACCTGTAGGCATGCAAGGGGAGGTAGAGTGGCGGGCAGCTCCTTGGGGGCAGCGCCTTGCTCAAGGGCGCCTCGGCAGTCCTCCAGAGGTGAGCTGACACCGCCCACTGTCAGCTCACACTTCGGGTGTTTTTTGGGTGGGAGCAGGAATCTAACTGCTGCTCTTAAATCATAGGACGACCGCTCTACCACTGAGCCACTGCCGCCCTCTTAAATGAATAAAAAGAATCCTTTCTCCCCTCTCAGGTAGGGCAAACTGCAAAACACAACTAGAACCAAGGCAGTAGGAGACTGCAACATCCTAACCCTGACCTACTTTCAGAGTACATCAGGGTACCCTGAAAGTAGTACCCGACTAGTGCATATGGAGAAGGCCAGTGTGAGTAAGACCATAGATCAAAGCTAGTGCATAGGTAGACTAGAGCACTAGCTTTGATCTAGGGTCTTACACTGACCTTCTCCGTCGTCTTTCTATCCTATCTTTCCTGAGTGTGCAAAAGTTGAAATTTGATCGTGACCTACTTTTCTGAAGGTCAAGGTCATCATCTCATTTTCATCCACTTTGTCGCCCGAGTAATGTGCTTTTTGTTTCATCTTTCTATTTGCAACTGTTGCGAAGATATTTGGTGGACAAACGAATGGACAAATGGACAGACGAACAAACACTGACAATTACAATACATCCCCTTCTCAGGATGTAAAAACTAACATCTAGTGTTCTCATCTGACCTCTTTCCAGTCCATATTTTTATGTTTACTCTTTTTAAATGTTTCTTTCTCAAATTCTTGATTTGAGTGTGAGTGAAATGTATCATGCAACAAATTAGCCTATTTGAAATTAATATCAACTAATAATTCTGACTGAATCTCGGTTGAATCTGGTACCAGATCTCGATGCCCAACCCTACTGACACACTTGCTCAAAGCAATCTGATCACATATACAGTAGAAGCAGCATGAAATGTTATGAGAACATATAGCATGTAATCAAGACCATGCTACAGTTCAATGACACTGAAGATAACAGAACTCGATGTAATCACAGTTCATGACAGATGTCTAACAGTCTACTTGTCTTGATTATGAAGTGAAATGCATAAATACAAGCAGAGCAAAAACAGGAACAAGCAGAAAAAAAAACACAGCCTTACAATAAGACCTTGATTACACTCATACCTGCACTGCGAAGTGGCTTCTTGTCCGTCTTTGATTTCAGCATTGTTGTGGATGAACTGGACTCTTCAACTGTCTGTAGTGACATGAGCCAATCACAAACATATGAGGGACGGCAAAGTGTGTGAATATGGTATGAATTGATTAATGCACTTGGCAACATCAGATCACATCACTACTTATACTAATTTAGTTGTATGATAGCATAGGAAGGGATGCCTAAAGATGACAACAGTAATGGGATTTTAGAAAGATCACCCAACAACAAATCTTCTCTTTACCGTAGCCAACTTGGCTAAGCCCTCAAAGGGATTCATGCTGCTCCTATCCGGATGCACATATGTATTGCCACAATGTAGGACAAATTTCTGTAAAAACGATTTTTTTCCTCCTACTAGTGGCCTACTTAAGATTCCTAAATTAGCTGTTTCTATTTTCCTATACCTCATGTCAACTATTTAGTTTGGGCATTACACTTCTTGTATTGTCTATATACAGAATGTAACCTTATTCAATGTTGGCTGTAAAGCTATTTGTCCAGAAGGGACAATAAAGATATCCCTGAATGTAGTGACACCAGAATTGTTGAAGACGTCGTTATTGTTTAAATAAAATCATTTAATTGCCAAAATGTGGTTTCCCTCACTGTGAAGAAATTATATTTAAACTATTCACATTGAAAAATTGAAGAGCTGCAAAATCTCAAAGAGCAAGAACTTAGATCATGATGGTAACTAGTACTACCTTCTTTATCAGAATGATACATGAGCTTGCTTGGCTGCATAATTAACAGCAGCTGCACAAACAATGACGTCTGTGAAGTGGAAACACGAAGCCTCTGGTGCACAAATAATGAAGTGTAATTAAAAGTTTTGTCTGTATGTATTATGTGTGGAAGGAATCCATACAAAACTATTATTTAAAATGGAATCAACCGCCAAGAATCTCTTTCGGAGCAACAATTAAATGTTACATAATGGTATTATTAAAGGGAGAGGTAGAGAGAGAGAGACAAAGAGAGAGAGAAAGGGAGACAGATACAGAGATGAAGTTTGAAAGTGAAAAGGTTACAACAGGTAAAGGTTGAGCGAGGCAATGATATGGAAATGTTATCTGAATAAGGTTTATGATTACATCCCTTTCAGACAGACAGGTGGAGAAGATTTCTGAAATTTTTGTTTGTGCCGTTCTGGAAAATAACTACTGTAATACGGACATGAGATTAAAATGATGAAAATGAAACCTGTTCAATATTGTTTCGAAATGTCAAGTTTAAAATAAATGTAACATCGTGAGGAAAGCCTCAGATCAACAGGGGTAAAAGACAGATAACTATTTATTTATGAAAATTAAACTCACTTGAGAAAGCTTTCCTTGTCCTTTGTTACTCCTTCCCTGCTGCATATTGTCCCACATCTCTATTTTCTGTTTCCTCTTCACTTCTTCTTGCTATTTACAAAACACATCACACATTTATGTCAGGGTGGTCACCAAAGACAGGTCATTACTTTTCTTAAAAATGTTCCTAATAAACTGCAGTACCTGTTTCTGCTTCTCTTTGAAGATGGCTGCTTTGGCATCAAGCTCCTCTTGCATCTTTCTCCGAACTGCTTCCATTGCCTCATGGTTTCTGGTGATGTGCTCAATATCTTTAAAAAATCATATTTTTTCTTCAATAATAAGAAAACACAATAACAACAATAACAACAGCAAAACTTTTCGCACACAAGGTTATTTGATAAACAGGATTGCTTTTATTCATCTGGAAAAGGTTTATATCTCTGAAGTGATGCTTTGCTGTTTTATACCATTATAAATAGAATGCTTTAGGGGGGAACAGAATTCTTTCTGGATTTTAAAGTTGTCAATAGTCCTTGCCTTTGCATAAAAAGGTGAGCTTGATGAATCACCTGATGATTGCTCCACACAACATGAAGGAATAGGTTGTGAAGGTGCACCAGCAGAGTCTGAACCTCTGCCACAACCATAATTCTTCACAGCTACTTTGTTTTTCATATTCAAATTGTGTGGAAATAATGCCCTATTCCACAAAATCAACAATAAAAAAGTGAACTGAACAGAGAACTGAAATGGCATCATCTGTCATGATTAACCCCTTTTTTTAGCTCATGCATTGTATGAAAGACATTAATAGGAAAAATAATTCTTATAAAGAGGAGGCACTCTTAATAGGTGGAATTTGAGGAACCAGGAACAGGAGGCAAAATGATGGCAACCACAGGTCGATGACAAACAGGTACAGGATCTGCGATGATTTCAATGTAAATTTTTATCTGATTTTTGTTTTAGTTACTTTTCTTGATATTAAATAAACTTTGTCCAAAATTGTCTAGAGCTCTATAAAAGTCAGATCTGACATTTCTAGTCTTAGTCTTACAACAATAAGAACAATATTTTGCGCATGTTCTATTCACTTGATCATTTCACTATGCCCGTTAATGGTTAATGTTGGAATTGAAAAACCGCAAAATATGGTAGCAAAATACGCCTTGTAGAATCAGATGAGCAGGAGTTCTAAACATATTATCAAATCATTATGTGTTGTCATAAAACACAATGTTGACAAATGACAAAATTAACGAGATCAATGTTGGGAGCAGCACACTTAGAAATATGATTTGATGCAACTTATGTGCCCAAGACTCAGACTGAAGAGCCAGACCTGGGAAAGCAGTTTGGACAGATTGAGTGTGACTCCATCTGTCACTTTAAAAAAAGATATCTGGCTTTCTGCTTAACAATACAGACCTTAGGTTCTGTGATCTATGAACCAGGTATTGGTGCTCACCTTGCTGTGTTTGTGGAGGGGAGCTGCTGTCTGTCTGGCTGGACTTCCACTTGATTATGTGTTGGATAAGGAGGTAAACCAGAACAGTCACAACCAGCAGGTACCAGCCGTACTGCGACAGGATATCCTCCACTGAAGGAAGCAGGAACAAAAACACGGCTCTTCTAGTGTCAACATAATTTTGACATACGCAAATTAAAAAACATATTAAATACACTCGAATGAGAGAGACAGAGAGAGACAGATTTGATTTTTAACATGTTTACATGTTTCATGTAAAGAGGATTTTCAATAATACTGTGCGTTTCTGAACAAAGAACCATCTAACCTTGTCTAAACTGACAAAATTAAGAAAAAACAATCATCCGTTCTCCACAATCATCTCTTCTACAATCATGTATTTTACTTTTCTCCTTAGTTTTTTCAATCTATAAAACTCTTGGTCAGTAAAAACTGGTTCAACCATAAAAGCTGATGCTGTCCAGAGAGCACAACACGATGACTACTATATTATCGATTTGTCTGAAATTTCTTGTGGAGTTGGTATATGCCTGAGGACAGTGTGCTTTTGGTTTATTATTTAAGGCATTAATGACACTTTTAAGTAAAACAAAAATCGTGAGCATCGCACAGATTTCAATAATAACTGCTGCGTCTCAACAGACACGGTTTTTTTTTTTCCGGTCAGTCTACCGGAACATGACTTGAACCAGGTTGCTAGCTGATTAGCATACACGTCAACTAGCAAGTGAGTGCAACGTCACTTTATGACTGCGAACTACCCGCATGCTGTCCTTTATCCTAGATCAAGAAAGTTTGTCAAAATGAATCCAACATGACCATATGTGTCTTGTTATCATGTCGAGTTACCAATCACACTAATGGAACTTAGGTCTTGGTTTCTGATGGGCGCTTTCTTCACCGGATCCAAAAAGCCATCGTCATCAACGTCTGTAATCTCTATGTCATCATCCATCCCTGATGAAACAAGCTGTATGCTTCAGACGCGAACTCTTCCTGGATGGAATACTATAAAAAGCGCTTTTAGCTGCTAAGTTACTCGTCGTGGTCGGAACTCTTTCCTGCGTCAACTATCTTTGCTACAAGCGGCTAGCTAACTACATTTACGATGACGTGATTTAGCCGCTGGCTGCATTCGGTCCCGTCTGATGTACGTCATCTTTAAGCGACTTCATAAACAACTTTTACACATAAACGTGACAGCCAAGAATTAGGCCATATGGCACATCTAATGATGCGCAAATAGTAAGAGGATGCAGTATTGAAGGCAACAACCCCAATCATCTAACTATAACCATGTTGACACTGACTCTATCTGCCACTCTGTCTCTTACCCTGTTCTTATCTTCCTTTTATTTCTTTTCCACCCAACCAGTTAAGACGGATGGCCGCCCAAAAGAGTCTGGGTCCTGCCCGGAGTTTCTTCCTCATCGATGGAGTTTCTCCCCGCCACTGTCGCTTATGCTTGCTCTGGAGGGTTCAGTTGGGTTTCTCTGTCAAAGCGCTTTGAAATGTCTGTTGTCATGATCAAGCGCTATATAAATAAAACTTGATTGATTGAATAGTCCCGCTACATATGTTCATACGTTGTGGTAGTTCATCCATCTTCTTATAGAAGACACGATCGCAATCGTCCCCCGGACGAGAATCCAGTTCATTGTGGAACCACATGGAGGTCATACACAGGATCACACTCAAAAAGAGTTTTCGGTGAGACCAGTTCACCTAAACTGCATGTCTTTGGAGGTTGGAGTACGCCAGAGAGGATTGGAGAACATGCAAACTCCTCACAGAAAAGAACCCAATCGAACTGCCGAGGCATCATCGTGCCTCACACCTGGTAGTCCCAATATTGCCCATTTACTGTAACATTCATTCAAAATGTATCTCTAAGACTTAATTAATTCATAAATTCATAAAAGTAAATGCAAAGCCAGGTAACCAGTGGATGTTGGCTAACTTCTTAAAGAAACTGATCCCCGACACTGCATTATAAGAAACAGAACTTTATTGTATGTCACGTTACAAAACAAAACTGTACTGGTTAATGTATGTTCAAAACAAAAAACGACCAAGAAGAAAAAAAGCTTTCAGGATCGTTAGGACCCGTTAACATGTGGCTCTACATCCATGTCTTCACCATCCTCTTCTTGGTCTCTCTCGTTCATCTCGTCTCCAGCATCTATATCAGCATGTGCTATCTGTTCACCCTCTTCCTCTTCTTCCTCCTCCACCATCTCAGCTGGACCTGATTTAAAAATGAATATATTCAACCATGCAACCAAAAAAATATGTTGCTATTCTTAATAGCATGTTGCTAAAAGTAATAGAAGACAATCATCTCACTTTACATTGATGCAATTTTTAAATGGAATCTTGTCGATTTTTCAACATGTTAAGATTTTGCAGTAGGACTACAGACAAAATTTGTACATCACATTGCAAGACCATTTAATAATGTTTACCAATAGATTATACAAGTAAACATCATAATTAATAAATTCAAAAACTGTTGATGTTGGTCTGACCATTGATTTACTAAATACTGCAGCCCGACATCCTGTGAAGAAGACTGTTAGTCTGCGATCCCATGACTCTGGTACTCTGGGCAAGCAGTTTCCCTCTTAAATTCACACATAAAAACACATTTTTCCCCCTGAATCCTTCATTAAACTTCATGGTGTAAGAAAATAAAGTCCTTATAAGAAAGGAGATCTTTTCACTCTTCATTATATATTCCAAACATGCGTACACGTGTGTGTGTGTGTGTGTACAGTTTCTTCAAAAAGTTAGTTTCTTGAAAGTTCTTCAAGAAACTTTCTTGAAGTCCAGTGGATTGATTTAAACGGCTCTAGATAACCATGACCTGGATGACTGAGAACCTCCACAGACAACATCAAACCAGGACTGACCTTGTCTGAGGTCTCGGCCTGGGATCTGCCCGGCCTGCAGCATCCCTTTCAACCGCTCCACCTCCGCCAACGATGAAGCATTAGCGATGGCATTCTGAAATACAAAGTTATTTTTTGACTGGGAGATAGCAGTCGGTTATTAAGCTTCTTTTAGGAGCTGTAATGCTACAAAGAACCTACGAAGACATGTCTCACGTTTTAGAAAGTCAAAAGTAATCCAGAATCTGAATCCAAACTACATCTGCCTCAAAATGATAACTTTCCTTATATGGAGGTGCATTAAAAAATGTAAGCATCATGGAAATGTTTATTAATTCTTTGTCAGCTATTTCAGGAAGTGAAATGTCATACTGTAACTGAAATATTTCAAGCAATTTTTAACCTTTTCCATAATTATGGCTATCAAAAAATAAAAAATACATGTATCTAAAAATAACAATATTTCATGTCAGGTTGAGGAAATTACTTTTGTGCAGGGTTTTATCAGTTCTAAAGTTGCCACAGCCTGTACGAGAAGGTTTTAGAGCACTTCTGCTTTTGTCTCCTCAAACACTTTGTGGAGACGACGACTTCCTTTTACAACAGGATATATAGTAATTCATGCCAAAGGTGGCCAAAACAAGTACTGAGTACTGAGTATTGATGAAAATAATTTTCAGAAGTTTGACTTTCCTGTATACAGTAATTCCTCACTTGTTCACGCTTCAAGATGAACGGCTTCACTACATCGTGGATTTTTAGTAGGTAGACACGTGATACCATACACGCATGCTATTGGCTAACAGCATCCGTGTGTGTGCTGCATTCCGAAACTCACGGAACGCAGCTCACTTCTGTGAAACACAGGTGTTTTAAATAGTCTATAAAAGTGTGGGAAAAGGTAATACAGATATAAGGTGGTTAAATATCAGTATGGGGAGAGTTCACAAATGTATAAATTACTATAAATAACAAATAGTTTGTCGCTATATCCCGGAATTTCGTTTTTCATGGGTGGTCCTGGAACGCATTAACCACGAGTAACGAGGGATTACTGTATATATTCCTGGTAAGTAACGTTAGTGACTGATCTTATAAAGTAATCTCAAAGTTTGGCATACAGTGCACCCTCATTACTTGAGGTTAATGCGTTCCAAGAACCACACACAATTAACGAATTCCGCAATCAAGCGACAAACTATTAATCTTATTATTTACGGTGATTTAAACATTTATGATCCTCCCCATGCTGATATTAAACCACCTTCTATCTGTATTATCTTTTCCCACACTTATCAACTGTTAAAAGCACTGTTGTGTCTCACATAAGTCTGAGACTAACGGAACCGAGCGCACTTCCGGATGCCGTCAGCCAACAATGCATGTACGGTATCACGCCTACAAAAAATCCACGATGAGGTGAAGTCGCGAGCGTTGATGCGCGAATGCACGAAGACGCACTTATTTTTTACTTTCATGAGCTTTTAGTCATAATTATTGAATGTAAAACAAAGTGCATACTAGTTACGTACTGATATTTCAAAATGAATTTTCTCCTTACACTAGATGAGAAGGAACTGAACACTAATGTTAGCTTGTCTGGCAACAGCTCAATTATTAGACACAGTCTGCTGTTTCATCTTACAACAGGACTCCCTATTTACCTCCATTTAAATCAACTGTAACAGATTATCCATTTCCACTCTTGGTGTGATGCAAGTGAAGAACTGTTGCTGTGTGAATGCGGCCTATTACAACTGTTGAATAATGCTATCTGGCTTTCTGAACATCAACCCAACACCAATCAATCACAAGTCTGTCAGTTTAAAAAAGGACTGATTCATTGCCTGCACATATTTAAGGTTTGGGTTAGACTACTTCATATATTCTCAGAAATCTTTAAGAGTGGAAAATATATGCATATATTGCTTCATACTTCCCGTGGGTCACACTCTCACCTCGTAACTTCAGATCAAAATGTAAAAGACAATCCTGAGCAAAGCTCTATCCTCCATCATTAGAAAATATGCTTTAAAGAAATTTGGGAATGATTTTTGCTACATTTCACAGCTAAAAAGTAAGTGGAATATAAATTAAATATTGCCCTGGCACCAAAACCTCAGCAGCCTTATTTTTCAATTGAAAAAGTGAACCTTGATGGCTTCTACGTCAGCTTGAGATGGCCCCGTCCTCTTCTTCTCCAGCTGTGCTGCTACTCCTGGTGTGAACCTGAAAAGAACACACCTCATATAAACACAAGAGCCATACCTGAGCTCCTCTGACCTCCCAACCAGTGTAGTATCTTTTCTTTAGTTCAATACACTGATACGCTATCCACCTGCAGCAGTCCTGAGCAACACTTTCAGAGTGATTCTGGCATCAGGTTTGAACTGTAGAGTTTGCACAGTTTGACGTTTATAATCTATACTCTGGATATATTGTTTTTTTATGAAAAAACGTCAGGCAATAAGTTCTTGGTGAATAACCCAAAGTTTTCTTACATTCTGAAATAAAAAAACATTTCTGTCCACATAAATACCGTGAATGACTGGTGGTGACAGTGTTCATATTTGCCATTATTAACCCATTCCGTCTGCCAGCATCCAGTGATTCTGAGGAGCTGCTGTTCAGTGCGGACTTTCATCTTACGTTTTAGTTCGTCTGGCAATATCCTTTGCAAGCTGAGCACCTCGTTTGCCCTTGAACATTTTCTCCGCCTCCTGACGTTCCTAAGACAATATCACACAGTTCCAAATGAAAATTATAATGAAACGAACAATTTACCAGAAGGCCTTGGAACACTAATGGGACATTATCCTTGGGGCGGAAGTCAACACATTGTAAATAACCATTGGTGTACTTAAAGGGACAACTTGTAGAATATGACCAAAATTTCAACATAGCTCCAAAGCAAAATTCAAAGGTGTTCCACACACAGGATAGGTATAGTGCCAACAAGTATAATGACTATAGGGATGAAAACACAGGCAGTGAAGCAGCGTAGATGACAACACTGGCAGATGCTAAAAATGGTGGAGAGCCAGAAAGTTACATCCAGACTGGATTAGTGCAATTCATTACCGTCAGGCTGCCCCTACAAGTCTATTAAACATCTTCAGCTGATCCAGAATGCAGCAGCTTCTAAACAGGAACCAGATTAAGAGAGAACATTTTCCCTGTGCTACCATTTCTACACTGGTTCCCTGTTAAAGCCCAAATACAATTAAATATCATTCTTCTTTTAGAGACAGGCAGGCCCTACCATATCTTGAAGAACTAATGGTGCCATATCGCTCCTGCCCTGTCATCTCTGTCACTTTCTCTCCCTATCTGCCCGTGGCTTTGTCGCTCCCTCTGTCCTACCTCTGCCTCTCTCTCTCCTCACTGATAAAGGCAGATAGCTGCTCACTGAGTCTTGGGTTCTACTCAAGGTTTATGCTTGTTAACAGGACATTTTTCCTGTTTTCCTGTTCCTGACATTTTTCATTTTTCCAGGTCTTTCCCTGCTCTACCAAGAACGTGGCTTGAGTACCCTCGTGTTATGATCTGGCGCTATACACATAAAAATGAATTCAACTGATCATTGTCAGGATTTTTTCAAATCTAAGGCTTCATTACAACAGCTGCTTAAGTGGACATTACATGCTGACCTTTGCTCGCACAACACGGTAAAATGAGAGCACTTTACCTTGGATGGAAGCAAAGAGAAGTGTGAGAAGTATGATAGAGCTACAGAGATAAACATAAATGGATACTTTATCAATCCTGAAAGAAATGTAGGGTCTTGAAATCATAATTTTCACTCAGTCACTGCAGTTTATAAGAAGCTTATGCCGCATTGAGAGAGTGAGCTGGAAGAGTAGGGCAGGTGCGAGACATTTTACATGTAATCCGCAAACATTTTAATATAATTCTGGTCATACTATACAAACTGCCCCTTTAAAAAAAAAGTATTGTAACTTTGACAAACCCATGTTTTAGCTTCAATCTCCAATATATACAATTCATGACTCAAATTTCATGGCAGGCCTTGGAATACTGGACAACTTCAGTGAAGACTGGCCAACAGAATTGAATCACAGAATTTATATCTAAGTAACATTTTTTTATCTTAAAAGAACTGATCACTTACCTTAAGTTTTACCTTCTGGAAGTCCAGCACACGGATCTGTGGGATTTTATTGATGACATAGAGCCTGTAATGCTTCTTGTTAGTGACTGGATTCCTCAGTAAACTGGAAAATCAGGATTTATGCATGATCTTAATTCAGTGTCGCGCAAAGACATACTAAAGCAGGTCCCAATTTTAACTGATGATTTATACCTGAGGAGGGTTAAAGTCTTCACCGTGGCCAGAGGATCCAAATCACCCTAGTTGTGATAGAAAAATAAGTAGTGGTTCACATCCAATGGCAAAGACAGAATATTCCAATGTGTCATGTCTGTGGGTATATTACCGTAAATGAAATCACTGACTCATTTAGAGGGGACCCAGTAATCAACATTTACGCCAGCAGCAAAAAATTACTGCATTACAACTAATCAGATTATCACCACAGAAAGGCAGCACCTCTGAAACATAATCCACTGCTTCTTATGGCCACCGCCACTGTAATTTACGTTATTATTTAGTCACTATTTATTTTTATTGTTCATGTTTACACTGTATGTTTGCACTTTTACACCTATCCTGCTTTATGTGCTTTCAGTTGCCCCTTTGGGACTGAAAGTTTTTTACATCCCGCTTCAAAGCGGTGATGTATTGTAATTGTCAGCGTTTGTGTGTTCGTCCGTCCGTTAGTTAGTTAGTCCACTAGACATCTTCACAACCGTTGCTGATAGAACGATGAAACAAAAAGCACATTAATCTGGCCGCAAAGGGGATGAAAATGAGACAATTACCTCAACCTTGAGAAAACTAAGTCAAGGTCAAATTTTAACTTTTGTATACTCAGGAACTGGATAAGTTAGAAAGACGAGGGAGAAAGCCAGTGTGAGTAAGACTGTAGGTCAGTGCACTAGCTTTGATCTTTGACCCATGCAAGTAGGTCAAGGTAAAATTTTGAATTCAGGGGTGTTGCAGGATGTTACAGTCTGTGACTGCCTTGTTGAATATGAATTGCTGGTAACGTGAGTGGGTGGGTGGAGTGAATGATGCTGTCCTTTGTTAATTCTAGTTTGTTAGTAGTTAGTACTGTTAGTTCTATTACTGCCACCTGAATCTGCTGAAGTGTGACACCAGCACTAAAGAGGTTAAGGAAGAGACCGCTGGTAGTTTAGTGGCATTCTTTTCCTGACATATTCACCTAAATGGCTTCCATATCATTCTGGTATTACATGGAAATAATCAAAAATCAGTCTTACAGCCAAGCTAAAATGACTTCTAGGGGAAACTGGGAAGTCGTTTACAAAAATGTGCACAACATGGACAAAACTCATTGATTATATGGATTTACAACAACCTGCACAGATGTTAGCACTATAGTGCATTAGAGTTGTTGGGGTTTTTTCAATTCAATCTGTATATCAGCAACCTTTCAAAACTGATCAAAATTTGGAAAAATTAAGAAATGTGTCCCATTCAAATGCGTCTGATGCACTGGCTGCTTCATAAATGAACTTACCAGGTCCTGAATGTTGTTGCTTGTGAGAACCAGTTCTTTCAAATTGGGTAGGGACTGCTCAAGGTTCTCACCTATACGACTGGAGAAACATTTTATACTGTTACAAGCATGAAACCATGTACTGTTGTCAAAGTTATTGTGACTAATTCAAAGAAAAAAGCCTCTCTAAGTCCACGCATTAAAAAAAAAAAAAAAAAAAAAGAACATGGTTGTACTTTCCATGCTACGGACTCTGAGTTTGCACTACGATTTCTAACCAAAGAGACAAAAAGCAAAATAGTGAAGTTACTCAAGGCAATCAAAGTGGAAAAATAAATGTGAGAAATACTTCCAGACAGTAAAGCTGATGCAGTGCACACCGTTTCACTTGCTAAACATTTTTTTTTAAGTGCAGAACGGCTGACTGGTTCAATTTGAATATTTGACGATATAAGATTTGGAAGATGTTTCAGCACCAACTCACCAAATCCTGTTGTTGTTCATTAGCAATGTTTTCAGTCTTTTGAGCAGAGGGAAGCCGTCCAGTTTTCGAACTTCATTATCAGAGAAATCAATGGTGTCAAACTGGTCCAGGGTAGCGCCAAGATTTTCAAGCACTGGGATTTTATACCCTATATAGTAGAAGAAACACAATAGTTGAATAGTAAGTTGAATAGTCCCTGTTCTAAAAAAAATAATATTGCTTTTGTCTTTGCAGATTTGTGTGAGGATGGCAAGAACAAGAGTCACATTTTAGAGACCTGGATTAGCAGTTGTATTTAAAAAAAAAAAAAACTTTCTAGTAAGATTTGAAATGTAATCAAAGAAATTACATTTGACAACAACACAAAATGATGTAAAATACATAACATTCAAGGGGGAAAAGACGAAGAAATATTCCTTATTTTCACAAGGACACTGAGCAGAACACTATGGCAAAAACAGGGCAACAATGAGCTTCTTTCATACAGTTTAAAGAAACATTGCAGGTCAACAATAATGATCAGCAGAAGGTTAATATGTGGAAGTACACAACCCTAATTGCTGATCTTGAACATACGTGTGGTGCAGGGCAGTGGGATCAAGCCAAGTCCCCCTCCAATTATAACTGCGTCACAAGCACTCTGCCAACATGACTACTTTGCAAATTTCCCCACTGTGGGACAAATAAAGGTTGTCGTATTCTTATTTGACTTGCTGATGATAGAAATATACTGAGACTCCTAACAAACAATAAGAAATTTGACAAAGAGGTACATTCGGTGGTGTTAAGACAATAATCTAGTTCTGAACATCATAAAACAAATGACACCATAGTGGAATTTAGGAAATCCATACAAACAGCTTTTCCTCACTTGACACAAATGACAAAGAGGTGGACAGAGTTCATGAAAAAAATTCCTGGGAATTTATAAAACCATGAAGATCTTAGATGGCTCCTTCAAACCTCCCACCTGGTAAGGTAAGACCGATAAAGGCTTAATTTTGTTAGAAACCTCTACGACGGCCTTCCTGTTGATGGAAAATAGAGTATCCTACATCATTTTAATTGTGGTATATCAGCAGCACAGCAGAGACACAACTGTTAAATTGTCCGTCAGGTGAAAAGAGCACTGAGGTCATTGGAAACTCTGCTCCAAATCCTTCAAAGGGTGTAAGCTGCCTTTAAGTTGCCTTCACAAAACAGCAGACGGCATCAGTCAATTTCCAGCCCACTCAGAATTTAGCCCATTTTCTCACTAATCATCAGCAAAGAGATACATCAGAGATCATCAAACCAATAATGCTTGTTACTCATCTATTACTTAAATCAAGCCATATATATATATATATATATATATATACACACACACACACACACACACACACACACACACACACACACACACACACACACAGTATATATATATACCAGGATGGATAGGGTCAGGAATGAGTACATCAGTACATCATTAGTAATTTCCCCGTTAAGGGGATTAATAAAGTTCTTCTTCAGGACAGCACATGTTAGAGGTTTTGGAGATAAAGTCAGAGAGGCCAGACTGAGATGGTTTGGACATGTCCAGAGGAGAGATAGTGAATATATTGGTAGAAGGATGCTGAATTTTGAACTGCCAGGCAGGAGGCCTAGAGGAAGACCAAAGAGGAGGTTTATGGATGTAGTGAAAGAGGACATGAAGGTAGTTGGTGTGAGAGAAGAGGATGCAGAAGACAGGGTTCGATGGAGGAAACTAATTTGCTGTGGCGACCCCTGAAGGGAAAAGCCAAAAGGAAAAGAAGATATATATAATCCAAGAGTAGTGATTTGACACTACTCTTTTGTCTTCACAAGTTTTACCTTCACTGACTGCTGTTAATCAATTAATGAGACATTGAAACATAATTTTGAAATGTTTGTTATTAAATTCAATTATTATGTACTTTCATGTGAAGTACTCCCTTCAGTAGTACGAACCCAACTGTTTTAGCCACAGGCTAAATAAAAAGTTCAGGCCATGTCTTTTCTTTAAAGATCAGTAGTTAATAGTTGTTATATACTGTATTTACATTATTCAGTTTTTCATATTTGAAATACAGTCGTTTCAAATGTATAACAATTCCAACCTCTATTTCCCTCTACTTTTCCAAAAGTCCGTCTATACTAACATCGGTCAACCATCAGTCCTCTTCTCGGACAAATGCATAAAAGCTTTCCGGTGTTGATATTTATTCATTCCCATCTAACAACAGCATCAGCCCCCGTTAATGTTGCCCTCCTGTACTTTTTCTCAAACTTCGGGCTGACGGCAGCAGGAAGCATTGATTTCGGCAGATTACTTTCATAGCTAACTGTTCTCGAGTTAGCTAACCTGTAGCCAAATAGAATAAAAGTTATGGGTCATGCCCACACAATGATCCTTTTCTATATATACTGTATTACAAAGTACACACACTTGAGTCGGTTTCAAATGAATTCGGTTTTGGGCCCGCGTAAAACCTGAACACGCCAACAGAACATATCCCTCAATGCAGACGTGAAGATTAACTGACCTCGTAAGTCCAGCTCTCTGTCTCTCACCGGGTTGGTATACTGAGCAGCTTGCTCAATCAACTCAGCAGATAATTTCACCATTTCGAGACAAAAAAAGTCAGGCGATAATAAGCTCGACTCGTGCTACAAATCGCCCTGCGGTGCACTACACGGAACACGCACGATATTATCCGGAACAAAGGTTTCAAGTAACAGCGGCTTTATTTTGTCAAAGCGCCCACTAGTGGACGGAGGGCAACAAGCATACGTGTTGGAGTCTAATACGTATGCTTGTTAATTGTTAGTCTAAACAGGGATTCCCAAAGTGTGGCGCGCGCACCCCCTGTGGCGCGCGAGCTGCCGCTAGGGGGTGCCCGAGTGTAATGGCAGCTGAGCACCTTGAAATACATAAATAATTAAATAAATACTTGAAACACTTTTTAATGGAGGATTAACAGTTTAAATATTTAAATTCATTCACGTAAATCATTTGTAATTTTCAATTAAAAAACGTTTTGGGAAAATTACAAAAAAAAAAAAACCCAAAATGCACTTGGCTTTCTCCTAGCTACGTGCTAGCTTGTTGTGATAGCAACAACAATAATATGCCGAAATGCATAACTGGTTAAAAATGGGCAGTCTGTCCGGTATTAAATCTGGGAGAAATGAAATAGGAACGGATACATTGGCCACAACTGAGAGCTGTGTAGTCTACCAGGCTGAAGAAATCGAGCAGGAAAAAGAGAGTGATGATGACGAGACAGGGGAATCTTAAAATGAGCACAGAAAACAGAAAACTCACCCGGACACTTCATCGGGAGAAGGGGGTAAAGAACACAATGAAACTCGTCCTCGAAAGAGAAAATATGATGTTGAACTTGGGCCTATGTTATTTTGAGTCTTTGTGGCGGGGTAGCATATTTGTTACCATTTAATAACTGTTACAGCTTGTTAAATAGGCCTATTTGTTACATAGCAGGGCTCGCATTGGGCGCATTTGCGCCCAAATTTTTATCGGTGCGACTATTAAATGTATTTGGGAGCACCGGTGCGACTAGGGAAAAAAATCTGGTGCGCCTTTTTTTTGTGAGACCGCGCTCCTGCGGTCCTGCCAGGAAACAATGAGAGCGCAACTGCAGCTGCTCTCCTGGGCGAGGGAAAGAGGCGCGGAACGGAGATGGACGGAGCGTCTCTATCGCTCCGTCACTGCCTTGCTTTTGGGTAGGTGCTCCTAAAGTCTTCGCTGGTGATACTAACCTCTAAATTTGGGAGCACCAGTGCTACCAAGAAAAAAAGTTAATTTCGAGCCCTGCATAGTAATAACTGCTGTTCATCACTCATCTGTGGTTGGCTCGCTCGGCGACCATTTTGACTTCAATATTATTGTCATTTTTACATTGTTACTATTATTCTCCCCACCATTTCTAAAGTGAAAGATCATTAGGCCCATTATTGCGCAATCTATTCTGTGTTAACAGGAGCCTATATTATTAAACTTGATACCTATATGGCTATAAAGACTACGCCTTTTCTTTCTTTTTTTCATGTTTTGGGCATTGGGGGTGCATCAGCTAAGTCGGGAGGTAGAAGTGGGTGCGCGGACTGAAAAGTTTGGGAACTGCTGGTCTAACAGTTAGACTAGCAATCGTAAAACATGTACAGGACTTTGTCTTCTTCTTTTCCTTTCGGCTATGCCCTTCAGGGGTCGCCACAGTGAATCAATTGCCTCCATCTAACCCTGTCCTTTGCATCCTCTTCTCTCACACCAACTACCTTCATGTCCTCTTTCACTACATCCATAAACCTCCTCTTTGGTCTTCCTCTAGGCCTCCTGCCTGGCAGTTCAAAACTCAGCATCCTTCTACCAATATATTCACTGTCTCTCCTCTGGACATGTCCAAACCATCTTGTAACCATCTTAGTTTTTTCGATTCTCTATTACTCTTCTTAGTTTAGTTAGAAACATATAACACATATATAATAAAAGTTGTACACTTGTGTATAATGACTTTAAATGCATTTTATTCTAAAATGTTGTGAATTGTTAACGTGGTTTACCATATTGATTGTGTAAAACTGATGGTGAGATGTGAAACTGTGTGTCTTTTAGGAGAGGTTATGCTGTGGGTCTCATGCCTTATATTGTGAAATTTACGATTCTCATAAATGTATGGCATACTATGGTTTAGACTCTCTTCTCAAGCTACAGAGAAGGAGACCAGGTCTGCTTCCGACTGTACGTGCTATCATTGGTTTGACTTTGAGACAAACCTGAAATTTCCTGGTCATTCTCTCAGAGACACCAAGAAATGAACTGAAGAGGGCGAGAAGAAAAATGTCAGCCTCTAACAGGGAATCAGTACTGAAAATACTTTAATTATATTATTAAAGTTGTGGCTAAGCGGTAAAGCAGACGTCTTAAGACCAGACATTGTCCAGCCAATGGCAGTTCCATTCCCGCTTGCGCCAGACATCCTTGGAGTGTGAGCTGACAGTGGGAGGTGTCAGCTCACCTCCCAGCCACTGCCGAGGCGCCCTTGAGCAAAGTGGCGTCCCCCCCACAAGCTGCTCATTTGGGGTGCACCCCGAAGTTGTGACCCATCACGCCGCCTCCCCTGTACTGATTGTTGTTATTCATTGCATGCCTACAGGCTCCTAGTGTACTGTGTTTGTTCAGGGGCCTGTATACAATGTTTGTGTGCGCTGACTAACACATATAGTATAGTATATGCATGTACAAAAAGTGGAGTGTAAAGATAATATCCCCACTGGGGATAAATAAAGTGTATTTTATCTTTAATTTAAACCTGTTTTAACTAACTAAACAAATTAATAGATGAGTTAAAATTCCATAATCATTAACATCTTAACAGTCAAACAGTGGGGCTAGAGACCAAGACTCACACTGTTTCTTTAAATTCCTTGGTAATGTGTTTTTAAGTGTTTTCTTAAAGTACATTTGGATAACTCTTATGATGACATAAAAAATGGCTGGGTTTGGAATCCATGGTCTACTTTTGTCTTCAGTTTACAATCTAGTCCTTGGTCCATTACACATGATTTAATTTTTTCCATATGTGGTACAGCTACATATTAAATTATTGCTGTCCACTGACATTCAAAGGTTAGCCTGAGGGTACTGCACAGTTTAGTTTCTGTCAGTCCCCTAAAATTCAGAACTCAAAATTCATCCTTAGAGAAAAGAATTAGTCTACACGTTCCATGCAAGTCTCAATATTTGAGAAGAATACAACAAAGTACTAAGACAAAATATAAGCCCATAAAGAGAAAACTTAGAGCTTACAACCATCCTAGCACGGATGTCATCCCAAGAATGTAACAGCATAAACTCAGCCCAATTTATGGGCACAATGTGTAACTGTTCAGCACACTCAGTGGCACAGTCTAAGCTTATAGTGAACTTGCTTTTGGAGAACTTGGACAGGGTAAGGATATCTGAAAGTTGCCACTTTTTGACCACTGACATTATTATTAGGTGGTATCAATGAAAGCTCACGTGACAATTACCGTATGTTAGCACTGCATACAAAATGTGGAAACAAAATCATCCAATGGCCAAGACTCCTGGCATTAAAGCATTAGCAGCTGGCGTTGTTTTTTCTCCAACTCTAGATTTCTAATAGTCTTCTTCAGCTCAAGTTTCCCTTTGGCTTTTCACTCCTTTGCTTTCTCCCCGTCCAGCACCACTCCTGCTTGACAAACAGCAGCACCCAACATCGCCCATAGCTGTCAGGGTAATCTAATACCCACTGATAACAACACCTACATATTAGGCTTATCTCTTTTGCATGCTAAATTCAACCATGCGTGTTGCCTCTGTGTACTGTGGAGATACTGATTTGGAAATTTCAATACAGAATGTTGGATTGGATTAACATCGTCTTTGTTTTCTCATAATAGCAGTCAAAAGATATGAAAGTAAGCTTCATGTGAAACAAAATAGTTGGTACTTGATTTCTAGCTGCTTTATGAGTAGATGTGTTATGACACCATGTCACACCTCCTGAACCACTGAATTCATGAAGACAATGTTTTATCTCAGATGGAAAGTCTTAGTCATACTATTACTCATGCATCATAAAGCAACGGGACAACTCCCAAATGTGGCGTAGAGCAAATGTTAACATACCAGCTTTGAACCCTTTTGTTTCTGTGTTCCCTGCTAGCCTCTGGCTGCCCTTCTTCTGCTTCCCTCCTGCTTTTCTTCACACCAATTTGTAATCAGCCCACTGTCTCTCCCACTCTGTTCACCTACTTCTCATCAGCTAATAAACTTGCAAAACTTAATCTTGCTTCATACATAGGGGCGTACAGAAGAGTTACACATATGTCATCGAATAAACAATGCACGTCATATGTCAGAGCAAGAAGCACTACTTCATACCACCTTGTAACTGTCTCTAACAATGGAAGAAATCCAAACAAGCAGATAATAGTACAGAGTTAATTTTCAGTGGCAACTTTGAATTTTAAATCAACAGCATTCTTGCAGTGAGGCAGCTAGGTGTCATAATGCTGCTCCACCATGCTGCACCCATGTACAGCAATATGAAATTCATTAGTTATCTTAAATGCATGACGATAACTGTATACTGACAAAATTCTTGACAAAATTAGGTGTCAAGGGGAATTCCTTCACTACGGGATCCCCTATGAACTAGATGGCATAAATGGGAGTTCCCAGTGAATGTTTTCATGGATGAATGATTTAGGAATGTTAGCTTAATTTTTTGTCTTATCCTATACGTATTTGCTAACATATATTTGCTAAGTGACTCTACTTTGATTTTTTTTTTTTTTTTTTAAAAAGCAGTGTCAGATTTCACCCAAGTAAGCCAAATGAAATGCAGAGGCAGGTTTATAGTCTTCAACTTATTATCATTGTTGGTTAAAGGAGGTGAACCCTGTCCAAACACACTTCAACCCAACATCCCATTTCAGGTTGACTCAGATTAGTGCAATTATTTCATATTATATACAAAAGAGCACAAAAGGCACTGCTTGGTTTTGCAGCTACTGTCAGACATCCTGTACCTAATATTAAGACTACAGGTGCAACTAAATGGATAAGGATATTTCATGGATAAGGTTTTTCCATACTCAATTTTAAACAGAAAAAGATTCATATATTGCATATTTATGACATATAACTTGAAATATTTCAAACCATGCTTGTTCTAATTTCTGTGAAAAAATATTAATGTTTTATCCGATCAGTCAAAATATAGGTTTTGTATGCAGAGAAGTCAATGTTCTGAAAAAGAAAGACGGATGGTGGTTGACTTTGCAAAAAGGATGGAAATGGCTGGAGTTAATACTTTCTTCCAGAAGAGACAGGGTGACCTATAAGAGTGGAGGCAGGAGCACACAGGTAGACTACATCTTGTGTAGACAGTGCACTCTGAAGGAGATCAGTGACTGTAAAGTATTGGTAGGCGAGAGTGTAGCCAAACAGCATAGGATGGTGGTGTGTAGGATGACTCTGGTGGTGAGGAAGATGAAGAGGGCAAGCTGTCTTGTTTAAAACATTAAATGGATCAAAATGGATCAAAAACTTTTCAACAGACAGGATGATAGCAGTGAGAGAAGTAAAAATATTGTACTGATATTTACTCAGAATATTGTACTAAAATGGAACTCCTCAAGAAAGTGGGATTAGTCCAACATAATTGTCAGCCGTGATCAACAACGTATTTAGTAGTGCTGATAAACAATTAGGAAGGTAGAGGCTAGGCACAGCACTGGAGTTTTAGATTTTCTGTAGCAAAGACAAAGGCAGTTTTTTTACAAAAAGAAAAATTCTAAATCCGATCTGAATGGCAAGTCTGGAGAAAAAAGAAACTTGGTTTGACAACACTTTAAGTTGGGTAATTCACTAACTTTGTAACCCATGTCATTAATGAAAATACAACTCTATTTGACAACAGAAATGGGCGGTATCTTGTTGCTGTGTTTTTCAGAACCTAACCATAAAACAAAAGGATTCAAATTGAGTTTTTAAACATTTTTTTTTACGGAACTGCATTTTTGACATTGCATAGCAGACTCATTTCTGCTTGCTACATAATCTAATTTGTGTAGATCGCTGCTAATGGATCAATTATGAAAGTCAATGTCTCTAATCTCTGCTTTCCATTGATATTAAGTCACTGTTAATACTTGACAGGTGATAAGAAAGCAAAAATCAAAGCTTTAATCACTCAGATGTCAACACACACAGAGTAGGTTTAAGCTCTTATTGCTTACGTCAAAATAGGTTTAAATAACACAAAGGAGCATATTTAATCAAACCTTTATCTAAAGCATTATATCGAAACAGAATTGGTCATAAGAGCGAGCTGATATTCCCACAGCTCTAAATTAGAGTCTGTTGTTGTGCCTGTTTCCTAGTAGAACCTTGAATAATACTAAAGGTGTTTTCTTAAGGCTGAATGAACCACAAAAAGACAGAATCTTGTTTACTTTGTGAATGGAAAAGAACAAAATGCAACTACAGAAATCAATTCAAATATTTCAAGTGATCTTAACAATCATCATTACAATTAATAACAATAATAATAATAATAATAATAATAATGATGACGATGATGATAATGATAAGTACAACAATCCAGATGTCATGCTTTTTAGAATTAATTCTATAATTCTGAGTTTCTGTGAATTTTTACATTTGATTTCTATAGTGGCTGTTGTTGCATTTCTATCCTTTGTAGAACTAGTAGCATAAAGCTGAAAAGCAAGAGTAACGATTTTAAATAATTTTGTTCAGTCAGTGAAATTGTGCAAAAGACTCTCCACCTGATCCAGAATACTTCTACCTGTTCAATGAGCAGAACTTGTACAAGGGATCCAATCCCTCCATACACACCCTTGCCGAACCGGCAAGGGTATGTACACTCGTTCTAAAAATAAACATTGGATAGACTTGAATTCTCGGATCATATATTGAGTGAGTTTGAAGTACTTTGAGTCTGTGTAGGCATATTTGCTGTATACGCCACATAAATACATAATAATGCATAAGACTGCCAGACAGATGAGACTATTATAATCAATAAATGCTTGGGCTTCTCATGTGTATACAATTCATTGTTTATGTACTTGGAAAGGAAAGAATGAGACAATTCTGAAATAAATACATTCATGTCAGGGAACTCATGTGGTGATCTGTAGTCACCCTCACGACGCCCCGTGTGTCACCACAGATACATGGGGATTCAGTGCAATATGGTGCTTCTTCAAGTGAAATATATGGAGCACCTACACACTTGAGCTGCTGCGTTGTCGTTGTTGTGTGAACTACATTCTGCTGTCCAGACACTTTAAACTTCAATTATATATCTTACATCTTAACTTTTCTTTGTTCTCTTTTCTTTATTTATCTTATATTTTTAACTTTTTGTTTTTCTCTAGGTTTTCTTAACTTATTTATCTTGCATTTTTTAAACTTTTTTGACTAGTTCCTCTTAACTTATTTATCTTATTTATCGACCGGGCTTACTGGGACCTCCAGAGACATATTTCGTGCTGTCAACTGTGGAAACGTGTGTCAGTATGACAAATAAATAAAGACTCTGACTCTGATTCTTATGTGTTACTTTCAAATTTGCCTGTGTATTATAATGTCTATATATGCATTGATATGTTACACATAATATTTGAATTTTCCATATCAATATTAATAATGTAAAACAAATCTAAACCTAATCAAAATCTAATGTAATTTGTATTTTTTCCTCAACGTAACAGTTTTTGTATTTGAGAGTCAGATAATTCCATGGAGTTATTGTTACAGCTTTGTAAAACAATTCTACTGAATGTCACATAAATACAGATAATGAATCGTCTGTAAGTTCCTGCAACACGGGCACGGTGGTAGAGACATAAATTTCATTTGTATAGTTTTTTGGTATTGGTCTATTTCCATCACATTATCATGCTCTCTAACTTCACTCTTCAGGTCAGACTTGTGAAGTAGACCAACAAACAACTTGGAGGGTTAAGGCCAGGAGTCTTAAACCACAATATGGAACTGTGGGAATGCCACTCCCTCAACTGCCATATTAAGACCTCGCCCCCACTATAAGGAACTGGACCTTTCTCCCACCTTGCATAGAGTTCCACAGGAGAAGCAAAGAGTTATGGCCAACAAGTGGCTGCTGTGTCTGACTCTGTCAGCCGTCGTGGCTTCTTGGCACAGCGGTAAATAAATAATACTGCTTAAGTCTACCGGACAGATAACACTGTTATAATCAATAGAAGCTTGGGCAGCTTGTGTTGTTTTCAATTATTGATTACTAACTAAATTATTTCTTTCAACAGAGGCAATGACTGATGTGAATAGACATTCCATGTCCCAGATACCTGAAAAAATAAGAGGTAAGCTAATTACTAGCTAGTGCAAATTTACCTAATGAGTACAAAGTGTAAGAATTCACTTTTACACCTCTTGTAGGTGTGAGTCCTATCCACAATGGCCAGGTTTGCAGTACATGGGGTAATTTCCATTTTAAGACCTTTGACGGAGATATTTTCCAATTCCATTCCACCTGCAACTATGTCCTGGCCTCTTCATGCCGGGGCCACTACAGTGACTTTAACATCCAGTTAAGAAGAGAAGTGGCAAATGGCTACCCCATCATCAAGAACATCATCATGAAACTGGACGGTTCAGTGGTGGAGCTCTCCAAAGGCTCAGTGATTGTGAATAGCAAATTGTAAGTTCATTCAAAACATTTTCTTCTGTCTGGAGAATGCATTGCTTCAGTAGGGGTTTTCCTTGTAGAACATAATTACGATATACTTTACTTTCACTTCGAAAACAACAGGAATAGAATGTATTTCCAAAATGACTCAATGAACATTAACAGAAAAACACCTATCATTCTAACTTCATTCTGTTGCTTCACAAATTTGTAACTAGACAGTCAGGTTAGTTTATTGTTAATTAATTTTGCCAAATAGTTAAAATAAGCCATTCATTAAAGGTGCGCCTTATAATCCAGTGCGCCTTATAGTGCGGAAAATACTGTAATTTTCTTATAAACTTACAGTGCGCCTTATATATGGAGTAATATTAATTTTAATATTGGTTAAAAACAAGATCGCCGACAAAAAGGCGGCAGTCAGCGATCAGTCATGCCTTGCTACGCAACCTGGGGGCGCCTCAGAAGACACTCTGGCCGGTTGTCTGGCCAGACTGCCCACCCTGACTACGGTATTCAGGGGACGTCGCCAAAGTATCGGCTCTCACTGACCTGCTCTCTCACCGGACTGCAGCCTGGGGAGAGGAAAGGGAACACGATAATGTAGCAAAACATAGGGAATTTTAA
Source organism: Antennarius maculatus (assembly GCA_013358685.1). NCBI lineage: Eukaryota > Metazoa > Chordata > Actinopteri > Lophiiformes > Antennariidae > Antennarius > Antennarius maculatus. The sequence continues at coordinate 27,313,952 of CM023606.1, forward strand.
CAATTCTTTTAATAAAGTTTGACTGACTGACTTATCTCAGTATTTCCCAACCACTGTGCCGCTGGAAATAACCCACTTTCAACTTAATAGGTCTAAAAAATGCCATTGTCGAGTGTAAGTGTTGTAATCTGGAATCTCGTGACGGTCCATTCTATGAGTCTGTGGAAACACAAAGAGAAACCGGCATAAAGGTGAATGAAAGACCCTCAAAGTTTAACTTCCAGCCCTTTATGACATTTCAAGAGCTGAGTTAAAGGTGCCTGGTATGCTGCAATTGATTTGCAAATGTAGTTGATACTTGAAACAACACTTGTGTGTGTGTGTGTGGGGGGGGGGGGGGGCAGTTTAGGCTGGTATATTCTGTCTGGCGGCAACGTGCGGTGAGAGGCACTGATGTTAAAGTCAGTTCTATGAGTAAAACGGAGCGTTGCGTGTGCCAGTAAAGTAGCAGCCTGACATTAAAAACTGGTTAAAAAATTATTTAGGGCACACTATGCAGTAGCAAATAGCTGCGCCTCACCTCCGACTGGACAACCGATCAATTTAAACAAGATTTAATTAATAAACAAAGACAAACATTGGAGCTTAACTATCTGCTTCAAACTTCAGATCAGGAAATAATCTGCCCTGCTTTGCTGTTTTCCTCTCCACTGCTTGCATTTGAAGAATTCTGTTGGCTTTCTGTAAATAGGCTTGAGAAACTTATTTAGACTAACGCTACATGGAAAGATCCATGAGATGACTTCTGTTAGGATTTGGCACTATAGAAGTAAAATCTAGTTTAATGTTTTTAGATATTTTGTACAACAGTATTTTGTACTACTTTTGTCAGTAAACCTCAGCAACTAAAGAAAAACCCATGAGTGTTGACTTCTTTCTAAAATGGCAACGTGATCAAGTGATCAGGTTTCCTTGATGAGGCTCAGAATGGCCTCGGGTTGACATAACAATATACAGTAGGTCTTTCAAAGTTGATTAAAGGTACTCAGACGGTCATGAATGCTCCATCTAGTGGATGGATAGCGCAACTACAGCTGCAATTCATGAATTCATTTTATTTTTTTAATTATATGCGCCTTATAATCCGGTGCACCTTATGTACACAGGTGCGCCTTATAATCCAGTGTGATTTATAGTGCAGAAAATACTGTAGTTGTTAATGCACAGCTGTGCTATATAAACAAATGAAAGAAGAGGCTACAATTAACAATGTCAGCAAACCTCCTGTTGTTATTGGCTTCCACAATGTTATATTTGACGGGTATGTCTCTCAAATCCTGAAGTTATCGTGGTGCATTCTTCTGGCTGAGAATCAAGTCAACATCTTTCTTTTTACCTTCATAATACACTTAACTGTTTCATTCTCTAGCATTGTTGAACAAAATAACTTTATAATGAGAAAAATGATGTCACTTATTTTTTGGGCAGAGCCCTTCTACCATTCAGTGAAGCAGGACTGCTCATCGAGAAAACTCCCACCTATATCAAAATCAAAGCAAAGCTGGGATTGGTTGCTATCTGGAATGAGGAGGACTCATTTTTGGTAGGATTATGGCTATATATATATGATTTAATGATTATTATTAGTCATATATGCTGCATTGAGTGTTGTACAAAAATGTAAGATAGACTGCAAACTTGTCAAATTGCATATCACATCCAGGATTCATAATGTAGCATGTGTATTATGTCATTACAAACCAAATATAATTTAAAGGATCAGATACTTCATTGCTGTCACTATGTTGACATTGATGGTTTTGGTTTCACAGGTGGAGGTAGACCTGAAGTTTAAGAACCACACCTGTGGGCTCTGTGGAGACTTCAATGGAGTCCAGCTATACAATGAGTTTTACAGCCACGGTAAGCTTTCAGCTGTTTGGTGAAGTCAAGGCTGAAGCACTCTGAATAAGTTCAGCCACAGAAATGAGCTGTGTTTTTTTTTTCTCCATTCTTTTTTTATGTTACCTAAACAGGTGTGAAACTATCACCCATGGATTTTGGTAATTTCTGGAAGATGGATGGTCCGACTGAAACCTGCTCTGACTACACACCACTATCACTACTTAACTGCAGTGACACGGTGAATATTCATTCAATAATATGGGCAACACAGAAAAAGATCTGATACACAAAGGATATACTGGAATGTGTAGAATATTGCATTCCATTATAAGTACTAAAGCCACAGATGTTTTGCTTGTGTAAAAGCACTTGTATAACATTGTAGTAAAAAAAAAAGCCATTTGTTATTGTCAGGCAGCAGGAACCAGGTAATCAAATTAGGCAGAATCCAGGAAACAAGCATAATCAGAACACAGTCTACAAAGAACAGGAGCACTGGAGAGTAGAGACAAGTCACTAACTGGCGAAGAACTGATTGGTAAACAAAATATATGTAGAGTGGAGATTGATTGGATGATGAGTGGCAGGTGGATGATGAACAAAGGTGACAAGAATTAGCTGATTGCATGCAGGAAGGTTGGAGAAGGCTCTGAAAAAGACAGGAGATGTTAATGACAGAACACACTAGTGTGGGTAGAATAAATGAATTATCTCTAAGCCTGACAGGAGTTTTAACAGTTATGAAAGCAGCTTGAAATGTGATAGTGGTGTATATAAACACACACAAGTACGCACACATCCATGTGTACACACACATGCACACAAACACAAACGCACACACACATCACATTTTTATATTTCAGATACATTGACATCAAAGTTGTGCTTATTGAGGTGCAATAGCTAATCAAAATGTATTTAGTTATATTCCACCACTGGCTTTCAAACACAATCTCAAATCACTAGCAAAATGCTTGCACCCTTTTCCTTTAGTCTCTTTAATTTCCTGTTTGCCTGCCTGTCTTGTAGAAACCTCTGTGCGAGCAAATCCTGACTGGGCCTGCTTTCAAAACCTGTCACAGTCTCCTGGATGTTACCTCCTTCACTGCGGCCTGTGTTGCAGACCTTTGCTACTGTGGCAATAGCATAGATGAACATGCAGATCCCTCCTGCCTGTGCAACACTGTGTCTGAGTTCTCTAGACAGTGTGTCCACGCTGGTGGCAAGCCCAACAACTGGAGGACCAAAGAGATCTGCTGTAAGTTCACTCATTGCCTATACTTATTATCCAATCTACAAATAGGAGTTGCTTACACAATATAGGCTTTTTCCATTAATTCAAAACATGGATTGTCTGACCTTTCCATGTCATGGGTAGTGGCCAATCTTTACAGGATAAACCTGACAAGAAACAAGATAATGTTCATTTAATCTAGGATTACTCAGGGGTTGCAGTTTGGCTACAAAAAGAAGTTTGCATAAAAAGATATTATCAAAGTGGGTAGCGCTGTCACCTCAAAGCTATAAGGTTCCGGGTTCGAATCCGGGTTTGAAACCATTCTGTGTGGAGTATGTAAGCTCTCCCTGTGTCTGCGTGGGTTTTCTCGGGTTCTCTGGCTTCCTCGTACATCCAAAAACACGGCTTAGGTAAATTGATCATTCCAAATTGCCCATAAGTGAAGTGAGAGTGTGAATGATTGTTTGTCTTTCATGTGGCTCCACAGTTCACTGGTGCTGCGCTTAGATTGTCCCCTGCCTCTCGCCCTTAAATCAGCTGGGATAGGCTCCAGCAACCCCCGTGATCCGCAGAAAAGTGGAATAAGCTGTCAAACAGATGAATGAATGAATCAATCAATCAATGAAAGTGATTACATGAGGAACCTAGTGACAAAGAATGCATATATTCACAGGGAAGTCCTGCCCCCACAAGATGGAGTACAAGGAGTGTGGGAGCCCCTGTGCTGATACCTGCTCTAACCCTGAGGCCAGCCACACTTGTGACAGTCACTGCACAGATGGATGTTTCTGCTCTGCAGGTACTTCAGAGTGACAGTCACATGAATACAATCATACATATATGGACATAATATGTTTCAAAACAGTAAAAATCTTGGATATTTTCAGGCACAGTGCTCGATGATTTAAGTGGAAATGGTTGTGTCCCACTGAGCGAGTGCTCCTGTAGCTACAACAACAAGATTTTTGCACCTGGAGAGTCCTACTCCAGTAACTGCAAAAAATGGTATGGTACACAAAGGATGCCAAAGGAACATTAAACATTATAGGAAATGTTCAGTCTAATTAATGTTTGTTTGAATATAAAATAGTTTTGTAGATGCTTGCACATGAATTCAGCAGAAACCACTGACTGTGATTTATGTACTGACAGTGTGTGTGAAAGCGGTCAGTGGAAGTGCATGGAGGAGAATTGTCCAGGTGTCTGTTCTTTGGAGGGAGGAGCTCACGTCAATACCTTTGATGGGAAAATGTACACCTTCCATGGAGACTGCTCCTACATTGTGACAAAGGTAGAACACATCATCACCTCTCTTTCTCTTTGAGACCCAGTGTGTTCTCTTTGTTACCACAATGATGACAATTCAACAACAGACTTTATTTGAAAACATAAAAAAAGAAAAAGAAAACATAATGGCATCCTCCATTTAGCGAAGCCAGTAGAGTGGGGTATGGTTTTTTACAGACGATGAAAAAGCATCCCAGCAGGTAATAATCCAAGGTACTGCCTGGTCACTAAATCAACAGACCATATATTTGTGACCAATCTCACTTTTAGAAAGATTGTTGCCTGCCCCCAGTGTCTGCTTGAGGCAACCATGCAGGACAAAAGGGGAGCGAATTAAGGTCTGTTTATAATCAGTTCCTCACAGAGGGCTTGGTTCATACCGTTAAACATAAGATGGCATTTCTGCATGCACTTTTTTGGATCTGAGGTAACACTCCTGAACACGTACTTTAGGGGCCTGACGAGGTCTGCAAGGCAGAAATAAATGAATGAGAACAACCTGCCAGTCCCAAGGGCTTCCCCATCTCCCCTTTCATCTTGGGTTGCTGACAGGCTGCCACTACCGCTGGTTAATCCACTTATTAGCTAAAGTTGTACCCCAAATGCTGTACCTCTCTAATTCCAATCGCACCCTTTAGGTAGATTGTTATCTCAATACTGTATGATGATGATGTCACTTTGGTAGCATATGCAGTATGTGGAAGCATCACTTGGTCAATGAGATATGAGACAGCAATTTATTGAGATTCCAACTAACCCTAAAGAAACCAAGACACATAGACCACATGGGATGGAGAAGGACATTTTTAAAACCTTGGAGAAGAGGGAACCTGGAACTAAGCCTTGGATGAACCCAACATTGTGACAAATGAGCAGTGTCCAACTGATCTCAGTGCCTATTGATCCAGGACATAGGGTGGGTATACAATAATGTCTCACAGTCCCCTCAGTGCACTCTCTTAGATCCTTACCAGAATGATGTATGGCTAACTGAAAACAGCATAGGTCACTGGATGGCCAACAACCTGGATTACTTGACTGACTTCTACAACCAGTAAATCTTGGCAAAAGTGTCCAGGTTTTCCTGCCCTGGCATTTGAGAAGATTGCTGCTGCATAGACTGGATCATAAGAGGAAAGAATAACATAGGTGGGATTTTGTGTGGAGAAGAGCTGAGGGTTGAACCATCATGTTGGAGTGACTAAGGGGCAACAAAACATTTCTTGCTGAATGATGGGGTTGGACAGAGGGGTAGCACTCACTTCCCAAAGTAGATAACTAGAAGCGCCCCTACCAAGGTGATGGCCTTTTCCACTCATGTTGAGCAATGGCACTGGATTCATTCACTTGTCACTGCCAGGCATTCCACTATGATCTTTTCCAGGAATAGATGCGCCAGGATCTTTTCTTCAACAGCAGTCACCAAGCTACAGTCATGGGCATTGACGAAGGGATAGTCAGAGTCCATTTCTCTAAGACTGCAAGGGAAGTTCATCTTCCCTTAAAATATCAAAAACTAAGTGATCAAATGTGTAATGTGTTAACATTTCATTAACTACAAACATGTTCATCTCAAAAATGAGTTTATCCAGAAACAGCAACTTATCATAAGTCGACTGACTCAATTTTGTAAACTTCTCTTACATCCCGATAGTGTCAATGCATTTGACCATAGAAGCCAGGAGTCCATTCACTTCAGTTGGAACAGTTTTTTTTCTTTACTTCAAAGCTCATCGGTCATTAGATTCTTCACAATTTTACAATGTCCCAGACTCTCTCTCAGGGTGAATGGTACTCTGAGCCGGCCTTGATCGGCTGGGACGCTGGGTTTCCACATGATAATTGGAGGATCAGTCAAAAGGATGAATCCCTTTTTCTCAAAAAACAAACTACAGCTCCCTTTTTTGATATTTGCTTGGCGAATTTGCTTGACCATTCCCATTGTTCATGCCTTACACTGTAAATAAGATACATTCAAATATTATACACTGTATTTTCTTGTTTTAGTTTAACATAATTTCAGCTTTCCCTTGCTCAAGTTTAACATCATTTTGTTTGTTAGTTTGATCCTTTATCATGTAGGAGTGAATTAGCCAACTAGCAATGTGAAAAAGAATGGAGGGCAGAATTTACACATAAATAAATTGACAAATTTTGTGATGTAAGCCGGAAATGAGCTTCCCCTTTTTGAAAGACCAGCAGCCACCACAGGTTTCAACCTGGCATGGTTCATTGTTGTTATTTGTTGAAAAACTGAGACATGAATGGAAATTAGCTATTTGACATTGTAAGTGTAAAAAATGTTTATATACGTATATATCTACCATACACCCTAACATATATTGCCACAATATGCTTGTGTTTGTCATTTTAGGATTGCCATGGAGCCCAGTTTATGGTACAGGGAGAGTTGGTGCAGTGTGGACTGACTGACACCGAAACCTGCCTCAAATCCATTACTTTGGGTTTGTCTGGAGGGGCTAATGTGAGTGTGACTCACACACACACACACACACACACACACACACACACACACACACACACACACACACACACACACACACACACACACACACACACACACACACACACACACACACACTATAGCTTAGAAAATGATAACTAGCCTATGTTCTACTTATAGCTCATTCACATACTTCCTTGTTGAATGTCTTTTTTCACACAATGCATTTCTTTTTCTCTTTTTTTTGTCAATTGCCATGTCTTGTTTCTTTTCAACAAAGCTGATCACCATCCAGCCCAGTGGCAAGGTTTTTGTGAATGGTATCTACGCTCAGTTGCCCTTCTCTGCCGGTGAGACAATCCTCTCCACAATGTTCACCTTTATTGAATACGTAGAAAATGACATACAAGATTAAAGATATAATGTTTGCCTTATCCAACCCAAAATCCCAAAAGGCTGGCACATTATTCAAAATGTCAACAATCCAGAATCATTTGTAAATCCTTTAAAAACAATTGCAAGTGGATACAGCATATATGACAGTTAGTGTTTAAAAACATACATTTCGGTTTTTTTTTAGCAACACAAAGTTCTGATTTTGATGCCTGAAGCACAACAGCTGGAAGTGGTTCATGTGTACCATCATGTTTTTACCTGGAACCTTCTTGCTGTGAGGCAACAGTGCTACACACTGTGCCAAGCTGGCATTTTTTCTAACACTGTTAAACAGCACTTCTGAATTAGTATATAATTAAGACAAATGAACATTAATTAACATAATATTTATATCATTATGTCACAAATAATACACAAAATCATTCAAGGGTTTGGAATTTGCATTTCTTATTTGTGATTAATCAATCCATTTGTGCTACAGTTGTGTGTGCTATAGTGATATTCAAAAGTCCTGTCATAATCAAGTTTTTAAGTTTATATGTAATAGGATTTACAAAAAGCCATCTTTTTCAGAAGCATTTGTTTGACTTAAAATTGTTTTTTGCAGAAATGGCACATCTATGATCACATCATCCATAAGTTACTTACAAGTATTTATCATAGACATTAATACTTTGGCAAACTAGTATACAATGGGTTACTTACTCTTCAGCAATTTTGAAGCAGGTTTTTTTTCAGTTAGAAATCAGATTAGATATCTGTGTTACATCTATTGTAGGTAAATTGATTATAAAATTATGATTAATAATACTCAGAGGTCATCATTAATAATCAAATGATTTAATATTGTTATTAAATTCAAAAATTCTACAGACAGCCAACTGTTGGGGCTAACTTAAATTTTATTGCTAGCAAAAAAACATTATTTATAATTTTTAATGAAAGTAATAAGTAAATAAGTAATATTAAAACACAAAACACATTCTATTGGGTGACGGCATCCAGAAATGCGCTCTGTTCTGTGACTCTTTAACTTACAGAAGACATAAAAGTGCTTTAAACAGTCGATAAGAGTGTGGGGAAAGGTAGTACTGACAAAAGGTGGTTTCATATCAGTATGGGTAGAGTTCATAAACGTTTAAACTACCGTAAATAATAAGATAAATGGTTTGTCGTTCTATCGCAGAATTTGTTAATTGTGTGTGGTTCCTGGAACGCATTAACCACGAGGAGCGAGGGTGCACTGTATAATAAAATGTATCAAAACAGCAACACAATCAGCAATTGATGTCAAAAATAGACTGTACCACATCTACAACTACCAACAAAATCTCTATGTGTGTGTGTGTGTGTGTGTGTGTATGAATGAACACCACAAGTTTTGAACAAAAGAAAATAGTCTTCACTATGTTACCTGGAGTTAAATGAGTTTGTAGGGTAATGTTTGTCTGTACGATCCCAAATTGACCGTAGATATGAGTGTGTGTCTACGTGTTTGTCTGCGTCTTTGTGCGGTCCCGCAGTGCACTGGAGTTGTGCTAGGAGTGACCCCCGCCTCATGCCCTCAGTCAGCTGGCATAGGCTCCAGCTGCCCGCAACAACGGATGAAGCGGTTATGAAAATGAATAAATGAATGAATGTTTTTCTATGTGCAATGGAGGAGAAGAGCAGAAAATAGGGGAGAGCCTCAAGAAAAGAAAGGGATTCCAGCAAATAAACACAATGATTGCTATGCGCATACACAAAATTCAATTTTCAGCATTAAAACAGCACAGTCATCAGTAACACTAATGCTCTGCACTACCCATGCATTACTTATTTGGAGGTCCCTTTTCTTGATGTTGTCCTCGAAGTTGAGTGTCTAGAAAAGTGCTGACACTTCCCACTCACGATACGATTTGACTGGGTGGGAATGGGAATCAAACTGCCAATCCTGCAATCATTAGACTACCCGCTCTACTAACTGAGCCACTGCCGCCCCAAAACATTGCTGTCAGAAGTGGGATTCGAACCACGCCTGTAGGGGAGACTGCGACCTGAACGCAGCACCTTAGACCACTTGTCCATCCTGCCGTTAGATCAAGTCGACAGTGTTTCTACATCCTGGTGATAATATGGTTAGTGTTCTAGAGTCTTGTGTTAGACACAAAGGATTCAAAAGGGATGGCTCTGTATGACTAAAAATAACAAAAACTATCTGTTATAAAATTGTTTTTAAATATCACATAATACCATTATATTTAAAAAGACATTCCCTATATATTTACACTTAATTGCTTTCTTGACAATTTAAGTGCCTTCTTCCATTATTTTAACTGTCTACCAACATTTCTCTTGATGTCTAGCTGGGATCTCTGCCTTCAGAGCGTCCTCTTTCTACCTGATAGTCCAGACGTCCATTGGGGTGTTGCTGGAGGTGCAGCTCCAACCAGTTATGCAGCTCTATGTCACGCTGAACACGGACTACCGGACCAAAACCTGTGGTATGCATGGTGGAATAGTGTTGATGGGTGACCTCATTGGATGTTGGCTCTTGTAAAAAAAGAGATTGTGTCAATCCTAATAGTTAAATGCACGCACACTTATAGGGTTCTTCATACAGGAAGCATTGATACCAACACACAGGGCTATCATTTATTATCATCCATTGAGGGAGAAATTAGACATCCCAAAAAACAGTCCCATTTTAAGTTATACAGACATTTCTTGTTCTATTAAACCAATAAATACTTATTCACTGTTTATTTGATCTAAAACATATATAACATATACCATAATAACATAAAGCTACAGGTATTTTATCATTGTAAAAAATTTTTGCGCTGTTTTGTACTTCTACACATAAAGAATGAAACAATTTGATTTTATGGTGTCTACCTGCAGGTCTGTGTGGAAACTTCAACAGTAACCAAGCTGATGATTTTCTTAAGCTCAGTGGTGTTCCAGATGCCACGGCAGCTGGTTTTGCCAACAGTTGGAAGACACGTGCTGGTTGTCCGAATGTTAAGAACAGCTTTGAGAACCCATGCAGTCTCAGTCTAGAAAATGGTACTTCTGAATCCTTGAGATTATATCTTATCAATGTGGGGTTTTCAGAATGACTGATGTTGCTCTTTTTGTCTCTCACAGAGAAGTATGCCCAGTATTGGTGCTCCAAACTCAGTGACCCTCAGGGTGTGTTTGCTGCATGTCATGCTGAGATCAGTGTGGAACCTTACAAAGAGGTAGGTCACAGTTACAGCTTTTAGACATTTTTATGGCAGGACCCAGCTTAGAAGATACTTAGCTTTTGTTTGTTTTTTTGTCTTCTGAAAGAACTGCATGTATGACAGCTGTAACTGTGAGAAAAGTGAAGACTGCATGTGTGCTGCAGTTTCTTCCTATGCCCATAGTTGTGCGGCTGCAGGAATACTGATCGAGAACTGGAGGAAGACCATCTGTGGTGAGTAATTGGGATCTGTGGATCATTTGACTTGGATCATGTTAGAATAAAAGCTTTTTTACAATGTGTTAAAAAGTTATTAAAGAAGATAATTGCTTTACTTTAGCAATGTACAGTATTTGGTAAATTCCAGAGATGAGGAACTCTAATTTTATGAGACTATGAAGGTATGAAGGTAAATGAAGGTAAATGAAATGTCCTTCAAATGACTCTTTGAATGAAGGTCTGAGGATAAAAAGTAACTTTATTATTGAAGCTTGTGAAAAACCTGGTCCTATGTACTATGTTCCTAGAGGAAATCACACTTATTTTAATCTGAAAAGTAAACATAATGATTAAAGGTATTTATTCTTTTGGCAGAGGATAGACAATTGTCAGTTCTGTAAAGTTTATGTTTTTTTTACACATTTCTCAAGGTTATTCTGCAATACAGCACTGTTTTCAGGTGCAGTATTGGAAACATTCCAGGAATAATTATCAATAATAAGAATTACTTTATGGGAAATGTCTTCAAAGTCATATGATGTCAGATTTGTTGGTTTAATTTGGAAAGTCGACTGAAGTCAAATTGACAGAAATCAAACGTGTGTCTTATTTAGGAGAACATTTGGAAGTTGACTTATCAGAATTGAAAATCATTAGATTCCATGTGATTTGTGCTATTCACACTGCCATATAAAACTCAAATATGACCAAAACATCAGACTTGGGCTATTTTTGCAGTATGAATATGGCTTTTGATGAGCTGTGTGCTTTCAGCATAATGACTCTGGTGAAGATTTCAATATATAAAATGATTTTAAATAATTTGGGATATGGGAGTTTACATAAAATTGGGTTACACAATACCAGCTCTATGGAGTCATTTCATGGGGTGAAGCCTGAGGAGGTAGTTCGGGCAGGGAAACTGCTAACTCACAAATGACTTTGCTTTTTTTGACTTAGGTTTAATTTTTGTTTTGTTTTGTTTTCTTGTTTTTTATTTATGACATAAACATAAAATGAAATAAACATTAAAGACATACCTACATAAATTTCTGTGTACATAGAGCATGCATCGGCCGTCAGTCACATTTTGATTATCACTTATATTGGGTGAAATACCAGCACTATATAATGAGGACTGCCCAATCTCAAAATTGTCCTGTTCGTCAAAAATCCTGGAATCTATATGTAGTTTGAATCAGATGAATCCTTCTTGTGTTCTTTAAAAAATTGGCTGACCGGCCAGCGCGTAGAGCAGTTATGGGTTTTTTTTGCACCAATACTGCTGCTTTATGTGACTTCAATTGCCCCTTGGAGACAAATAGTTTTTTTTAATTGAACTGAATTGAGTTACATTAATATATTACTACCAGAGCAGTACAGTTTAGATCACAGCATAGCAACATCTGCGGTATCTATGATTTTATACAATACTAGCAACAGACCATCTGCTATCTGACTGCCAAGTAGTGGCATGTCAGACTGATAATTTTTTTCCCTCAGAAGATATTGTTTGACTGGGAATAACCCTGAGCAAATACAATATAGCATAAACATCGTTGTTGGCTAGGCTCCTCACTAAGTGGTTGTTGCCTAGCAGGTATAGAATATTCAACAAACTCTGCTACACTGATCCAAACAAAGAATTGTTGTTTAGGAGCCAAACGATGTCTTTTAAACATCATTTGTAATGTAGTGGTCTTAAAACCTTTTCTTGTTTCTTTTCTGTAACATCTTCAGGAAAATATGCCAGGTCCTGTCCAGAGGGCATGGTGTACTCCTACAACATCACATCCAGCAATCGCATATGCCAATGCATTGGCTCCACAGACATCAGCTGTCACTTGTCCTTCCCGGTTGTTGATGGCTGTATTTGTGCAGAGGGAACGTATCTGGATGATTCTGGGAAGTGTGTCCTGCCAAAGGACTGTCCCTGTTATAACCAGGGCTCAGTTGTGCCTACTGGACAGGTTGTCAACAAGGAAGGGGTCATGTGGTATGAAAAGCATACACATTGATTCAATGGATTTGTAGTCACATGGTGCAAGACTATGTTTCTAAATATGTTTTTAATTTTACTCCCCTAGCACCTGTAAGGAGGGCAAATTCAGTTGCATTGGAGAGTCTCCTACACAGCCATGTAAGTTACACGATACAGAGAGCAATAAACTGTGAAAAATGAAACGTTTGCAAAAGGTTAGATTCTGTTCTGATTCATCAGTTGCCTTCTGAATTGTAATTATGAACTTTAAGGAAATTGCAGTCCACAAAGAAAACAATAGCTTCTTTCTTTTAATGGTCTTTTCAGTCAGCATAATACAGTATTTGTTTATTAATCACCTAGAGCTAAATGTTCAGAAGGTGATACACATTTTTTTTATTCATTTTAGTTTTATAATCTTAAACTTCAAAGTCTAATTGCACAGTCATCTAAATTGTTATAAAATGTAAAATATTATCCACACTTTTGAGGGAGCATCTTATCATCTTATCAATCTTTTTCAAGCAACCTGTGGTCCTCCCATGGTTTTCTTCAACTGCTCTGCTAATGGCCCAAATGCAAAAGGAACAGAGTGCGAAAAGAGCTGCAACACATTAGACTTGGCCTGTGTGAGTCGCATGTTCACACTCGAGCTGTGATATCCTCCTATGGTCACACACACACACGCACGCACGCACACACACACACACACACGATATGTATGTATGTACTTATTTGGGTATGTATGTTTGTAGCATGAATCAAATTTTTCATATGATCTTTACCCTAGATGGCTACTGGCTGTGTGTCTGGTTGTGTGTGTCCCTCTGGAACAGTATCTGATGGTCATGGAGGTTGCATTAAGCCAGAGGCCTGTCCCTGTGTTCAAAATGATGTCTCCTACCAGCCTGGAGAGACCATCAAGTTTGACTGCAACACTTGGTGAGTGAATTAAAAGTGAAGCTTGGAGAGTACATACTGCGTCAAAGCAAAAATATGAATTTCATTATTGGGACTGCTTGCCCTCCTCTGTCTCTGATTGGCTTTATATGATGTAGAGGTTTCTCACAAAGCCAAAAGTCTTTCAGGGAAAGAGATGGTTTGGATCAATAATCTATGCCATCCATACCACAAAAGAATCACCTGTTCCCCTCTCTAGCCTAGCCAGCCACAAAATTGAATTGATATTCCATTCTTACAGTTTATCATTACATTCACTTTCTGTGTATACTATGTAGCACAACAGAACATCCAGTAATTGTATATTATATGTATACTTAACCCCTTAGTTACATATAATTTGAAATTGTCTCTGCACCACTGTCTGGTGGAGCCTATTAACATAAATGCTTCACCGAGTTCTAAAATTTTTCCAAGCAAAATTTGTGTTTGCTGTCATTTGTCTGTATGGACATGTTTAAGCAGGGATTATTATCCAACATGTGCAATGCGGGACATATTGTATGGACAGTTATGTCATATCAACTTCCTGTTTCATGGTGAAACATCAGAACTTGATTCACTGTCATGAAGTTCGTCAAAGTCTAATTCAGTGTAGAATTGAAATGTTAATGGGCTAACAAAAATATATTACGCAAAAAAATAATTACAGTACCTGAACCAATTAGGTTGATGTTCAATGTTGTTAGTGGGTATGCTCCACAGGTAGGATATGAGCTGGGGGGGAAGGAGAAATTCTGGTTGGACTTTGATTAAGTGATGCAGAGCATACCTAGAAGTGAGAGAGTTGTCATTGATGCAGACTTCAATGGGCATGTTGGTGCAGGTAACAGAGGTGATGAGGAGGTGATGGGCAGGTTTGGTGTCCAGGAAAGGAACGCAGAATGACAGATGGTGGTTGACTTCGAAAAAAGGATGGAGAGGGCTATGGTGAATACTTTTTTCCAGAAGAGGCAGGAACATAGGGTGAGCTATAAGAGTGGAGGTAGGAGCACACAGGTAGACGATGTCTTGTGTAGACGGTGTAATCTGAAGGAGATCAGTGACTGCAATGTAGTGGTAGGTGAGAGTGTACTTTGAAGAGTTGAAGAACGTGGAAAATGAGAGAGAACAAAGACTAGAAGAGGTGACTGCTGTGGACCAGGAAGTAGCAAAGATTAGTCAGGATGAAGTGAGGAGGGCATTGAAGAGGATGAAGAGTGGAAAGGCAGTCGGTCCTGATGATATACCTGTAGAGGTTTGGAAGTGTCTAGGAGAGGTAGCAGTAGAGTTTCTGACTGGGTTGTTCAACAGGATCTTAGATAGTGAGAAGATGCCGGAGGAATGGAGGAGAAGTGTGCTGGTGCCCATTTTTAAAAACAAGGGAGATGTGCAGAGTTGTGGCAACTACAGAGGAATAAAGCTGGTGAGCCATACAATGAAGTTATGGGAAAGAGTAGTGGAAGCTAGACTAAGGGCAGAAGTGAGCATCTGTGAGCAGCAGTATGGTTTCATGCAAAAAAAGAGTACTACAGATGCAGTATTTGCTTTGAGGATGTTGATAGAGAAGTACAGAGAAGGCCAGAGGGAGCTGCATTGTGTTTTAGTAGATCTGGCGAAAGCTTATGACAGGGTGCCCAGAGAGGAACTGTGGTATTGTATGAGGAAGTCTGGAGTGTCAGAGAAGTATGTTAGAGCGGTGCAGGAAATGTGTGAGGACTGTAAGACAGTGGTGAGGTGTGCTGTAGGTGTGACAGAGGAGTTCAAGACGGAAGTGGGACTGCATCAGGGGTCAGCTCTGAGCCCCTTCTTGTTCGCTATGGTGATGGACAGGCTGACAGACGAGGTTAGACAGGAATCTCCATGGACTATGATGTTTGCAGATGACATTGTGATCTGCAGTGAGAGCAGGGAAGAGGTGGAGGAGAAGCTAGAGAGGTGGAGGTTTGTCCTGGAAAGGAGAGGAATGAAGGTGAGCCGCAGTAAGACAGAGTACGTGTGTGAATGAGAGGGACCCAAGTGGAAGAGTGAGGTTACAGGGAGAAGAGATCAAGAAGGTGGAGGATTTTAAGTACTTAGGATCAACAGTCCAGAGCAATGGAGAATGTGGAAAAGAGGTGAAGAAGTGTGTGCAGGCAGGATGGAACAGGTGGAGAAAAGTGTCAGGTGTGATGTGTGATAGAAGAGTTTCAGCTAAAATGAAAGGAATGGTGTACAAAACTGTGGTGAGACCAGCGATGTTGTTTGGTCAAGAGACAGTGTCACTGAGGAAAAGACAGGAGACAGAGTTGGAGGTAGCAGAGATGAAGATGCTGAGGTTCTCTTTGGGAGTGATCAGGAAGGATAGGATCAGGAATGAGTCCATCAGAGGGACAGCACATGTTAGAGGTTTTGGAGATAAAGTCAGAGAGGCCAGACTGAGATGGTTTGGACATGTCCAGAGCAGAGATAGTGAATATATTGGTAGAAGGATGCTGAGTTTTGAACTGCCAGGAGGCCTCTAGGAGGCCTAGAGGAAGACCAAAGAGGAGGTTTATGGATGTAGTGAAAGAGGACATGAAAGTAGTTGGTGTGAGAGAAGAAGATGCTGAAGACAGGGTTAGATGGAGGCAATTGATTCACTGTGGCGACCCCTGAAGGGAAAAGCCGACAGGAAAAGAAGAAGACCTGAACCAATTAGGTGACACTATGACTATAACTGAATTATGTTATACATAGACATCTTTAGGTTTGGACTTTCACCAGACTCGAAATGTTTGTGGCAGATTGAATAGAATATTGAAACATCAGCATAATGCATTTTAACAAGTTTTTCTCTTCCTTAGGATCCAACATTGTACAGTTTCACTGAAATAAATTCCACATGTTTTCTTATATTTTTAAGAAATACAGAAACTAGAAAAACTCCTCTTGCTTGCAGATAGAATTAAACACTGAATCACTGTGAAAGATAATATTTGGAATTGTATTCCTCAATGTCATCTTAAACCTAATGGGTTCTGATTTGTAATGTTTACAGTACCTGTAAAAACAGGAATTGGCAGTGCACCACCAACCATTGTGATGGAACCTGTTCTGTCTACGGGGCGGGACATTACATGACATTTGATCAGAAACGCTTCACCTTTGATGGCAGCTGTGAATATGTTCTTACTCAGGTATGCTATACAAAAGCTGGTGAACAATATGATGACACACAGGCACATCTCAAACAAGTATTAGGAAAAAAGATTTAACAGGTTACCATGACAGATCCAACACGATTTGTGAAATGAGAACAAAAGAAAGAAATGATTCTTTCTTTTTAAAAGCATGTCTATTTACAGAAATCAAATTTACAGATTAATTATACTCATCTTTATAGAAAAAGAAATTCACGAGACACATAACTAAATGAGAAAATAATCAACTATAATATCAGTCACATACAGTATACATAAACTGAATCAACCAACAACCAAACACAAGCTTCTCACTGATCACAGAACACATTACCTCGTTTACACACCACAATCTCTTTCAAGTTTTCACATTATTCATTGTTCTGTAGTAATTAAAATCAATTGAAATTCTTTTTGGAACCATTCTTTTTAAAATGACTTTTACATTACAGTCTGCTAAACAGAAGGAAATTTGAAATCTATCCCCTCTTTTGTCTAATTTACCTGCATTTAAAACCAATAATATAAGCTTGTTTGTCAAAAAATGTGAACAAACGAGAGAAAGACTCTCTCTAAAAACAGGAACAGATTTAAGAGCCTCAGGCAGTCCAGGAAACAATGAGGTGCAGTTTCTCTACAAGAAGAGAACAGACAGTTTTCAGAAAGATTTGGCTTAATAGAAAAGAACCATACAACAAAAGTTCATCAGACTGTTGCTGTGGAGTGAGTTGGCTCCTCCAGCATCTCAGCAGGCTGCTGATGAGCCTCACTGAAGACACAGCGGAGGACAGAGCAGCAAAATCTTCCACAGTGAGCACACAAACATCCACCACATAGCCAAGGGTGGGGATTTTTACTGCTGTGAAATTTGACTCCTCAGATGGTCCTGCAATATTTTTTATGTCAAAACATTCTCTTTTGATAACAGTTTCTTTTAAAATCCAATTAAGTTAGTAAAAATACTGTGGTTTTTGCCCATATTTTTAAAACACTGATAAAACAAGGGAGATCTCTTTTTTGTCACTTCTCAGGTCCATTAAAAACAACATATGGTCAAATTCCACTTACCAGCACTGGGAGGTCTAAGAAGACATAAATGTAACATACATTTAAAGAAAAAACAACCGTCATACTTTTGACATTAACTGTTTCAGTCTCAAAACCTCTTGATCTATAAAGAGTGGGTGTTTGATTCCTTCTGGGTTCTTAAAGTCAGATGTGTGTGTGTGTGTGTGTGTGTGTGTGTGTGTGTGTGTGTGTGTGTGTGTGTGTGTGTGTGTGTGTGTGTGTGTGTGTGTGTGTGTGTGTGTGTGTGTGTGTGTCCTCAGGACTACTGTGGCAGTGCTGAGACCAATGGAACCTTCAGAGTGATAACTGAGAATGTTCCATGTGGAACAACTGGAACCACCTGCTCCAAGACCATCAAGATCTTCCTAGAGGTAGATTGTCAATACAAAATCTCCTTGAAAAATGGGCACATTGTTTGATAACACAAGCTAATGAATCGAAGCTGCTACTGAAATCTAATATTCAGTCAAGTTTTCACCATGTTCTGAGATGTTCCGTGCCGTGTTTATGACAGTTGAATGCTGGACCTTCATCAGATAAACAGTGTGTGACAAAAAAAAACACATTTTTAATCATTTTTAACCCTAACCCAAACACCAAAATATTGGAGCGATGGTGCACATCTTCAGGGGGTTGTCAAAGTTGTTAGAATGTGCACAAGTGAACAAGAATATTCTCTTTTAAGCTGTAGGAAGAGGTCATTACAATATCTAAAGAGTTTTAAAACTTTAAATCCTTTTTTCCACTCTTTACAAACCTTGGCAGTAGATGAAGCTGTGCCATACTTAGCAGCAAAATATAGGTCATCAACCTCATTTCCCATGTGAAAAAAACATTTTGACCAAGCAAAGTTGGTCAAAAATATATATCATTACCATCTGTTAATGATGTAACATTTTTAATATAAAAAAAAAATTAAACTAATCATGAACATATTTAAAATCAATAAAATTCAATGTGAAAATGATACAGTAGAGTTCATTGCCAACTGACCAAAAATCAGTTTTGTTTTGTATTTGTTTTTTTCCTAATGTTTAGAGCGCAGAGCTGATTTTAACAGAGGGAAACTACCAGCTGCTTTCAAGTGGAAAAGAGGAAACACTTCCATTCCGTTATAGCACAATGGGTATTTACCTGGTAATTGAAGCCAACAATGGACTAGTTCTCTTATGGGACAAGAGGACCAGTTTGTTCATCAAACTCAGCCCAAAATATAAGGTAACCCTGGAATACATGAAAAAAGGTTTTGACTTTGCTGTGACACAATTACTGTACCTGCATATTTGACACCTTACAAGTTTATTTCAGTATTTATGTTGAATAGCATAATTTTAGAGGCTCTACCTTTTCAGGGTCGTGTGTGTGGGCTGTGTGGCAACTATGATGACAATACAAATAATGACTTCACCACAAGGTGCCATGCTGTGGTGGTAAACCCGCTCGTGTTTGGGAACAGCTGGAAGGACTTGCCAAGCTGCCCTGATGCTCACAGTATCACCAGTCCGTGTACAGCTAATCCATACAGACAATCATGGGCACAGAAACAGTGCAGTATCATACAGAGTGATGTCTTCTCTGCTTGCCACTCCACTGTAAGTTTTTTTTAAAGTTGTTATTGCAGTAGGTCTTCTCTTTTCCCACTGCAAGCTGCAGGTCCTAATTCTGTTCGAATTCCTTTGCCAATCTTTCCAATACTAATTTAGGATAAGGTATGCCATCTGCTGGACGACCGCTATTTTCTCAAAAAGAACAACTTCCGTTCCGTAGTGTAGTAGTTTTCTCTTTGTGTATCTATGATTATCTATATTTTTTTCTCATTTATGTGTTGTCTTGTGAAATGTATGAATGTAAAAGGTAGTATGTGATTTCCTCCGGGATTGTTAAAATGTCTGTCTGTCTGTCTGTATTTCCGTCTGCCTGCCTCTCTATATGTCCATCTGTCTGTCCGCCTGTTCTTCCGTCACTCCGTCCCTCCATCGATCTATGCATATTATTTCACTTGCACCAGTACATATTCCATACTTGTTGATCAGACTAATCATTTTGGGAATATCAGGTACCATTCAAATACTGTATTTTACATGCTTAAACTGCAATTGTCCAATGAAGAAATAATCCATCACAGAAAAAATGCTGCCGTCAAGGACTGCCAAACTTATGTATGTAGATGTAAAAAGACATTTTTAAAATTACATGTACAAAGTATTTGTGCTGCATTTTATTGTTGTAGCTAGCTGAATTGTTTCTATAATAGTAATAATAATAATTTAATAATAATATATATTATATAAAATTATTATATAGTAATGGGTAATCAGTATACTTTATTTTGTATATTTTCTTCTTCTCAATTCTTAATTTTGTCCTCAACACATACTTTTGTTCTGTAGAACTGGTCTGCAGAAAACATCAGACTTATTGGTATTTCATCAAATGAATGTTTGCAGGTGGATCCTACTCCATACTATGATGCATGTGCATTTGACTCCTGTGCTTGTGACACTGGAGGAGACTGTGAGTGTTTCTGTACTGCTGTGGCTGCTTACGCTGAATCCTGTAATCAAGCTGGTATTTGCATACGATGGAGAACTCCCAAGATCTGCCGTGAGTAATCAACCTGAATCGTTTTAAACTTAAAATCTTAAATGCTTTGTTTAAAAAAGACACATTTTGATGGAATGTACGTATTTGAAAATTATGGACTGTCGATCCATCCATTCATTATCAATCCATCCATACATCCATCTGTCTATTCATCCATCCATCCATTCATTTTCTTGTAGACGAGACGACCGCTAATCCTCTCATCTAAAGCTACTTTTCCCACTTTGTGTTTCATGGGTGTGCTCGAGTCTAACCTGGCAGACTACATACAAGTAGTGGGGTAAAATTAGGACATGTTGCTGGTGCATGGTAGAGCCACAGAGCCAAGACAAACAACCACACACACCTATGGACAATTTTATCTGATCAATTCACCTGAATTGCATCGTGTATTTTTTATTTTTTACATTTTCAATACCCCCTTCCTCCGTTGTTGTGGGTCTCGGGGTTTCTGGAGCCTATCCCAGTGGACAGGGGACGTGAGGCAGGGTACACTCCTGGTGCAATGCCAGTGCACAGTGGAGCTATATGGAGAGAGACAAACACGCACACACACACTCACACCTATGGGGAATTTGAGACCAGCCATTTCACCTGCAGTGAATGTTTTTGGAGATGGGAGGAAGCCAGAGACCCTGGAAAGAACCCGTGCAGAGACGGGCAGAACATGCAATGTACACTTTTTTACTTAAAACCAAGCAAATATTTAAATATCAAACACAGAGAAATCAACGGTCAAAAGCCTAAAGCCATGCATGTGTGTGGGATTCTATAATACTCTCAAAACATTATCATATAATACATCAGCCACACCAATCCTGCTTGCACTGCTAATATTTTATCATACACTGTATGAATAATTCTCATATCCACAGTATTCCTTACTAAATAAATCTAATTATCTGTTCCAGCTCTCTTCTGTGATTACTACAATCCACCTGGTGAATGTGAATGGCACTACATGCCATGTGGATCTCGTTGTACAAAAACTTGCAGGAACCCCTTAGGAGACTGCTCTGCACAGATACCTCCTCTTGAAGGTGCCAAAGTTTCTAATAATGTGAATTGATCTCATATAATTACCTTAAATAACTTACACAACTTGGCTGAGTATATGGAAAAAAATATTGTATTGCATTAGCTGAGTTTTTATTGTTCTATTTAAAAGTTGATAGTCACTAATACATGTGTAATACCATACTTAAATACAAGTATACAAATACAAATACAACTGGCATCAAAGAAGGTGGTGCCAATGATTTTAACAATGCCAACAGGTACCAGTTTCTTACAAAGCAATAACTTTTTTTAAATCAGGTTGCTATCCAAAGTGTCCGCTGGCACAACCATTCTTCAATGAGGATACAATGACTTGTGTTGATAAAGAGCAATGTGGCTGCTACGATAATGAGGGGAGACACTATAATAATGGTGACAAGGTGCCAACAACTGAGAACTGTCAAACATGGTGAGTCTTATATATGTTAATCAATTCTATATACAGTATGTTTGGTATGAGTTTAACCTTACTTAAAAACAAATCAAAACTCAATGATCGCACTCTTTCAGCTTATGCAGTTCAATGACCATCCAATGCCATCATGATACTCAAGGTACAGAATTATATACGAAGAGCATTGTTAGAATGCAAAAATGTAGACTTATTTTAACATTTATTGTACATCTGCTTTTTTACAGCCTGTAATTGTACATATGCTGGAAACGAATATTCACCTGGTGACACCATTTATAACACAACTGATGGACATGGCAACTGCATCACTGCAGTGTGTCGGAAGAATGGCACTATTGAAAAGAGGTCATACCAATGCTCATTTACTTCACCAATAACACATATACCTACAGGAACTACAACACCCAGCCAATCTCCAACCACCTTTGTATTTACATCAACCACAACAGGTATGGAAAAATATTGAATTTGGAGCATGAATTCATATTAAAAATTATATTTTGATATCAAACTATTTATCAACATTTATATTATGTGTGTCCACAGAGCAGGTCACATGTAATCCTTGTAAATGGTCACAGTGGTATGATACAAGCTTCCCTACACTGGGAAGTCCAGGAGGGGACAATGAAACTTACGAGAAGATTAGAGAGGCTGGGCACAACATATGTGACAAACCAAGTCATATCCAATGCAGAGCTGAGAAATTCCCCAATATCACCAATTTGGGACAAGTTGTTCAATGTAATCTGGCTAAGGGGCTGATATGCAGAAACAAAGACCAGTCAGGACCGCTGCATTTGTGTTTCAACTACCAAATTAGAGTCCTGTGTTGTGACTACAGTGAATGCCCAACAATGCCTACATCGCCTCCATTGCCTGTAAGCTCAACGACAAAGGCTCCAGTAATATTCACAACAACAGAACACGTTACTGGTACACCGTGTCATGAAACAACATGCTACTGGTCAAAATGGATAAATTCAGACGTCCCTAAATTTGGTCTTGATGGTGGGGACAATGAAACTATTAAACATATCATTGAGAAAGGATATGACATCTGTGAGAATCCAGTGGCAGTAAAGTGTCAGGCTCGTCATTATCCAGGACTTCCCCTCAATCAAGTGAGACAAAATGTGATATGTAACAGCCATGGGCTACTGTGTCATAACAGCCTACAGTATCCACCCATATGTTTAGATTATGAGATAAGAGTAAAGTGTTGCAAGACTGGGCGATGCATCACAACACTAAAATCTACAACCAACACTATTACAACCATGGCAGCATTGACACCTTCGACCAAAAACCAAAAAACTACACATCATCCATCAACAAAGAAAACTACCATACTTGCTACCACAACTGAAAGAACAACCCCTATGACACCTAGAGCACCTTGCCCTGGCGGACATGAAGTGACATGCGGTTGGTCACAATGGATCAATATTGGAGAGCCTACAACAGGTCCTGGTGGTGGAGATGATGAATCCATTCAAAAGATCATTTCTGCTGGTTACAATATATGTTCAGTTCCAGAGGACGTCAAATGTAGAGCAGTTCTACACCCAAATGTTTCCATATCACAGGTGGGACAAGATGTCACTTGCGATAAATACGTTGGTCTCATCTGTTACAACAAAAAGCAACATCTGAAACAAAAATGTTTTGATTATGAGATTAAATTCAAATGCTGTAGGTGTCCAACACCTATTACAACAAAACCCATGACAACAACAATATCTTTGACACCTTCAACTACAGCAACACCCTCAACTCCTACAAGAATTTCAACTCCTTCAACTGCATCAAAACTTTCAAGTCCTACAACAGTCAGTACCATTTCAACTGAAGGAACAATTAAAACATCAACAACTTCTTTTACTAAAGAAACTACACCATCAACCTTTTCAACTACTACAACAATTTATATTACAGCAACTCCTTCTACAACATCTTCCATTCTCAGTACATCAGCAGTCCCAAGTACTTCAACAACCACACCATCTACCACTACTGAAACAACAATTACAACTGAGAACCCTACATATGAACCTTGCCCTGGTGGACATGAAATGACATGTGTTTGGTCACAGTGGATAAATCTCGGAAAACCAACACCAGGCCAAGAGGGAGGTGACGATGAGTCTATCCAGAAGATCAACTCGGCTGGTCATCATATCTGTTCATCTCCAGAAGCGGTCCAGTGTAGAGCTGTTCTACACCCAAATATTTCCATGTCACAGGTGGGCCAGGCTGTGATTTGCAATAAAGAAGTTGGCCTCATTTGTTACAACAAACAGCAAGGACTGCTACAAGAATGTTTTGATTATGAGATTAAATTCAAATGCTGTGGATGTCCAGCACCACCTACAACACCTCTTACCACAACAATAACTACTACTACATTGCCCTCATCTCCTTCTCAAACAACATTCACAACTACAACAACTACTGCACCTTCAACTTCATCTGAAATAACAGTTACAACTCAGATGCCTACAAGTATACCTTGTTCTGGTGGACAAGTTGTAACGTGTGGTTGGTCTCAATGGATCAATCTTGGAAAGCCAACACCAGGTCAAGAGGGAGGTGACGATGAGTCTATCCAGAAGATCAACTCGGCTGGTCATCATATCTGTTCATCTCCAGAAGAGGTCCAGTGTAGAGCTGTTCTACACCCAAATGTTTCCATGTCTCAGGTGGGCCAGGCTGTGATTTGCAATAAAGAAGTTGGCCTCATTTGTTACAACAAACAGCAGGGACCGCTACAAGAGTGTTTTGATTATGAAATTAAATTCAAATGCTGTGGATGTTCAACACCACCTACAACACCTCTTACCACAACAACAACAACTACGACAAGATTTTCTACTCTTTTTACAACAATTCCTACTCCAACAACAACGGCCTCAACTCCTTCTACAACATCTACAACAACATATTTTACAAAAGAAATTACTGCATCAACCTTTTCCACTACTGAAACAACATTTTCTACTACAGCAGTATCTTCAATGCCATCTTCTTCAACACTATCAACTACAACAATGCCTTCAACTCTTTCTACAGCAATGACAGTATCTACTTCAACCCCAACAGCCTCAACTCCTTTTACAACATCTTCCATTCTCAGTACATCAGCAGCCCCAAGTACTTCAACAACCACACCATCTACCACTACTGAAACAACAATTACAACTGAGAACCCTACATATGAACCTTGCCCTGGTGGACATGAAATGACATGTGTTTGGTCACAGTGGATAAATCTCGGAAAACCAACACCAGGCCAAGAGGGAGGTGACGATGAGTCTATCCAGAGGATCATCTCAGCTGGTCATCATATCTGTTCATCTCCAGAAGAAGTTCAATGTAGAGCTGTTCTACACCCAAATGTTTCCATGTCACAGGTGGGCCAGGCTGTGATTTGCAATAAAGAAGTTGGCCTCATTTGTTACAACAAACAGCAAGGACTGCTACAAGAATGTTTTGATTATGAGATTAAATTCAAATGCTGTGGATGTCCAGCACCACCTACAACACCTCTTACCACAACAATAACTACTACTACATTGCCCTCATCTCCTTCTCAAACAACATTCACAACTACAACAACTACTGCACCTTCAACTTCATCTGAAATAACAGTTACAACTCAGATGCCTACAAGTATACCTTGTTCTGGAGGACAAGTTGTAACGTGTGGTTGGTCTCAATGGATCAATCTTGGAAAGCCAACACCAGGCCAAGAGGGAGGTGACGATGAGTCTGTCCAGAAGATCAACTCGGCTGGTCATCATATCTGTTCATCTCCAGAAGAGGTCCAGTGTAGAGCTGTTCTACACCCAAATGTTTCCATGTCTCAGGTGGGCCAGGCTGTGATTTGCAATAAAGAAGTTGGCCTCATTTGTTACAACAAACAGCAGGGACCGCTACAAGAGTGTTTTGATTATGAAATTAAATTCAAATGCTGTGGATGTCCAACACCACCTACAACACCTCTTACCACAACAACAACAACTACGACAAGATTTTCTACTCTTTTCACAACAATTCCTACTCCAACAACAACGGCCTCAACTCCTTCTACAACATCTACAACAACATATTTTACAAAAGAAATTACTGCATCAACCTTTTCTACTACTGAAACAACATTTTCTACTACAGCAGTATCTTCAATGCCATCTTCTTCAACACTATCAACTACAACATTGCCTTCAACTCTTTCTACAGCAATGGCAATATCTACTTCAACCCCAACAGCCTCAACTCCTTTTACAACATCTTCCATTCTCAGTACATCAGCAGCCCCAAGTACTTCAACAACCACACCATCTACCACTACTGAAACAACAATTACAACTGAGAACCCTACATATGAACCTTGCCCTGGTGGACATGAAATGACATGTGTTTGGTCACAGTGGATAAATCTCGGAAAACCAACACCAGGCCAAGAGGGAGGTGACGATGAGTCTATCCAGAGGATCATCTCAGCTGGTCATCATATCTGTTCATCTCCAGAAGAAGTTCAATGTAGAGCTGTTCTACACCCAAATGTTTCCATGTCACAGGTGGGCCAGGCTGTGATTTGCAATAAAGAAGTTGGCCTCATTTGTTACAACAAACAGCAAGGACTGCTACAAGAATGTTTTGATTATGAGATTAAATTCAAATGCTGTGGATGTCCAGCACCACCTACAACACCTCTTACCACAACAATAACTACTACTACATTGCCCTCATCTCCTTCTCAAACAACATTCACAACTACAACAACTACTGCACCTTCAACTTCATCTGAAATAACAGTTACAACTCAGATGCCTACAAGTATACCTTGTTCTGGTGGACAAGTTGTAACGTGTGGTTGGTCTCAATGGATCAATCTTGGAAAGCCAACACCAGGCCAAGAGGGAGGTGACGATGAGTCTATCCAGAAGATCAACTCGGCTGGTCATCATATCTGTTCATCTCCAGAAGAGGTCCAGTGTAGAGCTGTTCTACACCCAAATGTTTCCATGTCTCAGGTGGGCCAGGCTGTGATTTGCAATAAAGAAGTTGGCCTCATTTGTTACAACAAACAGCAGGGACCGCTACAAGAGTGTTTTGATTATGAAATTAAATTCAAATGCTGTGGATGTTCAACACCACCTACAACACCTCTTACCACAACAACAACAACTACGACAAGATTTTCTACTCTTTTTACAACAATTCCTACTCCAACAACAACGGCCTCAACTCCTTCTACAACATCTACAACAACATATTTTACAAAAGAAATTACTGCATCAACCTTTTCCACTACTGAAACAACATTTTCTACTACAGCAGTATCTTCAATGCCATCTTCTTCAACACTATCAACTACAACAATGCCTTCAACTCTTTCTACAGCAATGACAGTATCTACTTCAACCCCAACAGCCTCAACTCCTTTTACAACATCTTCCATTCTCAGTACATCAGCAGCCCCAAGTACTTCAACAACCACACCATCTACCACTACTGAAACAACAATTACAACTGAGAACCCTACATATGAACCTTGCCCTGGTGGACATGAAATGACATGTGTTTGGTCACAGTGGATAAATCTCGGAAAACCAACACCAGGCCAAGAGGGAGGTGACGATGAGTCTATCCAGAGGATCATCTCAGCTGGTCATCATATCTGTTCATCTCCAGAAGAAGTTCAATGTAGAGCTGTTCTACACCCAAATGTTTCCATGTCACAGGTGGGCCAGGCTGTGATTTGCAATAAAGAAGTTGGCCTCATTTGTTACAACAAACAGCAAGGACTGCTACAAGAATGTTTTGATTATGAGATTAAATTCAAATGCTGTGGATGTCCAGCACCACCTACAACACCTCTTACCACAACAATAACTACTACTACATTGCCCTCATCTCCTTCTCAAACAACATTCACAACTACAACAACTACTGCACCTTCAACTTCATCTGAAATAACAGTTACAACTCAGATGCCTACAAGTATACCTTGTTCTGGTGGACAAGTTGTAACGTGTGGTTGGTCTCAATGGATCAATCTTGGAAAGCCAACACCAGGCCAAGAGGGAGGTGACGATGAGTCTGTCCAGAAGATCAACTCGGCTGGTCATCATATCTGTTCATCTCCAGAAGAGGTCCAGTGTAGAGCTGTTCTACACCCAAATGTTTCCATGTCTCAGGTGGGCCAGGCTGTGATTTGCAATAAAGAAGTTGGCCTCATTTGTTACAACAAACAGCAAGGACCGCTACAAGAGTGTTTTGATTATGAAATTAAATTCAAATGCTGTGGATGTCCAACACCACCTACAACACCTCTTACCACAACAACAACAACTACGACAAGGCCTTCTACTCTTTCTACAACAATTCCTACTCCAACAACAACGGCCTCAACTCCTTCTACAACATCTACAACAACATATTTTACAAAAGAAATTACTGCATCAACCTTTTCCACTACTGAAACATTATTTTCTACTACAGCAGTATCTTCAATGCCGTCTTCTTCAAACCTATCAACTACAACAATGCCCTCAACTCTTTCTACAGCAATGACAAGTGTAGCATTTCACACTTCCATTGATTTTACTACAGCAATTACTTCCACGACTACAACAGCTTCAACATCTTCTGCAACAACACGTTCAACAGCTGTCTCTACTACAGTTCCAACTGCAGCATCTTCAACCTATACAACAATGCCTACAACTTCTGCAAGACTTATGAATTTAACCACGATAAAAAAAATGTCCACAATAACACCTACAGAAACAGTAAATGTTACAAGTTTGCCTTGTGGAGAAACACTATGCTACTGGTCACAGTGGATTTCATCGGAGTCCCCCAAACCTGGTCCAAAAGGGGGGGATAATGAAACTATCAAACATATTATTCAGAAAGGATTTGACATCTGTGAGAATCCAGTGGCAGTGGAATGTCAGGCTCTCCAATATCCAGGCGTTCCCTTGAATCAACTGGGACAACAAGTAACATGTAATAAGCAAGGATTCATGTGCAAAAACAGCCTACAATTTCCATCCATTTGCTTAGATTATGAAATAAAGGTTAAGTGTTGCAAGATCATTCAATGTCGAACAACAGCTACTTTTACAACTGTGACAACTACACCTCTATCTGCTACAACCACAACTGAAACAACAGTGACAACTCAGACATCCACATTTGCACCTACACATGACCTTTGTCCTGGTGCACATGAAATGACATGTGGTTGGTCACAATGGATAAATCTTGGAAAACCGACACCAGGCTCTGATGGCGGAGATGATGAATCCATCCAGAAGATCATTTCTGCTGGTTATCACATCTGCTCTTCTCCAGAAGAGGTCCAGTGTAGAGCGGTTCTATATCCAAATGTTTCCATGACACAGGTGGGACAGGCTGTCACTTGTAACAAACATGTTGGACTGTTTTGTTACAACAAACAACAAGGACTATTACAAGAGTGTTTTGATTATGAAATTAAATTCAAATGCTGTGGCTGTCCAACAACACCTTTTACTACAACAACAGTCACAACAACAGTTTCTAATACAACAACATCAAAACCTTATTCAACACAATCAACAACTTCAGCAGCTTCAACTCCTAAAACAACAATCCCATCAACAATAACAAAGCTCTCTTCAACTCTTTCTACCACAAGAACGATAGCACCTTCAACTTCTTATACAACAACAACAACTACAAAATCAGCTCCTACTTTAGTGACAACTACAAGAATACCTACGACTCATACAACCGCAGCTGAATTCACTGTTTTTACAGAGGGAACTACTGAGCCATCCACTCAGCATCAGACTTGCCTTTGCTTTCATAATGGTTCAAGCTTCCCCCCTGGTAAGTTGTGAATGAATTTTTCCTTACACGGTAATAATGTATTCTAAAAATGTACTATCATTCGTACATCGTGGAAATCAGTCTACATCAATCAATTTTTGCAAAGTTGTCAAAGTATGCCTCTTCAGATGACTAATGATAGAATGTTATCCTGGAGAAGGCACAACCAAACCCGTGATTCAGAATCTTGTGTTTAACAAGCTTCAAGTAATTTTGTCAGTAAAGGGTTGAGCCAGCTCAAGGGTTGAGCCGGAGGAGTATCCGGTACGGATAAAGCATTTCTGACAAGTACAAGCACAATACGAGTAAAACTCGTACAAGGAAAATCCTTGTAACCAGCGGTCCCCAACCTTTTTTGCGCCGTGGATTGGTTTCATCTAAGACAATTTTTTCACGGACCAGACTTCATTTGCTTGATAATCGTTAATGACGCCAGGACATCGGTAAACTAGTAATACAGTAAATCATCCGCAGTGGTTTTATGTAAAATGTAGACATTAACAGACAATAAAAAACCTTTTTTTTCATAAATTGATAATCAACATCTCTGTAAACGAAATAATTGTAAGAAATAATTATATTAAAAACTTGATTCAAGTGACTGCACTGACGAGGTTTATTTTGAAATATAGAAACTTACAATCAGTGCATTCAGTGTAGGAGAAATACTGATCATTTCGAATTAAAAGGGTGAACAAGTCAATCAAATAATAATAATTACAATAATTAGAATTAGTGGTTGGGGACCACTGATCTAGGGGTAACGGGAGACAATGACACCTGAAGTGTGTTCCGGACGTCCAGTCTACTCCGCAGTTTGGTTTTCTTTATGGTCACTGCAGAAAATCCCAGTTCACAAAGACAGGAGGTTGGAAATGGAAGCAGGATTTTTCATACTTCTTGGGCAATCTCGGGATAATCTGCCTTGACTTTAATCCAGAACGCTGGCGCAGTTGTGGGTGCTTAATTTAGGGGAAACGGCTGGTAACCTGTCACATGACTGAGACCTGTCAAACGGGACAGAGAATGTAACAGAGAATCTCTTTGTTTGTCATTTTCTCACTTGAGTTCAAATTAGTTACATAATGTATAGATATTGTAACTGTTACATAGCACACACACACACACACACACACATATGCTCTATCTCTGTCTCTCTCTCTTTCTGTCTCTCGCTCTAAAAAAAATTGAAAAGAAAAAGAAGAAAAAAAATTAGAAAGTTGTGTTGAGTATGACAAGTCTTGTTCATGCATACTTTGTAGTTCATAATTTCCTATTGCATGCGTTGTATTCGTTAATGCATGTCACATTCTGATTTCATAAAAATCTTGTTCTATAAATAGTTCTCTTACATTTGTGATCAAAAGCATTGATTGTAATCTCAATTTTGAGGCCGTTCTGTAAATAGTTTTAAAATAAACAATAAATATAGCAACTTCTGATCAATCCATATAAATTTCAGACTTAAAATAATGTACTGATTTAAGCCCCATCCATTTCCATCCATACGGATGCAGATAATTTAGATGGTTGAACTGATACAGAAACAGATAAAGAGTGGTGTAGTTGCTCATCCCCAGTAATTACATACAATATTCATTCATTTTCTCAACCCGCTTAATCCGCTTACGCAGGTCGCGGGGGAGCCGGTGCCTATCCCAGCAGTCTCAGCGCGTGAGGCGGGGGACACTCAATATTTGGGGAAAAAATTGCAATTTTAATGAATTTATAAAAAATCCTGGAATGACCAATTATATGTCTTGTCACACTTTCACCAAGCTTTACAGAAATCCCTCTAACATATTTTATTTTGTCTTGAGACTGGTGAGAACTTGTGGAAATTCCACGATAAAACAAAGTCGTAATGGCTCCGTGTGTGTGGGACAAACGAACTCGAAGACAAAGGCCGCCTCTGCATTACGGTCCGGCCATCCGGGTAGATGCCGGATGGCCGGACCTGGTGAATAAAGTTCAGTCCTGGTGAATAAAGCATTATTTATCATACATATACAGCCTACTTAAGGCCTAAAATGAACATTACAAAACATACAAAACAAAAAGTTCATAATAATCATTCCAGTTTAAATACTATTAAAAACAGCATGTGGTCCATTGTTGGTGTAGAAACCGACAAAACATAAAAACAAAGCAAAATCACATGAAAGTATCATGACTGTTTAACAATGGCAGCCGTCGCTTTGTGCTGTGTCGGGTATTCAGTGTGTGCCCCTTTTTCAGACTCCATTGTCTACAATGTGACAGACCTTGATGGCTACTGTTACATTGGGTACTGCAATGAAAGCTGTCAAGTTGTGCTCAAGCATCACCAGTGTTCTGAATCTGGAAAAAATTGTGATCATATGAGACCTCCAAGAAAGGTACGTTTCTTTTCCATATATGGTTTTTCATACTGCATTATCAAGCTTTACTGCCCCAAATATTACTGTGCTGTACTGTATTTTTTATTTTTTATTTTACTCTAATCTGACTTCAGGATGGAGAAAGCTGGAAAGAAAGTAACTGTGTCATTGGAGCATGTGATAATGGCAATGTGATCTATAATCACACAAAATGCCCAGCTCTGAAGCCTATACTGTGTCACAATAACTTCCCTGCCGTTGAAGTGTGGGATGATGACAGATGCTGCCCTCACTATGAATGCCAATGTATGTTTGACCAACTAAAATAATACTTGGTTGCAAAATCTTCTAGTTAAATATGACAAAACATGTTTCGTTTTGTGTCATCCTTTAACTTGAACTTCAATCATTTAAGCTGTCCACAGTATGGACTACAAGGGAGATGTTGTGTTGAGAGTTGTGGCAACTACAGAGGAATAAAGCTGATGAGCCATACAATAAAACTATGGGAAAGAGTAGGGGAAGCTAGACTAAGGCCAGAAGTGAGCATTTGTAAGCAGCAGTATGGTTTCATGCCAAAAAAGAGTACTACAGATGCAGTATTTGCTTTGAGGATGTTGATAGAGAAGTGCAGAGAAGGCCAAACTTAGCTGCATTGTGTTTTTGTAGATCTGGCGAAAGCTTATGACAGGGTGCCCAGAGAGGAACTGTGGTATTGTATGAGGAAGTCTGGAGTGGCAGAGTAGTATGTTAGAGCGGTGCAGGACATGTATGAGGACTGTAAGACAGTGGTGAGGTGTGCTGTAGGTGTGACAGAGGAGTTCAAGGTGGAGGTGGGACTGCATCAGGGATCAGCTCTGAGCCCCATCTTGTTCGCTATGGTGATGGACAGGCTGACAGACGAGGTTAGACAGGAATCTCCATGGACTATGATGTTTGCAGATGACATTGTGATCTGCAGTGAGAGTAGGGACGAGGTGGAGGAGAAGGTAGAGAGGTGGAGGTTTGTCCTGGAAAGGAGAGGGATGAAGGTTAGCCGCAGTAAGCCAGAGTACATGTGTGTGAATGAGAGGGACCCAAGTGGAAGAGTGAGGTTACAGGGAGAAGAGATCAAGAAGGTGGAGGATTTTAAATACTTAGGATCAACAGTCCAGAGCAATGGAGAATGTGGAAAAGAGGGGAAGAAGTGTGTACAGGCAGGATGGAACGGGTGGAGAAAAATGTCAGGTGTGATGTGTGATAGAAGAGTTTCAGCAAAAATGAAAGGAAAGGTGTACAAAACTGTGGTGAGACCAGCGATGTTGTTTGGCCTAGACACAGTGTCACTGAGGAAAAGACAGGAGACAGAGCTGGAGGTAGCAGAGATGAAGATGCTGAGGTTCTCTCTGGGAGTGACCAGGATGGATAGGATCAGGAATGAGTACATCAGAGGGACAGCACATGTTCGAGGTTTTGGAGATAAAGTCAGAGAGACCAAACTGAGATGGTTTGGACATGTCCAGAAGAGAGATAGTGATTATATTGGTAGAAGGATGTTGAGTTTTGAACTGCCAGGCAGGAGGCCTAGAAGAAGACCAAGAGGAGGTTTATGGATGTAGTGAAAGAGGACATGAAGGTAGTTGGTGTGAGAGAAGAGGATGCAGAAGACAGGGTTAGATGGAGGCAACTGATTCACTGTGGCGACCCCTGAAGGGAAAAGCCGAAAGGAAAAGAAGAAGACAGTATGGACTACATTATTCAAAATGTCATGTTTTCTGTCTTGTATTTAGGTATCTGCTATGGTTGGGGAGACCCCCACTATGTCACCTTCGATGGAACCTATTATAGTTTTCAAGGCAACTGTTCATACTGGCTTGTCAAAGAAATTCTGCCAAAGTACAACTTCAGTGTTATGATTGAAAATTACGATTGTGATACATTTGATGGCTCATCTTGTCCACAGTCCATCACAGTATTCTACCAAACCTACAGGATCTATATCACACAGGCAGATAATTTCACTAATCAGGTATTGTAATGAATTTGCTTTATTTTCCTTTTTGAAACTCTTGTCTTTTCTTACCTTCTTTTTCAATGCAACTAAATGTTTGGGCATTACATTTACATTTTA
This sequence comes from Antennarius maculatus, assembly GCA_013358685.1. Classification (NCBI taxonomy): domain Eukaryota; kingdom Metazoa; phylum Chordata; class Actinopteri; order Lophiiformes; family Antennariidae; genus Antennarius; species Antennarius maculatus. The sequence goes on from CM023606.1 coordinate 27,348,189, forward strand.
CGGATATAATGAACTATTCTTAGAAGACTTAAAAAACTTTCAAAAATAAATGTTAAGGGCTAATCCTTTAATATTAATATTGCAATGCTTTTTGTTTTAGATTTCTGTTAATGACAAGCCTGTAGGTCCTGCATACCAGAATGGTCACATCCGAATAATCACTACTGGTATTGATACAGTGCTCATAATTCCTAAAATCCATGCAAAGGTCACATTCTCTGGGCTCATATTCAGTATCTACTTGCCCTTTAGTGACTTTGGCAACAACACTGAGGGACAGTGCGGTGAGTTTTGTATTAGAAGTGATTGAGAGATCAATTGTCAAATGGCAAGACAATCGTTGTATATTCTATGCATCTTGCAAAACAAAAAAAAAACCTTTTAAATCTGCTTTTTCTGGATTCTGGATTCTGGATTCTGTTCAGCAGTCCACCAATTATTAGGCAGGAAAATGTCAACACTTTACTGATACACATTGTATCTCAGCTTTACTAATTTTTCTTGTAACTCTAGGCACATGTGATAACAACCAGACAGACGATTGTATGTTACCCAGTGGCAAAATTGACCCTTCATGTCCTAATATGGCACATGAGTGGCACACTAAAAGCGAAAATTGTGAACGTCCACCTCAGCCAACATCCTCACCAATACCTCCTTCCTGTGATACATCCATTTGTGACATCATCAAAAGCAGGTACTGTGTGAAAAATTGATAAATGTTATAGTTACGGCAGTAGCTCAGTCTACTAGACCTGTCTTGGCTTGAGGAATGGCAGGTGACTGGTTCAAGACCAACGTGGACCAAAAAGTATGAGGTGTGAACTGTTAGCTGGAAAGGGTCACTTCACCTCCTGAGCACTGCCGAGTTGCCATTGAGCAACTCCACAAGCTGCTCGAGGGGCTGCCCTTCAGTCTAATATTTCTCTCTCCAGCTTGCATGCTTACAAGCCTTGTGTTTGGGTCTCTTTGTATGTATGTATGTGTGTGTGTGTGTGTGTGTGTGTGTGTGTGTGTGTGTGTGTGTGTGTGTGTGTGTGCGTGTGGTTGTGTGCATTTGTGTGCATGTGTGTGAAAAAGATCTAGTGAAAGAATGAAAAAAAAATCCCCGCAAGGATCAGTGAAGTATTTCAATTAAATAGCATGTAAAATATATAGTCTTTTATACGTTTTTATACCCCTTCAATATTTAGGCATTGTGTCATGTTATTAGTTGTGCCCTCCATAAAGCTGACTTTAATGTAAGACTGGCAGTGTTATGTGCCGTGAGGCAAAAGCAATGCCAGGACCCCGGATGCAGAGTACAAGAGCAAACAGTTTATTAAGCAAAAATTAACAACAGAAAATAACTTTCGAAGAAGATGCTTGACTAACAAGGCAGCAACAGATAATCATTTTCTAAGAAATAACTGAAGCTAACAAACTAACAACAGAAAGTCACCTTACTCAGGGAGAAACTCTTGAAGACCAAAAACAAGAGAATTGCTGGAAACAAAAAACTTGCAGTGGGAAACTTGTAGCAGGAGACAAGGTCAGCAACGTGGAAAGACACAGAGTGCATGACATACAAAATCTTCCGGTGCTGAATAACAAGGGAAAGGTGGCTAAATAGACCCCAGATAATCAGCCTGATGAAACTCAGGTGTCGAGACCAGACTGCCCACGAACCCAGATCTGCCTCCTGCCACACTCCAGCACTGCAGAGAGGGAGAGAGAGCAGAGCAGAGAAACATGACCAGAGCAACAAACACAACCATGACAGGCAAGATGGAAGTCATTGTTGAAAGAAAGCAAATGGAAGACTTGCTCGCAGCTTGCCACAAAGCACATAGGAGACACAGCAAATGTAAAAGAAGTTGCTCTGGTCAGTCCAATTCACAATTATGAGCTAATTTGTTTTGGTCTGTCACATAAAATCCCTATAAAACACAAGTAAGACTGTTTTTAATGAGACAAAATGTGGAAAAGTTCAGGGCATATGGATACTTTTGCATGGCACTGTATCTATGAAAATTCCCCACAATGCACTGGCAATGCGTCCAGGATGTACCCCACCTCTCGCCCATAGCCACCTGGGATAGCCTCCAGCAACATCTGTGACCCGCAAGGTGGCCGTAAATGGCTCAGAAAATCTCCAAGACGATGGATGGATGGATGGATGGATGGATGGATGGATGGATGGATTGAACTTAGAAATTTCAACTCTACTTATGTTACTTTTCAATTAGGAAGCAACATATGATCACTTTATTCACTTTTCTTAGCATGTTCATATGAAATGTTGCAGTCAGCTTGTATCCATTGTTCATACTGACTAAAAATCCAATTTTTCCCAGTGTGTTTGAAGCATGCCATGCACTCATCAACTACAAACCATTTGTCATGGCATGTGAAGATGATGTTTGCCGTGTTCACATTAAACCCATTGGTTGCACAAGCATTCAGACCTATGCTGACGCATGTGCCGAGGCTGGAGTGTGTGTCGACTGGCGGAGTGCCTCTGTAGGACTTTGTGGTATGCAAATTTAACCTATGCGTTCAATGTTAAGCTGTGCCAACTCATAACGCACTGCTAAAAACACAAATTTTCATCTTCTCTTCATTTCTTAATAGAATATAAATGTCCAAGACCCAAAGTGTATCAGGCATGTGGTCATCCCGTGGAGTTTACCTGTGATTCCTGGTAAACATTACTGTTTATCACAAGCTGTCATTTTTTTCATTCATTAATGTTTTGAATCCACTGAATTAACAAGGTATTGCCATCACACAGTATACTGTCGTTTCTGCAGGTACAATGAAAAATTTATCTATGCCATCAATGAGTTCAGCGCCATGACACATGTGAATCGTGAAGGTTGTTTTTGTCCAAATGGCACTATCCTCCTCTCCTCCAACTCACATGAATGTGTGCCCACTTGTGGTAAGCTTGAGTAAAACTAATGTGTATCAGCATTTGTTACAAATACGAATATCCTGCCTGCGTAACTTAATCACAATTTCAGTGTTCAGTCCTCAAAATCAAAGGTTAGGACCAACTTTAACTTTGATTCCATAAATTCACCTTTAGTTCAACAATTAACATTTTAACAATACTGGTCCATCCATACAATTAATCAAATGTTCAACAATGGCTTTGCTTATCTGTGTGGGTTCTCAGACATCCAGCTTTAGGTACATCATTCATCCATCTTCAACCGCTTATCGGGGCCGGGTTGTGGGAGGGTCTCAGGAGGGATGCCCATACTTCCCTCACTCCAGACACCTCCTCCAGCTCCTCCAGGGAGATCTCGAGGTGTTCCCAGGCCAGCCGAGAGGCATAGTCCCTCCAGCGTGTCCTAGGTCTTCCTCGAGGTCTCCTCTCGGTAGGACATGCCCGGAACTCCTCCGAAGGGAGGCGTCCAGGAGGCATCCAGTACAAATGTCCGAGTCACCTCAGCTGACTCCGCTCGAGGCGGAGGAGTAGCGGTTCTACTGCAAGCTCCTCCCTGGTGACTGAGCTACTCACCCTATCTCTAAGGGTGCGCCCAGCCACTCCAAGGAGGAAACTTATTTCAGTCGCTTGTATCCAGGATCTTGTAGTTTCGGTCATGAACCAAAGCTCATGACCAAAGGTGAGAGTAGGAACGTACAATATTGACTGGTAAACCGAGAGCTACGTCTTGCAACTCAGCTCCTTCTTCACCACAACAGTCCTATACAGCGACCGCATCACTGCGGTTGCTGTATAGGTCTGTTTCAAAGTAGTCCTACTAAACTCTGATCCGTCTGTCAATCTCACGTTCCATCCTTCACTCACTCATGAACAAGACCCCAAGATACTTAAACTCCTCCACTTGGGACAAAGACTCTCCACTGACCTGAAGAGGGCACACCACCCTTTCCTGGTCGAGAACCATGGCCTCAGATTTAGAGGTGCTGATCCTCATCCCACTCGCATCACATTCAGCTGCAAACCATCCCAATGCATGTTGAAGGTCCAGGTTTGATGAGGTCAACAGGACAACATCATCCGTAAAAAGCAGAGATGAAATCCTTTGGTCCCCAAACCGGACTGCCTCTAGATCCTGGCTGCACCTAGAAATTCTGTCCATAAAGATCATGAATCAAGCTCTGGCTTCATTCATACAGGGACCGGACAGCCCTCAGCAAAGGACCCAGAACCCCATACTCCCGAAGCAGTCCCTACAAGATATCACAAGGGACATGATTGAATGCCTTCTCTAGATACACAGAATACATGTGGACTGGTTGGGCAAACTCCCATGAATGCTTGAGCATTTGATGAAGAGTGTAGAGCTGGTCCAGTGTTCCCCGACCGGGACAAAAACCGCATTGTTTCTCCTGAATCCGCGGTTCAACTATAGGTCTGATCCTCCTCTCCAGTACCCTGGAATAGACTGAGGAGTGTGATCCCCCTATAGTTAGAACACACCTTTCGGTCCCCCTTTTTGAAAAGAGGGACCACTGCCTCGGTCTGCCAATCCGAAAGTACTGTCTCTGACTGCCATGCGATGTTACAGAGATGTGTCAACCATGACAGTCCGTGCACATCCAGAGACTTGAGGTACTCAGGGAGAATCTCATCCACCCCCGGTGCTTTGCCACCAAGGAGTTTGGCAACCACCTCGGTGACTTCAGTTTGGGGGATGAATGAGTCAACCTCTGAGACCTCAGCCTCTGCTTCCTCTGTGTAAGACACAGTAGTGGGATTGAGGAGATCCTTGAAGTATTCAATCAACTTCAATCAACTTTTATTTATATAGCGCTTAATCACATCTGAAGACATTTCAAAGCGCTTTACAGATAGAAAGCCAACAATGCCCTCCAGAGCAAGCAAGCTGTGGTATTCTTTCCACCGCCCGACAATATCCTCAGTCGAGGTCAACAGCTCTCTGCCTCTACTGTATGATGGAGAGGTACATCATAAATAGTAAAATAAAAATTAACTGGACTTGCTTGGGAAGACGTTTCCCCTCATTCTAGGGGTGGCAGTAGCTCGGTCCATTAAGTCTTAGGCTGCGACCGAAGGGTGACTGGTTCAAGGCCCACATAGACCAAAATTTTCAGAGTGTGAACTGGCAGCTGGAGAGGTGTCAGTTCACCTCCAGGACACTGCCAAGGTTCCCTTGAGCAAGGCACCATACGTCCAACAATTTGCTCTTTGAGTACACCACTAAGGAGCTGCCTGCTGCTCTACCATCACCCTACAAGACCCCACATACAATGTGTATGTGTTTGTGTGTGTGTGTGTCTGTGTTTGTAAATATGCTTCCAGAACCCATACTGGGATGTGGTTCCACAAGAGATGGGCTTGATATCTGAAAGCTGTGGTCTTCCATTCTACTTTTGGAGAATATAGGACCCATAAATATCACTATGCTGTGGAAGCACAGTGTTGTTGGGGAGCGGAGTATACAATACTATGAGCTCCTTAAGATAGAATGGTGCCTGACTATGAAGTGGTTTTTAAGTTAGAAGACTTTTAAATTATATTAGAGATTTCAGAGGGAACCAGCGTGGAGTAAGCTGAAAAAAGGAGGAATATGATCTCTTGTCCTGGTTATTGCCAGTGCAATAAAATAAAATAACCTTAGAAACAATGTAGGTGAGTTGTGAGATGTAGATGTGGAGCTGAAAGATTGCAGATTTATGTAAACTACCAGATAAAAAAGTTAGATATAGGCTAAATGTAACTAGATATAACTTATTTTTTCCTTTCAGCTTTTCCCTTCAGGGGTCACCACAGCGAATCAGTTGCCTCCATCTAACCCTGTCTTCTGCATCCTCTTCTCTCACACCAACTACCTTCATGTCCTCTTTCACTACATCCATAAACCTCCTCTTTGGTCTTCCTCTAGGCCTCCTGTCTGGCAGTTCAAAACTCAGCATCCTTCTACCTATACATCTCAGTTTGGCCTCTCTGACTTTATCTCCAAAACCTGTAACATGTGCTGTCCCTCTGATGTACCCAGTCCTGATCCTATCCTTCCTGGTCACTCCTAGAGAGAACCTCATTAATATAAAATTAATATAATTAAAGGTCATTATTCTAAAAGAATAGATGGACTAGCGTATTCAACCCACTTTGAAAAAAACACTTTAGAGGACACTTTTGTCACTATTGATCAATACATACTGTATATGCTACTTGTAAGAAATAAAAACCGTTGCAGGTAAGTAATTAAATATCCCCAAATCGTATATACTTTAGAATTTGTTTTAAACCAAACACATTCTGCAGCATGGTATCAGTGACTTCTTTTTTAGTAGTATTACTTTGAAACAGCAAACAAAGTAAAACACATTAACCTCCGTAATTAAAAGGCCCTTCAGAAATTATTCTGGTCACCGTGATGAATACCTTTTAACTTGGGAATCAATACTGATTGATTGATTGGCCAAAATAGAATTCAGACACTGGCATTTTTTTTTGTCCGAATTGTACTAGATTACAGAAAAGGAAACCAAAGTTTTGATTACTAAATGCATTATTGTTTCATCAATTTGTCAAATAAGAGAAAAGAATCTAATTACATTCATAATGTTAAACATTATGTCCTCATTCATTTACCTCATGTAGTTCCTGATACATGCAAATCAAAGTAATCCATTTTATGTGGAAGTGACTTGTGTTTTCTTTTTTTTTTTAAATAGAAATTTGTCGCTTGTCAAATGGAAAATGGACAAAGGTAAATATTTTAGCTCCACTGCTTATTTCTGCATTCGCTAATAAGGCCATGATAATGCCAAGTCTCCTGCTATTCATCAATAAACATTGTATCCTCAGGCCAATTCAACATGGACAGAAGGCTGCAACGTGTGCACATGTGAGGAGGACACACTGCAGGTCTCCTGCCATCATGTGTCCTGTCCATCAAAACCACCTCTCACCTGTGACCAAGAAGGTCAGGTCAAGGTCACTGAAACTGTTGACTGCTGTGCCCATGAGAAGTGTGGTAAGTGTGTACCAAATAGATTCTCAGTCAGTACAATCTGTGTTTAGAAGCATTTCATCTATTTAGGACATTAAAATGTAACCCATCAATTTTAGGCATTTGTATTAAGGAGTAATGGTTAAGGATTTCTTAATCATTTTATATTCTGATAACCATGACCATGCATTGTGATTGTACATCTTTGATGGAGGTGTTGCAAATGACTGACCTACACAATCTTTCCCTAACACCTCATCAGTTTTGTGTTAGTCTTAAATTTGTTTGTGCATGCCAAAAAGGTTGATAATAATAAGACTTGGCCACAATATTCTCTTACACCCTGTTGTGTGTCCTTCTGAGAATTTCATAAGAAGCTGATTATTGATCAAGAGGCTCCTACATTCTTCCATGTGTCTATGAACAGATTGTGATAGGAAACAGTGCTCTGGTTTGGTGCCATCGTGTTCTGTTGGTTACAGTCTGAACAGTACTTTAGGAGTCTGCTGTGTCAAACATTCCTGTGGTGAGTGTGCCCACGTCTGTGCGTGCTGATGCAATTCTTTGGACAAGTTTTATTTCTGCCACTGTGACTGTTGTAGCACATTTATATCTGTTAATATTTTGGTCTGTTTTACAGTCCCTAAAAATGTGTGCGTTTTCAAGAACCATGAATATCAGGTGAGATCTCATTATGGCCATATCTATAAAACTAATGGGAAATGTCAAGAATACAACAGAAAACTCAAAAGAGCTGAGGGAATGATGGTGTTATTATATCAGAGGGACACAACAAAACCTCCTGTAAAATGTTCATCAGAGAAATGTGACCAGTGTAATTTAATCAAGACTGACCTCTTTTCACTTAGACCCTAAATAAAGGAGAAGGTCTTCTTTCAACACATATATATTGACTATTTTATTTTACTTACTTTTACTTTTATTTTGCTCAATTTTGCATCATATTTGTATTTAAATTTTAGGAAATTCTAAATTTCCCAGTTTGGGATAAATAAATAAAGTCTATTTCACTAAATCACTGAATTACATTGTAGGAGGATAGATTGCGTTGCTTAGTAGGTGCTTGTACTGTTTTGTCGAGACAAGTATGTGTATCTATGCTGACCTTCGCATCCTGTCCATCCAGGTTGGAGACCTGGTGCCAATGAATTCATGTGACAAGTGCACATGTACTAACCAGAGAGATGACAGCAGCCATCTGCTTCAAGTAGAATGTCTGCCTTTGCCATGTGACACACACTGCCCTCTGGTAAAACTACAGCAGGGAATAACAAATGACAAAACACAAAGAATTTATTGATGACACCATTAAAAAAGTGATACAAGCTTATGCCATGTTTTAACATTTTTACTTGCAGCCAAACGCATCCAATGAGAAAAACAATTGTTTACACAAGAAGATAGAAGAATGTAAAAATATTTAACCCAAATTGGGAGTAACTGAAAACCAATAAACAAAAGACAGAAGTCAGAAGTCAGGAATGTATGAATAAGGCAAAACACAACATGGCAGATGCAGATCCTCACAGAAAATGTGTCATAGGAAAGGCCATTGTCTAATCCTGACTTGCTAAAAGTTCATAATGTGAATTTGATTTGTACTCAACATTATATTAGTGTAAGTTCTTCTTAACATATTAAATTCCCCAGTTTGGGATCAATAAAATACATCTTATCATACATGTTTTTGTTTCTGGGATAAACTGGTGACTTATGCAGGGTGTACTCAGCTACTGCCTGTAGTCAGCTGAGGTACACTCCTGCGTAAACCTATGACCCAGATCCGGATGAATGGCTGAAGACGAGACGATAACTGATTATCTCGTCTTCAACAACAGTATATTAACATTTGGAGGGGGGATATTTATGTGTATTGTTTCTACATACAGTATGACATTTTCTCTCTACCATGTAAGGCAAGACTTAAACTCTGTGCTCTCAGTATTTGTCACAACATTAGTTTTCCATCTTTTCTGCTACAGAAATAAGTAACTGTAATGCTAAGTAAAGAAAACAGACAGCCATTACTTTCCATAGTTAACATAGGAATACATACAATACAATGGAAAAATAGCATAAAATAGCCGCCATTATATATTGTGATGATTTTACATTATGATCTGTATGTTTTCACAAATTTTGTCTCATGTTTGTGATTTAGGGATATGAATACCAGACCTCGTCTAACCAGTGTTGCGGAACATGTGTCCAAAACAGTTGCGTTATCGTGCTGTCTGGCAACTCCACACACTTAATAAAGGTTGGTATATGTGATTTTAAAGAAACACACAATGTGGAAGAAACATGCTGGTGCTCCTTCTTATTCAGTAGGTCATGGTAATACCATGAATCTGTAGCAAGGATGAAGATGTTTCATCTGCCATATAAGAGGCTTCTGGTGGGAAGATATTTAAATTCTTCTGAGGTCACTAGCATATTAACACTTGTGAAGGTCAGGACATTAACAATTGAGTCTCAATGATGCCTTCAACAGACAGAAACACAGCTGTGGTCTGGGTTCCATACTGTCCCTGATTGTGGCTAATCTCAACATGGCAGAAGTGAAAAACAGTGTCTTGCTTCGGACGTGTGGAGGACACCAAAGTTAAATTCACAACCCTGGAATCTTAGAAAACATCTCAATGAACAAGAACATCAAGTTGGCTAGATGTCAAGCAGAACCATCTTTAGACCGCGCAGTAGACACTGAGCTGTGCAGGAAACATCAACATTAAATTGGGACTTACACTGGTCTGCATACAAGAGAAACTAAGCAACCACTCCACAAATACATGGTACAGCAAAGAATTGTGCAGCAGTTTGACAGCACTCTGCACATTTTGGACATAGAAGACAGATTGTTTGCGAAGAAATGAAAAATGCCTCCCATATCAAATTGGAACAACTATCTCAAAAGCCATATACAGTACTTTCATAGTTTTAGCATTTGTGCCCAACATTTCACAAAGGTTCACAAAGTCAAGTAAATCTGATAATTACTATCAACTCACATTATGTCCCAACAACTTTAATGACCCGTAGTACTTTTGACAGAAACTGTCAGTTTTGACACAACTGTCAGTGTGTCAGATGTGTTAAAATATTTGTAACTCCACCAGTCAGAACAATTAGTTAGAACTGAAGAAGCCAACTCAAGAAGCCAACTCAACCAACCTCACCCAAGAGGGTGGGGGTTGAAACATCTTCGAACCTTGATCAGTTACTCCAGACTCAGCCTTCAAGGAATGTGTGAAGACAGAAAAGAAAATCAGAATCATATGCAGACTTGCCTCAAAATTTAATTCTCTCTTCTCTGGCCAAAGATTTGCGCCTTCATGAAACTGAATCAAGATCCTCCAATTTTTTCAGACATGTGGATCATCAGATAAATAAACAATATGAACAATCGAAGTACCTCCTCCAAGTCTGTTTGCTGTACTTAGTAACCTCTCTTTTACAAAATACTTTACATTATATCATCTCACTTTAATTAAAAAAAAAAAAAAATCCAGGTTGTGCTTCCAAACGCAATAATTCAGTGCAGACAAAAACTGTTAGTGGTGTTTTGTTGTATACTGAAGCCATGCCAGATGGAAATAGTCTCAGGGATAGTGATTAGTTTTTTGGCAAAAATACCTGTGGATGAGGCCTGGTATAAAACTGGATACCATAGAAAGGTATAAAAAATAATTTAGGTTCAGCTGGTCTCAAAAATATATACATATAATCTTGATATTGTCATACTGTTGTGTCATGGACATAAAACATTTTTTCATTCATACCTAGAGCTAATTTTTTTTAAAGAAGAAAATGAATGAATGAATGAATGCATCCACAAACATTAAAATATGGCTGTTTGCACAGCATTCACAGGCCTGAAAACAAATACGGACAGTGCAGTAGTTTTAAGATGTATTTTAGGTTCAAGCGTACTAGGCTTTTCACTTTTCAGTGCAATGGAATGACAGAAAAGATTATTTTTGTCAAAATGGACTCTGTACACAGATTTTCATCCTCCAGTGAAATGATTATCAGCCAGCAGCTGTCATATATAGAGACAAATGAGACTGGTTTTTTGGAAATGCAAAATCTCTAATATTTTGTGACTTTTTCTTTTAACCATTAGCCTGGCTCCATCTGGACTCCCACTGGGAACCCCTGTGTGAAGTTTGAATGTGTGAAAATTGGTAATCAGTACATCCCTGTCGAGGCCAAGACCATCTGTCCCTCCTTCAACTCTAATGAATGCATATCGGTAGGTCGCACAAGCACACACACACACACACACACACACACACACACACACACTTGCACACACTTAGAAACCACTGTTGTTGTCTAACGTGACTGTGTATGTCTCTTGCAGGGAACCGAGACTTTATCTCCAGATGGATGCTGTCCTGTCTGTATGTATTTCTTCCATGACTGTCATATTTGTATTGTATTATTATTTATTATGTGGCTCACTGTTCAGTGGAGCCTTATGATCAACAGAGCATCTAACATCTAACCACAAAGACCAGAACTATTATGACCTTATGACCAATCATACCTGAGACGTTAATACATTATGAAGCATTATTTAATATTTGTTAGAAGGCATTATGAAAGTATCTTTTTGACGCAAACCATACTTTTAAGATATCATTAGTACATTACGACTTGTCATACATTCAGTCGTTTGGTCATGTGTAGTGATTCATAACAGTTAACTGAGAATAAAGAGCTGATACATTTTCACACAGTTTCACTTGCCTCTTGAAAAAATGCAAAGGTGAAAAAATATGTTGTGCTTCCATAGAAGACAAGCCAAGTAAACAGTTTTTCTTGTTAACCTGCCTCAGGTATTCAGAAGAATCAGCCATGCAGTGTATCCACCACTAACGTGTACCTGGAGAGCCAGGGCTGCCACACCAAAGACAAAGTCAATGTCACTCACTGTAATGGAGCATGTGGCACCTTCACTTTGTAAGACCCTCTTGTGTTTGTCTTTATCATCACTTATTATTACCCATGTGTGCAGCATACGGTCACTTCAACTCGGTTGTCTTCCATGGTGTGTAATGGTGCTACAATGATAAGACTCTCATTACTTGATTCTTGATTCTTCACATGCAAGTATGAGACATCATTCTCTCTCTCTCTCTCTCTCTCTCTCTCTCTCTCTCTCTCTCTCTCTCTCTCTCTCTCTCTCTCTCTTTTTCCTCCCTCTCTCATCTTTTCCACGTATTTACAACTTCCCTTTTTTTACTCTCAGCTACTCAACGAAAATGAGATCATTGCAGCACACCTGCTCTTGCTGCCAGGAGTTGGCTACGTCTGAACAGCAAGTCCAACTCTTCTGTCGCAACAACACTGAGATCACCTACACCTACACCCGTATTGAAGACTGTGGTTGCCTCAAAACGGAGTGCTACAGCCAAAGTGACATTACAACTGCCTCCTCCAGTGCGAAGTCACATCCAAGGGTGACATAAAGCAGAAACACAAAATAGCATGTGACTGCATACTGTAGGAGCATCAGTCATTAATATCAAAATGTCAGCTTCATCTACATCGATTAGTCCCATCTGTGTAAAAGCTTGTTTACTTAATTTGGCTTAACAACAGTGTAAGCACAAAGGCCTCTTAAATAAAGATTATCCTGTAAATGCAGGCTGAGAGTTTCTACCTTCGTCACAGTTTTTAACTACATTCACCTGTGTGTGTGTGTGTGTGTGTGTGTGTGTGTGTGTGTGTGTGTGTGTGTGTGTGTGTGTATTTTATCACCACCCATTTCTGATTAGAATGGTTCCATTTGCAGACAAATAAAATCAAACCTCATAGGCAAACATCATTTTGATAACACGCTGTTGACTAACTACTGTGTTAGAGGTTACTCCCAGGCTCTGTGACGTCTTCATTATTTTTTTCCTCATTAAATTTGAATTTCATAGCATCATATTCATTTACACTTTAATTGTAATTTTGGAAGGAAATGGCCTAGACATTATTCATACAAACATTGAAAGAAAGAAATTTTAAACAAGAAATTAATTTTTAAGCAATTTTCAAAAGACTTCATAGCCATAGCATTGTCCATTTTACTGAACATGTTAAGGAAACTCTGTACAGATGTTATTTTGGAGTGTTTGTGTTGTTAGGAAGCACTCTCAGTGCTTTACTGTAAACACAACAGCAGAATGAGGTTTTAGATGACAAAGTGATTGTACCAGGCATGCACTGCTTACTTTTCAATATCAAAGTAATTCTGTGGATATCAACTCAACTCAACCTTCACTTGTAGCAACACTCCACCTTTAACTGTAGCCTATCAATCAAGTAGATGTGTGAGAAGCCTATAGCCGTCATAAATACAAGCTCTGGCCGCATCCTGTTTCCAGTTTACTTCCCAGCCCTGAGTATTTGCACAGGACACATGAGATAAAGGTCTGACAGAAAGTTCCCGGAAACTGTGATGGGAGCAGAGTTAGAAACACAGTGACATACAAATACTCCAAGGGTGGCACAATGCCTATGGGCAAGGTGACAAAGCACATAACCCCACGTCAGATCTTACATAGTCCAGAAGGTACAGAAAAGAAATATTCATAGGAGTCGTGGTACACAATGATTTTATCGAATGACAATGTCAATGAAACTGACCTGTTTTTGAGTTATCATGAATATGATACATTTCAAATCCAGAAGTGAAAGCCTGTCAAAAGAAATATTTGATCAGTACAAATATTAAAACGTTAATATTTGTAAAAACGTTACATGACAGACAAATGTCAAATCTTGTATAAACAATCAAAAAAACCCTGGTGTCTTGCTTTCGTTGATCAGCCAATGTTCAGGGAAAGAGCAAGTCTTCGAAAATAAGCAGTAAAATCTGAACATCCATTATAAATCTCACAGGCAAGTCAAAGAAGAGCAGCAAGAACCGATATGATGTGGTCACTTCTCTACCATTGTCACTGTCCGAGCTTCAAACGGCCGAACGCGACAGTACCCACAATCCCAGGAGTGTGTTATTTGTCACCTGACATTTCCCCAATGGATCCGGTGACCTGCTGTTGCGCTATACCTTCTCCTTTTGCCAGATGTCTAGCAGGCCCCCTCAAATGAACCATTCATCGCAGGACTAGTGGGCCTTTGAATGGGGTCCTAGAATGATTTGTTGGCTGATGGGAGCCTGCTATTAAGTTGTACATTCATTTACACTTTTGACTTAGTATATATTGAAAAGTGAACCCATGGACCTCGTAGAACTGAGTACTAGCCAGTTTAAGCCTATACCCCCTTTGGTTGCCTCACCTTCCAGTTTTCCAGCTGTGTGGGATCAGTGCAACTGCTCGTAACTACTTGGGTGTGTGATATGTGGAATTTTACTATTTTAAATGTTTCATTGTGTCCTGTTTATGAATGCATATTTGTGGTTTTTGTGCTGCTTGTTTTATTACTCTTGGTTACGTGATTATTGTAAAGGAGAATTGCTTCTCAATTGACTTACATGGTTAAATAAATAAAACAAAACAATTGTCCTCTAGATCATTACATTAAATTATAACAAATAGAAACATATTAATTTAGTCACCTTAAGTGCATAATATTAAAAATAATGATGAATTGCTTTTTGTTGTAAACACACACCTGACGGAAAAGTGATGGATTACCAATGTTGGGAATGTTTTTTTGCATTCAGACAGTTGAAGTGCTCGAAATTTTCAATGGTCAAATGGCAGGTGTCTGAAAAACCATGACCAATCATTACAAGAGATCTGTATTAATAAACAGGCATCTTCACATAACCAAACAACAGAGTCAAAAAATTATATCCTAATATGATATTTTCTAAAGTATATGAAAGGCGTTTAAAAGAAAAGCTTGTATTGACACAACAATGTGTAGACAATGAAGCAGCACAAAGTTGTTGTTTTTTTCTAATAAATTTGCATCACAGGATATAGATCCTGGATAGACGGAAATGAGTCGCCGTGGATTATTTACGCAGGCTTCTGACATCAATACAAGTCCAACAATCTCTCACCTCCTTAGAGCAACACACGTTGTGCTTACACCTGAACAGTGTACCTTATTATGTTTCCACAGCTGACTATGAGATGGGTGTGGACTGCTGCATATGCAAGTGATGATGAAGTGGAGGGGAATGTATGTGTTGCATTAAAACGTGTTTTTCTAAACACGTTTCAGTAAGTTTAGGTTGCACGACCGCAAATGTTTTTTTTAATTCAAGAGGATGTTTAAAAAAATCAGCTGAAACATCACAATCTATCAGGATATTACACACTACACTGAGCAAAATTAACAAACATTTGATCAATGTGATGAGTGTCATGATTGTTTATTGTTGCTGTGTACTTGTATCATCTATTGAATGTTTATCCCTCTGTGAACTGCAGTTCTTCCAGCGTTTTGTTTTGTTTTTTTCTGCTTTTTGATAACCAGGTTGGAGGATTTAAAGTCAGATTATGTTACAGATCATAAAGGCCTCAGAGACTGTCATTTGTGAATTTGGGCTCTAAAAAAATGATAGACTGATTTATGTTTTGGGTGCAAATCCTTGACTGAAACATTGCCAGTACCCCATTTGCTAGAATGAATAGAGTGGAATAAAAAAAGCACAGTATGTACCCCTGAAATGTTGTGAAGTAGTAAGATGAAGTAGTAAGAGTCATTTTTGATACCACTGTTACATAAGTGCACACGGAAATCTGTGCTGCGCAACCTGTACCAAGTAGAGTTGATTGAAATGTACTGTATATATTATATATTGTATATATTATATATATTGTATATATTCCTTGCTGTGGTACAATAGTTTGAAAAATTATTTCCAGTAAGATACAGTAATCCCTCGCGCATTCGCGCATCAACACAAGCAGCTTCTTGTCATTGCAGATTTTTAGTAGGTAGTCATGTGATACTGTACGTGCATTATATTGGCTGACGGCATGAAGTGCACTGCGTTTTTTGAGTCATGGAACGTAGCTCACTTCCGTGAGCACAAAAGTACTTTAAACAGTCTATGAGAGTATGGGAAAAGGTCAGATAGAAGGTGGTTTAATATCAGTATAGGGAGGGTTCATAAACATTTTTATCACCGTAAATAATAAAATAAATAGTTTGTCGCTATATCGTGGAATTTCGTTTTTGTGGGTGGTTCCTGGGACGCATTAACTGCAAGTAATGAGGGATCAATGTATACCAAAAAAACACAACATCCCCCAACGCCATGTAGAGCAAGGTCATCAGTTGGTGATTTATCCTCCCAGATTTCTATGGAAAATACACAGCATAAGATATTCATTCATTCATTCATATTCTTGACTGCTTATTTGGTTCTTGCGGGTCACAGGGGTACCTGGAACCTGTCCAAGCTGACTTACGGGTGAGAGGCGGGGGACACTGTGAGCGCAATGTCAGTGTACTGTTGAGCTATACAACAGGAAAACAACCACTCGCGCTCATATTCACATCAAAGGGCAATTTGGAATGATCAATTCACCTGACCTGTATGTTTTTTGGATGTGCGAGGAAGTCCGAGAAAACTGGAGACAAGCCACGTGGGGAGAACATACAAACTCCACGCAGAAAGGATTCAAACCCTGTCATTTTAATGGTGATGACAGCAGGGATGATACTTACAAGCATTCCAATTGAAGCATGGAACTGACTCTGCTTCTAGTGACTTTGCGGGTGCCACTGAATATATCTTCTCGAGCACACTTCACTGCAAGTGCAGCAAACACACTCACACAATTTGAGCAAATGTGTTTTGAACATTTTAATTGCGTCTTATAGAGAGATAGCGTTACAATCTCACTGTATAGCGTTCCAGCACAGATAGTCGAGTCATTGCGCAATCCATGGTTATGCTCGGCTGACTTATGCCTCAGCTCAGGTCTCTTCTCATGTGAAAATTCAGAGATTTTGAGTAAAAATAACCTAAAATTTGAAATAACTGTATAATACACATCACTGAATAAATAGAACCATTTAATTTATTCCTTCCATTTTTCATTTCTTTCCTTCATGATGGCAGGTGGGGCTGTGCCTCACTTGCTTCCCCTGACTGTATATCACTGATCGCAACTACTACTACTAGTGCTACTAAATAATAATAATAATAATAATAATAATAATAATAATAATAATATTACATTAAAAATAATATCAATTAATATGATATAATATGAAATGCAAAATAAAGTTTACTGACCAAAGCGTCTATCATGATGAGTAATGAATGAATACTTCCCTTCCTGATAATGTCATGAAAATCACCTGAGTTAAAATGGCCCTAATAAAACATAAAAACCAATGATACGAATGTTTCTACTCCTTTAAAATTAAGTCAGTCAGCCATTGCTGAACTCAGGTTTGACCACTCTAATTAATATTTTTCTTCTTCAAATATGGCACTTCATCAATATAAATATCCATTATTACCCATCTATCCTCTTGGGTCCCAGATTGATTTTAAAAAATATTTTATACCTTGGAAGCTTGACATAAACCTTCCATCTTTTTTCATATTTTATGCCTCTCATTACTCTGATCTAGCAACTAATAAAGTAGCTTTGAGAGAAATAAATAAGTGCTTGTGGCTGGCAGAACCATAGTCCAAAAATAATTCATCATTCTTCATGCATACATACCGTACATGAGTCAAACTGCAATGTTAACTTCTTTTCAGAGTACATCATACAAATGTATCCATTGGAAAATATATAGTCAGATAGATCTTAAATTACATCAAACCTTAAAAGATTTTTTCTTTATGACTCTAGTAAATATTCATCTAAAAGAACTTTCCTGACTATATAAGTAAAGCTACCATCCGATAACAACAGGATAACATTGTACTCTCCAGTTTTAACTACATAAACTAGAAGTAACTAAATTTGTTATTTCTAGATTATTAGGTGGGAAACAAGTGTAGAAGACAAGACATCTGAAAGCTTGAAAATCCTGTCCCTACTTCAGCGGCTGGATCTAAACTTCACACTGCAATTCTATCTGGCCCATTTGCCACTCCTTCTCTGTGTGTCTCTCTCTTTGCCTTGCCCTGTCCCTTTCCCCATTGTATTTATTTTCCACCCAACCAGTCAAGGTGGATGGCCATCCTACAGAGTCTGAGTCCTGCCCCAAGTTTCTTCCTCAATGGGAGAGAGTTTCCCTGTCGCTGTTGCTTATGCTTGCTCTGGACAGTTCTGTTAATCTTTTCCTGTCTGTGGAAGCGCTTTGAAATGTCTGCTGATGTGATAAAGCGCTTTATTAAAAAAATAAAGATCGATTGATTTAAATGTTTGTACTGTATCTGAATGCTGTGTCCCTGTGATCCATGAGTTCTTTCCAGCTCTGTCCCACCACCAAATCTATGTCGTACAGGTGGGTCTAAATGACCCATAGCCATGAGTGTGACTGGTGTTTAATGGTAAACCCTGTGATAAAATAACAACATCCCCAATGTCTCCTGAGATAGGCTCCAGCTTCAGAGAGGTACCAATACTGGGAGACCAGAATTGCAGAGTCCCAAACAACAGCTGATTCATTCATTCAAATTCTTGTAGATGAGACAACTGTAATGGTCTGGTGTACAGTCACTTGTCCGTCTTGAGGGTCATAGTTGATGCTGGAGCCTCTCAGATTGTTATGAGTCGGGGTACACCCCGGATGCATCCCCATTGCATCTTGGAGCTAACACCGGATTTCAGTTGTCTGACATGATGCTGTATAATATCTCATGTTATAACTTTTTCAAATTGAAATTGAAATGTTTCTCCATTTGACACTTCATTCATACGTCAACTTTTTGATACTCAAGCCTGTGGATTTACAGTTACTCAAAGTCTGAAGCATGAACATGTTGTTCACTGCTGTAGTGATGGAAGTAAAATGTTTGCTGAGTAAACATTACTAATGAAACTCAATCTCTCTTTTCTTGTACAAGGAATTGTGAAGCTCCGCCTCGACCAGCTGGTTATAAAAAGAATTCATCTTTCAGATGAGCGTTTTCATAATAAGTCAGTCCTCAGTACCAACATGGGGACTACATGTCTTCAGTATATATTTTTGCTTATCTATGGGATGCTGCATGTTGCCTCACTCAGTCAGATTGGTGAGTGATGACCTCAAATTATTAAATTTACTGAATACATCTCAGATGATTGTAGTAGATCATGTTGTAAATGACTACATGTAACGGAACTTGATTTGGGATAAAGGTAAAAAAAAAAAAAAAAAGATGAACATGTTAATTTCAATTTGTGCTTAGAAATTTTCTTGTTTCCATTTTTGTTTCATTGTAATTACAAAATTCGAATATATTGCGCTACATAAGTTGAATTACATCACAGCGAAAACACTACGCGTTTATTGAATTTAGTCCTGTCAAGAAGGACACTTGAGAATGTGAGTGGGTCAGTTGTAGACAACCCAATCATGTTTAAGCAGTCATGTTACTGACCTGTCCGGTGTGCAAGTCTTGTTTTATGACTTCAGCACGATGCAGCTGGGGCATATAGAGCGTAGAAGGAGTAGAGGTCACGGCATAACCTGAAGGGTTGCCCTGAGAAATGAATAATGTGATGATATGTTAATGTACTATAGTTCACACAAAATAATTCTGTTGTGTATTGTTTAAATGTTTAGATAACTTTCAACACATTGTGGAGATGGTGTGCAAACACATTGAATTTTAGAAAAAAATATTTCTAAAACCTTTTTTTTATGTTTTGTGAGGCAATAGTTCCATATAACTGAAATATCAGTCATTTGGGGATTGGCTAATTGTCTGTGTTGTAATCATATTCTGTAAATCTGTGTTTTTAAGTGCTCTAATTTTTTTTTTTTATTGCAGCTCTTCAGGACAGCACACTGAATATGGGACCTGGTAACTATGCAAATGAATAATGTAATTATTTTCTGTTTTTTTTTCATGTTTGAAAAATGTTCTAATTTGTTAATGGTCTTGTAGCTAATGTGTCTCAAATTGGCCGAGTGTGCACAACTTGGGGATACTATCACTGGAAGACCTTTGATGGACAATTTTTCCAGCTGCCCTCCACCTGTAACTATATTTTGACCTCACAATGTCGGAACAGCTATGAGGGCTTCAACATACAGATGAGGCGCAAGATAATCAACAAAATCCCAACCATCAGCAACATCCTTATTATGGTAGATGGTGCCGCAGTGAACCTCAACAAGAATTCAGTGACTGTCAACGACCAGGTGTAAGTTCATTTCAAATCAGTCAATTCTGACAAATCCCCAAATATATATATATATATATATATATATATATATATATATATATATACACAGACATGTAATGACACACGTTTTGATATCGACTGAAATATATATACATATATTTATGTTTCAAGTTTCAAAAAATATTCTGCATGTGTTGCTGTTTTAAGTCAGTGTAGAAATCCCTGATCCCATTAAGACATTATACATGTGTACAGAAGCCATAAAGAATAATAAGGATGTATAAAATCCACCTAAACTGGGACCTAAAATCTTCACAACTCTGGGTGTTTTAAACTTAGGTTAAATTCTTGAGGACAGATTTTCTGGTGACTATATTTACACAGTGCAACTAGCTCCATTGAATAAGTTGTGACTGTTTGAGTTCAGGATCATCTACCATAGGCTGTCCTTTGTTAAGTTCTAATTAATAAATTCCTATTTTAAAAGATGCGTATCATTGAAACATAAAGAAAATACTGTTCTCTGCGGTTGTAGAAGCAGCCAGAATAATCTTTCAATCATCTCAAAATTATTAAAACTATAAAAGCTTGAAATGCAGCATAGCAATGAAAATGAGTGCGATTATCTACTAAATCCATCACAGGTTCAGCAGTATCTGTCTAGTTTGTCTTGTTCTATTTGACCTTTACCCATATCAGTCTGTTTTTCCCCTAAATTCTATGTACTGCAGGGTGTCTCTGCCTTACTTTGGCATTGGAGTGACAGTCAAAAGGACGACCTTTAGTATAATAGTGGATTGCAAAGAGGGAATCACCATTATCTGGAATCGGGATGACTTCCTTGATGTATGAAACACACATTTACAAATGCACACCCATCTGTCCCCAGTCTTTAGCCATGTTTTCACAAGGTATTATGCTTGTCAGTTGTGAGTCTGATGTCAACAACCCAACAGGATCTGAATTCACTGCATTATGTTTGTGCTTCTCTTGTATGCACAGGCATAAACCAATCTTGGCACACTGTGAAACACCTGTTTAAATCTACAGTGATTTAATACAGCATTCAGTATACAACATTAATAGTCTCTCAAGAATAGAAGGCCATTATTTACAGTAATGTTACTTAAAGAAAACAACTGAGCATCCTGAACATGCTCTGCTCTGCAACGTGTTAGACTGTTAGGGTTAACAGTGAGTAATGTAAATACACAATGTCAAAATGTCATTTAGCGACTATCAAGACTTCGTTATTCATTTATTTTCATTCACAGTATTTTAAGTTATAGTTTTAGTTGTGTTTTTAGACTGTGGTTACTAAGAAACATTGACCAATACCATGTTGTTGATCTACGTAACATTCATCTAGTGATGTCGTACAACATGCAGCCAGAATCCGAAAATTAAAGTACTTCATAAGCAAAGCTGCTGCCAAGTAATTACTGTGAAAAATGTAGTGTAACATTTTACAGTATACTTTATCATTTACACTGAACAAAATGAACAATAAACTGATCTTATCAAGTATTGTCAGTGTGCCAGATCCGGAAAGGGCTTAACCCTATTAGCTGCAGACTTCCATTCTTCTCAAGCTATTACAGCTATATGCAAGAGTCATTGTGTTCCTTTCTCTTACACACAATACACACATTCCTGCAAAAGGTAGCATTAAAGAGAACAGAACTTGAATGCACTTGAAAAAGTTATTTGATTCTTTAGATTCCAAAACTCTCAAAAAGTATCTCAAAATTTTTTTATTCTTTTTTCACCAATACTGTGTAAAAAAAAAAAAAAAAACGTATGTGAAATATTGATGACTAATTTGAGACTTGCCTTTGACTTTAACTTTATATTTTGGGTGTCCTTGCAGATTGAAATAGATGTCAAATTCCACAACCAGTTATGCGGTCTCTGTGGAAACTTTGATGGGGTAAAAAATGATTTCGTCAGAAATGGTAAGATCCTTTTCAGTATTATGGAGTATTATTTAACACCAAAAAGGAAAGCATAGAACAGCCTATAGGAACAAGCCCAACATCCTTTGTTACATCCTGCTTCAAATTGGATGAAAATGTACAAAAGGTCAAATTAGAACTTTTGCACACTCAGGAACTGGTAAGATAGAAAATCAAGGGACAAGGCCAGTGTAAGACCATAGTTCAAAGCTACTGCAAGTAGGTCAGGGTAAAATTTTGAATTCAGGGGTGTCGCGGGATTTTGCATTGGTTCTAGTTTTAGTATTTTAATCACATAATTCCTGGGATTGAGTCCATGATTTTGGAGAAAGAAGTGACAAATTCTAATATTTAGATATTAATATTACATGTATAATGATCCAAATGATCTAATAATGATCTAAATTTAAATTTAGATGTGAATTACACAAAGACATACCCTTGGTGGGAATTCATCTGTTTGAGCTTCAGTCAGTAAAACTAAACTGTCACATGACGATATTTATTTTTTATCAAGAATAAAACATTTTTTACAACCTTTCTACCTTTCAAGAATTAAGTTTCCAGTCATAGTGATGGTTGCAAGACAGAAGGTTGATTTTTTTTCCTTCTTAAGAAGAAGACATTCTTCTTTGAAATATTAGGAAACATTTTAATCTACTCAAAGGGTGCACAATAAATGTATTTATTGTGACACAAATATTCATGTTACACATTTGACTTTACTGTAGCACAAGAGACGAGTGTGTCAGATTATGCTGGGCTCTCCCAAATGAATGATCCAACAGAGACCTGTGAGGATTTTGAGATCGACCGACCATCCAACTGCGTTACGCCGGTATCTCTTCATTCTTTATCATAGACTAAGGATATGTTGAAGATGTCATGAGGTCAACTGTGTATGTCTGTTTAGTCTGGTTCAAATGTGACCACAAGGACCTCAGAAATAAGAAACACACATGCACAACAACACACAAAAAAAGGTGCTGTGATTCAGAATGTATATAATCACTTAACATAATATTACGCAATATTTTTCAAACACATAAATTACTGACCAAATCAGTGAGATAGGTACAGAATATGAGATAATTTATGTTTTTTGTGTTTAGTGTCATTTGACTTTGTCCAACAGAACTACAATGATTTTGTTTTTTGTTTATCACCTTTTGAATAGTACATCATCTTGTCTTCCTGTAATTAACAATCTGGCATCTAAGGATATTTGCACCTTTTAAGGTCCTGGCATTTAACATAATGCATAAGTGTCTCACAGAGTGTTTCAGTATCTACAGCATAATCTTTGTCTTCTCTAGATAACCCCATTTGTCATAGAGTAATGACTAATGCTCAAATGGTTTCATCAACGAGTTAGGTTCACAGAAGCAATGGACTATAAGTATAAAGTAGAAGAATGATTGTAAAATATCTAAAATGACATTGGCAGTGGAGATTCCAAACACAGCAAAACAGTGCAAGGCAAGTTGTAAGCCAACTTAAATTAACAGTCAAATTAAAGGCAGTAGTAGCTCAAAAATGTTGCTTCTTTTTTATACATGAAAGAATGATATAACACATGCTACACTTTTCTCTGGAACACTGTGCTCTGCTCATACTGAATCGTTCAGCACCCACCTCACACTAGCTGGCAAAGTGTCCTTGTGGTCTCTGTAAAAAACAATTTGAAATCAATTTATCTGCAAATGCCATCATTTGGATGTCCCGCTGAACTTTTATAACTACCTATAATTTTATAACTTATTATGATTTTTGTTTTATTTGTTTTTGTTTTCCAGCAAGAATGTAAGGAATTATTCCTCCATTCTGCCTTCAACAGTTGCCAAAATCTTCTGGATATAGAAAACTTTGAAAGGGCCTGTGCTACAGACAGTTGTGATGTTTCTATTCATAACAATACCGAATCCTTAAACTGTAAAACCATGGCTGAGTTCTCCCAGCAATGTATCCATGCAGGTGGCACGCCCACACAATGGAGGACTTCTGATTTTTGTGGTAGGGATTCTGCTTTTCTTTGCCAATAAACTATTTGCATCAGCTAGAATGTTTTTGCAGAATTAGTGACACTAGTAATACGTTATATCATTTTTCTCTCCAGAAAAAAAATGTCCATACAACATGTTATACTTGGAGTGTAGCAATTCATGTCCTAACAGTTGCACCAATCCTCATGCAAGCAAGACATGTGATATCCACTGCCATGGTGGCTGCAGCTGTCCAGCAGGTGGTCACACGTATTTCATGAAATGGAACCTAAGTGATATTTAAAATAATAATAATCATTCATTTCACTTGTTCTTAATGTGTAAACATAATGATAACTGTTGAATTGCTCCTCTACAGGAACTGTTGTTGATGACATCAATAACTCTGGCTGTGTTCCACTTGAGGAGTGTCCATGTGTGCACAACAACAACATCTACAGTCCGGGACAGTCCTACTCTTACAACTGTAGATCCTGGTAAGGAATGGGGAATAAAAATTCATTCAGGGATATATTTTTTGGGAGGACTACATATGCTAATGTTACATACAAAATGTTTACAAACCGTAATATGGTGGAGTGTTTGAAGAGTGATTGTATCGATACATTTTTTCATACAGGCATATAATCAAGAACGAGTTATGTCATTCTTGATTATACGTCAGTTTTAAAAAAAAATACACGACAAAATAAAAATCAAGTTCACATTTTATTCCATTGTATGTCTGTCTGCCACAAATATTGGAATTCTAAAATGTTAAACAATGTTTCATAATACAATTTTGCAACAGCAGTGATAAAAGAATATATCATTACCATACAATACAAAAGAATAAAAAATAGAATATACTATTAGCCCGTAGCAGCCTCCATGTAAGATGAAGCGACTGAAGAGGAGACGGTGACGGTTTTTCTCTATTGTATTGAAATAAAATATTTAAGCTTAAATTAGATTCTTATTAACCAAATATTGTTGGAAATGCATTCATAATTAAAGTACAGTACAGAACTGGGAAGGGTTATCTTTGGTTAACCTGGAAACAGGTTAATTTGACCTACGTCATTTCTTAACTCACATCTCCTAGAATCAACTAGCGGCATAAGCTGAGATATACTTGTATTAATTTTAAGCTTTCTTATCATGACCAATTTATTGATTATATAATCATTGTTTTTATTATTATTTCAATATATCATTTAGGTTACCCCAAAATAAATTTTATAAAAAATTAATAACATTTCACTCCATCACCTAATCATCATCTAATCATCGTATCACTGCTGTTGCAAAATTAATTATATTATTAAACATTGTTTGTTAGGTGTCTAATGCATGTATGTATGCTTATATGTACATATGTGTGAATGTCATTGGAACCCTCTACCTGACCTGTAGAAATAGTATGCTGAATTTAATGTACTTGAATTTAAACTTAACGTGAGGACATAGGTTTTTTTCATCCCTGTAGTAGAGTATACTTATAATACTACATAGAAATGATTTAAATACTTCTGTGGGTGTAGAGATATTGATATTCCCTTTCTGATCTAGGCCTTCTGATGAATGATCTGGTGGATGATCAACGGGGTTAAGCTTAGGGTTAGGCGTGTCATATGTCATATGAAATAATTTTTTGTGACCTACTTACTTTCGATTATCTTGTCACTGAGTTTGTCTCACTCGCAGTCACGTCAATCCCATCCTGCAGGTGAAAATGGAGAAGAGACTGTTATTTTTAAAATGCAGCCAATAGGACATCTATGCCAAAAGCTAGATCCAGTTCAGTCCTTTTACTCAACAGATGAGCCATTTTTAACGTCAGCATGCAATCTAATGTACGTGTGTGTGTGTGTGTGTGTGTGTGTGTGTGTGTGTGTGTGTGTGTGTGTGTGTGTGTGTGTGTTTACGCGTGTGCGTTGACAGTGTGTGTGAAAGAGGTCAGTGGAATTGCACATCCGAGAACTGTCCATGTACTTGTTCTGTGGAGGGAGGGGCTCATGTCAACACCTTTGATGGAAAAATCTACACCTTCCATGGGGACTGCACCTATGTTCTGGCTAAGGTAGAACACTGGCATCTGCAACATTGCTACTATACCACTACATGTAGTCCAGAGTTATTCCATTACATTGTGGGTGGACTGATAAACTAAGTTTATGTTGTGTTCCAATGTATGTTTCAGGATGATCAAAATCGCTACACAGTGATGGGAGACGTGGTCAAGTGTGGTATAAATGAGCGCAGGACGTGTCTCAGAGCAATAACTCTGGTTATAAAGAACAGTTATGATGTGAGAGCCAAACATAGATAAGCACACACATGAAATCACCATTCTTTGAAAAAATACAGTGGCGAGGAGATTCAAAACAGTTGGTTTAACATTTTATAGCTTGCATTGTATGCCTCATTTTTACCTGTTAACATCAGTGCTGTGTAGTCGCACTTCACACCACATCAAGCTGGACTAAAATTAAAACATCTATAGGAATATGTGTTGTGCGCTTTGATACGATCTAAAATAAACCTTTCTATACACTGACAGTACATTAGAATCCATTCATCTGGGAAGGTTTATGTGGGCCATACAGAATCTCAGCTTCCACTTTTTAAAGGTGAGTTACTTCGACTGATAATAAAGAAAAAAAATTCAACTGAATCGGAATTCATTCATTCTTGATTTGCTGCACAGTTTATTCATTCAGGTTCAGCATATAAAGGGGTTTGACTTTGTTGAGTGTCACATCCTCTTAAAAGGCAAAAAGTGAAAGATTAACATGAAAATAGTGACAGTCTGAAAGTAATGTAATATTTTTTGTTGTTGTTGTTAACAGCCCATGTCCTGACTGTCTATAAGCAGTCATCATTCTACATCTTTGTAAACATGAATGTGGGCCTGAAAGTGGTGATTCAGCTGTACCCACTGATGCAGGTTTTCATCACAGCAGACCCTTCACTCCGTGGAACAACATCTGGTATGCCTCTTCATTTACATGTCAGTGTCTTATAAATGCTTCCATCTGCCTTTGCATTTACTGGTATTACCAAATCATCCTCCTCATCATCATCATCATCCTCATCATCATCATCCTCATCATCATCCTCATCATCATCATCATCATCGTCATATTGGAAGAGATGGTTACAGTATATTCAAAAAAGATTAATTTTTTTGCTAATAATGTGCTTCACCTTTCCCAACAGGCTTGTGTGGGAACTTCAATGATAAAATGAGTGACGACTTAACGGGGGTCAGTGGGCTGGTTGAAGGCACCGCTGCAGCTTTTGCTAATACATGGAAAACTAGCCCCATATGTCGTGAAATCTCAATACATTTTGGACACCCCTGTACCCAGAGTATCAGCAAAGGTACAACATTTATAATATCATATAAAAGCATACATGAATGAAACTAGAGTACTGTACACCATCCAACAATTTGTAGTCAATCTCATTAATGGAAGATATGACATTTTGTAAATATTTTACTTCTTTTTGTTTCTTGTCTTAGGCCATTACGCCAGACACTGGTGCTCCAGACTGGCAGATCCAAAGGGAGTATTTGCTCCTTGCCACCACACCATTAGCCCCAGCTCGTACATAGATGTGAGTGTGCACCCCTAAAGATCTGCTGACAAATACATTAATTACTTTACCCTGCTAACACATGGATGTATGCTCACCTTTTCTTCTTCCAGAACTGCAGATATGACACCTGTAACTGTGAGAACAGTGAAACCTGCATGTGTGCTGCCATCTCTTCATATGTATATGCATGTTCATCATTAGGGATCCTCCTCAGTGGCTGGAGGTCAACTGTATGTGGTGAGGAATTAACAATGGACCATGTTGTTAATCTGGGACAACAGAGAGGCTGGGTTATTTGTTTGCATTATTTTTAATCATATAAAAAAATACAAGTCCTAGATATAATAATTCTAACTTAATTTATTGGATCTGGCATCATTTTCTTGCTTTTTGCAAATATTCTGAAAAAAACCATGAATACATTCTAGAAAACAAATGACACAAAAAACCTAATGAATTAATTGATGAATCCCACACTGGAGAAATTTGGTTCTCACAAAAGATACAGATATTGAAAACAGTAGGATAAAAGCAAGGGTTTCAGAAATATACAATTGCAAATACTTTCTACTCTGCATTAGCTGCAAATTACTGATTAAGACATCTGTTTCATCTGGCAGTACACACTCTTATACGACCACTTTATCTACAACCTTTATCTCTTCCAACAGGCAATGCCACTACCACGTGTCCAGCAGGAACAGTGTATGACTACAACATGACTGCTTGTGATCGTTCCTGTCGTTCCCTCAGTCAGCCTGACTATTCTTGCCAGGCAGGCTTTCCCTCAGTGGATGGCTGTGGCTGTGCCGAGGGAACCTACATGGACGATAATGGGCATTGCGTGGACATTCAGCATTGTCCCTGCTATGACAAAGACGTCATTATTCCTCCGAGAGGGGTTTACAGCAAACAGAATGATATTTGGTAAATTTTGAATGACAGGAAATAGTTGTTGTTGTTTTTTTTAGGACATGTCCTGATTTTATGTCAAGGACTTAAGTTAGCTTAAGTTAGGCTTAAGTTAGCCTCAACCAACTTTGTATGTATAAAGTCTACCAAGTTGTAAACTTCACTTTTTTTTCTATATCAAATCTACCAACATGCATCAAGGCACCTGCACAATTAGCACCTTATCAGGACGGGGCAATTAAAAGTAAACCCAATATGTGTCGGGTTTACTTTTTTTTTTATTGAGAGGAATGATGAATCAAGAAAATATTTTCAGGATACATCCTGATGATAATAAACCATTTCACCTTATTCCTGATTTCACAGTTACTGCAAGAATGGAATTCTCAACTGTGAAGGAGACGCAGAACTGGATTGTATGTTTATGTACAAAGATTTATTCAAATTCCTAAAATACACATGACTGCAAGACTTCAACTCTTTTCTACTTAAAAGTCACATTTAATTCACATATACTGTAATAATAATTGTTGTTTTCATATCATAAGATTTGTTCTTGTTTATTTTCCAGCCTTGACATCATGTGTTGACCCCATGGTTTATTTTAACTGCTCCACTGCTGAACTTGGGAGCACTGGGGTCGAGTGCCTTAAGAGCTGTGGAACTCTGGACATGGATTGTGTAAGTAGAGCATAGTTCTCACACACTTGACAGTAATAAAAGTTTATGTTGGTCTCAGTCACATTTTTAATGCTATCTTTGGTTGGGTACAGATCGATTCAGATTGTACATCAGGGTGTGTGTGCCCTGAAGGACTGGTGTTAGATGGAGAAGGAAATTGTATCAATGAGACCAACTGTCCATGTACACATAATGGAAGATTCTACCAGCCTGGAGAGGTGGAGACTGTGGATTGCAACACCTGGTTTGTACAGTGACACACCTGTACAGTATTTTCCTACAAGATAACAGTAATAGATAGACAGACAGATAGATAGATGGATGGATGGATGGATGGATGGATGGATGGATGGATGGATGGATGGATGGATGGATGGATGGATGGATGGATGGATGGATAGATAGATAGATAGATAGATAGATAGATAGACAGACAGACAGACAGACAGACAGACAGACAGACAGACAGACAGACAGACAGACAGACAGACAGACAGATAGATAGATAGATATAAACACACACACACACATACATACATACATACATACATACATACATACATACATACATACATACATTGGAAGGTCAGTCAGTTAATTGGTCGATTGTTTAAATGATGGAAGGACAGACTGACTCACTGACTGTTTGATTCACTGATTTTTTTGCAGTAATATCATTATGACTAAATTTTTGTGTCTTGATGTGGTTTTTCTTCAGCTACTGCTGGAACAGGAAGTTCATATGTACCAACTATACATGTGATGCAGTTTGTGGAATGTACGGTGAAGGTCACTACATCACGTTTGATGAAAAGAGATATAATTTCGACGGAAACTGTGAATATACACTACTACAGGTAAAATGTAACCATCATCTGGTTTCATGTTTATACATGATTTGAGTAAGACACGGTTCATCTCGAGTGAGTAGTCATGTAACATGTAATGCAGATCATGTAACAGCTGTCTGTGGCTGTTTATAACGATACTCTCTCTTCAACATTTAAAAATGTATCTAATATTTAGAAAAATCCACCAAGAAAACTAGATGCATCAATGAATGACCCCACAGGCACAGCAATAATTTAAGAAAGATGTTGTACTGGCTATCCATCCATCTATTTTCTTGTACATTAGATGATTGCAATCTTCTCATCTACAAGAAAATTGGTGCATGGTCGTACTGGCTATGAAACAGTGACGTAAAGAGGTAGATTTCAATGACGTACAGTTTTTCTTAACTATATACAACAACCATTCCTATGGAATCCTTGGACTTTGATACACAATCTAGTCCCAGAATAGTTAGTAGAGAAAACATTACCGTATTACTGTAACTGAATTATAACGGTATTTATAACGGTACCTTCCTTAGGATGACTGCACAAGTAATCAAAGCTCTGCCAGTTTAAAAATTGACACTGTGAATGTCCCATGTGGAAACACTGGCACCACCTGCTCCAAAGACATCAAGATCTTCCTTGGGGTAAACACAACACAACACAACACAACACAACATAACTCAACACAACTTGAAATGCTAGAATGCTAGCATTCCATTCTGCTAGCATTCCAACGGGAAACAAAACTCCTTCTTAACAGGATAGTTTAAAATAAATGCGTAGCATCACATATATCCATCCATCCGTCTCTCCATACATCCGTCCGTACATCCATCCATAAATCCATCCATACATCTCCAACCATTTATCCGGAACCAGGTTGTGGAAACTGCATGTCCCTTCTGACATCTCAGAAGGGATGTCCATACATCCCTCTGCCCAGACACCTCATCCAGCTCTTCCAGAGGGATCCCGAGGTGTTCCCAAGTCCTAGGTCAGACATGCTCAGAGAACCTCCCCTGGGAGGCACCCGATACAAACACCTGAGCCTCCCTATCTGGCTCTGCTTAATGTGGAGGAGCAGCAGCTCTACTCAAGTACCTCCCTCGTGATTGAGCTCCTCACCCTATCTCTAAGGGTGCGCACAGTCACTATAAGGAGAAAGTTCATTTCAACCGCTTGTATCTGGGATCCTGTCCTTTCAGTCATGACCTAAAGCTCATAACCATAGGTGAGAGTAGGAATGTAGATTGACCGGTAAATTGAGAGCTTCGTCTTTCGACTCAGCTCCTTTTTCACCACGACAGACCTAGACTACATCACTGCAGCTGCAGTCTGTCAGTCTCACGTTCCGTCCTTCTCCCACTCTTGAACAAGACCCCAAGATACTTGAACTCCTCTACTTGGGGCAGAATCCCCACGAACCTGGAAGGAACAGACTACCTTTTTCCAGGGTACTGGAAAGGAGGATTCAAGAGGAACAATCCATTTTTTGTCACGGTCGCAAAACATTGGACCAGTTCTACACTTTCCATCGAATGCTCAAGGGTTCGTGGGAGTTTGCCCATCCAGTCCATATGTGCTTTTGCGGATCTGTAGAACGCATTCGACCATGTCCCTGACAATGTCTTGTGAAGTGGTACAGGAGTATGGGGTTCAAGCCTTTTTCTAAGGGCTGTCCTATCTCTGTATGTCCAAAGCCGGAGCTTTGTTTGCATTGCCTAAGTCAGCATCACATATAGTATAATCTTTAATTTTTAAAAAATAGAACATATCTATCTCCGAGTGGGGAATGAGGTCCTTCCACAAGTGAAGTAGTTTAAGTATCTTGGGGTCCTGTTCACAACTAAGGGAACAATGGAACATGAGATTGGATGGAGAATTGGGGCAGCAGGAGCGGTATTGCAGTCGCTTTACCGCACTGTTGCCACAAAGAGGGAACTAAGTCAAGAGGCAAAGCTCTCCATCTACCATTCAGTCTTCGTTCCTACCCTCACCTATGGTCATGAGCAACGGGTCGTGACCGAAAGAACAAGATCGCGGGTACAAGCGGCGGAAATGGGCTTTCTCAGGCAGATAGCTGGTGTCTCCCTTAGAGATAGGGTGAGAAACATTGCTATTCGCGAGGGGCTCAGAGTAGAGTCGTTCCTCCTTTGTTTGAGGTGGTTTGGGCATCTGGTATGGGTGCCTCTGGGTCGCCTCCCTAGGGAGGTGTTCCTGGCCCGTCCAGCTGGAAGTAGACCTCGGTGCAGACCCAGGACCAGGTGGAGGGATTATATCTCAAAACTGGCCTGGGAACGCCTTGGGATCCCCCAGTCAGAGCTGGTGGATGTGGCCGGGGAAAGGGAAGTCTGAGGCTCCCTTTTAAAGCTGATGCCCCCGCAACCCGACTACAAATATGCGGTGGAAGATGGATCTGCTACATACAACATTCATACATCAACTTCATACCTTGATTTTTAACACAGCGGTCTATAGATAAGAAGATTAGTTCACAAAATCTTTTAAGTTGCAATGATTACATATGACAACATTCTTCAATAAAGAAGAAAATATTTTCATACTTAAAAATAACAAGGAGCTGCTCCTCAATTTGACTATCTTTCCTATTGCGACTTCATTTGAGACTTCATTTTGCAGTGATGTGATTATTTAATATTACATTAATAAACTGTATGTTTCTGATGCTCACAGGAAAATGAATTTATGCTCAAAGATGGGGAATTCAAACCAGTAAAAACCAACAGCCAAGTGTTTCCTGCTCAGATACAGAAGTTAGGTATTTACCTTGTTGTCACAATAAAGAAGGGAGTCGTGCTCATGTGGGATAAGAAGACCAGTCTTTTCATCAAACTTGGCCCAGAGTTCCAGGTAAACAATCAACTCCATTTATCCTGCCTGAAAATTGATTTTAACTTTAACTTCAAGGAAATTTCAGTTTGGGTTACTGTTACATAGGGGAATCTTCACCGTCATGTGTGTTTGCAGTGATTAACATAACTACATTGATTATCAACATTTAAGTAAAACATGATGCTCACAGTGCTTGAAATACAATTACATTACTTAAATCAGTTTGTCAGATTCTTTGAGTCTTTTACTATGTTGTATAGCCCATGTGTTTACTGTCTGATGTGGGTTGATGTTGATGTTACAATTATAACATTCTCCCCATATTTATAAAAACCTGCAAGCCACATCAACGTCATTTTAGTCATCTCTTTTATTTAACTGTGCCTCATCCCCAGCAGCTCAGTGTAATGATCATGAAGTGGTCAGTAACTTCTGCTGAGATAACATACTTTTTTTTCTTTCAGGGTAAAGTCTGTGGTCTTTGTGGAAACTACGATGGCAACATTAAAAATGACTTCACCACTCGCTCTGGTGAGACAGTGACAGATGTTCTACAATTTGGTAACAGTTGGAAGGTTTCGCCCAGCTGTGCAGATGCTACACAAATCAAGGATCCATGTGAATTAAATCCCTACCGCAGAGCATGGGCCGAAAAGCAATGTAGCATCCTCAACAGTGACACCTTTCGCAGCTGCCATTCACAGGTAGCTATGGCGACATAGCAACACACTCATTCACAGATGAATGTATTGACATACACAAACATTTATTTTATGGCCATGTGATTATAATTTCTTTAATCATCTGATCATCCAAAATGTTTCTCAGGATAACTGGCACTCGAAGTCTCATGATTTTACGTGGTAAACTTAATGATTAGAGGATTTTGACCTCAAAACAGTTTAACCTATTGTGAAACCCCAACTACTTCTTAGGGGTTTCATTAAGTAAATAAATAATAAAATTACTCATAATTAGTGTGGATGTTGACAGGCTATTCAAGTACGGGCACCACACTCATCCTGGGGCAGTACAGTGGCGCAGAAGGTAGTGCTGTTGCCTCACAGCAAGAAGGTCCTGGGTCCTTTTCCACGTGGGAATTTGTGTGGCGTTTCCATGCTCTCCCCATGTTTGCATGAGTTTTCTTTGGGTTCTCCAACTTAAGTGAATTGGTCACACTAAATTGACCACAGGTATTAATGGATGCTCTTCTTCATATATGTAGCCTTGCGATTAACTGGTGACCTATCCATTGTACACCCACTCTCTCCCAATGTCAGCTGGGATGGGCTCTAGCATAAACTCGTGACATGGATTGAGATACGGAGCTGAAGATATGATGATTCCTGATTGTCTTCAAGAAAATTAATGAATGATAGTTTTCGTGTTTTTAATTTTTCCTTTTCTTTCATATATTTTTTTAACCTAACTAGTACTGCGTAGACATAGAAATTTGTTAAAATTACATTACAAGAACCTAAATTTCCCTTGATTTCTTGTGGAGCAGTTCCCAAATATCCACACTTACTCAACATTCCACTCTCTGAAAAATTCTTTTAACTTTTGTCATTCCCAATGGAACTCTCATCTGACAGCCGTTTCTAGCAGTATATTTCAACAGCTGCCTTATTTATGTGTACAGAAAATGTTCTAGTTATAATTAAAGTTATATCATGAAAATCTGATTTAATTTCCAATTTAAATATAGATATCAAATTTAATATTAGTATTAAAATGTATATATGGTGCTGAAGTCCCAAAATTACATTTGAAAAGTTGCTTTCTCAAAACATTACTGTAATTTGATCCTGAATTATAGAACGGCAGAGTAGTCAGTGGTTGCCACGTGTCTAAATTTAGCGGATTGATCCCAGCGACCGCCATTAGCTGAGCAAGCGGTAGACAATGAATGGAAGAATGAATGAATGATTATCCATATTGCTGCAAAGCCAGTTCTGATAAACACATTGTGTGCTCAAGGTTGATCCTGATCAATATTATCACGCTTGTGTGAGAGACTCTTGTGCTTGTGATACTGGAGGGGATTGTGAGTGTCTCTGCACCACTTTGGCTGCCTATGGCAAAGCTTGCAATGAAGCTGGTGCCTGCATTAGATGGAGAACTCCAAAGCTATGCCGTAAGTTTGGGCACCATTACAATCCAAAACAGAATTAGATTTATAAGCACTCTTGAATTTTAAATACAAATTACTTTTTTCCAAACAAGTGTGTTTCTGTTCTCTGATGCAGCACTATTCTGTGACTATTATAACCCCCCTGGTGGCTGTGAATGGCATTACAAGCCCTGTGGTGCTCCCTGCATGAAGACATGCCGGAACCCACAAGGAAATTGTTCCAGCCTCATCACTGGTCTGGAAGGTAAATCAGACACATCTTTTGCCTTGACATTTTATTTACCTGTGAAATTTCTGTTTTAAGGTGTTAGTCATTTTTTTTGTGAATCACACACATGTATATATGTGCACAGGCCCGTGACACACACACACACACACACACACACACACACACACACACACACACACACACACACACACACACACACACACACAAGAGGCCTGTAAGCATAAACCATAAAGTTTGTTAAGTGTGTGTGTTGCCGTTAGCATGGTTAGAAGCTGGCTAGGTGCATGTACCAAAAGTACTTTATTTGACGTGCGGTGAGGTTCATGGCTGGTAGGGCGGCATTCACCATTTTGTTAGCAAATGGGTTATTTTTAAAGTCTCAGAGCAGAATTATTTACACGTACAAACTGTAACACACAATTAGCACAGTGAAGTCCATGTGCCACTCCTTCTGAACAAACGCATCGAAAAACTTTTGAGTTGAGATATCCATCCATCCATTTTCTGCCATTGTATCCGCCGCAGCGGGTCACCAGGAGCTGGAGCCTATCCCAGCTGGCATAGGGCATGAGGCAGGGGACACTCCGGGCGCAACGCCAGTGCATCGTGGAGCCACACACAAAGACAGACAACCATGCAAACACACACTCACTCCTATGGGCAATTTGGGACTGGCCAATCAACCTGAAGCGCATGCTTTTGGAGGTGCGAGGAAGCTGGAGCACCGGAGAGAACCCACTCAGGCATGAGGAGAACATGCAAACTCCGCACAGAGCGGGACTCGAGCCCAGAACCGCCATGTTGTGAGGCGACAGCGCTACCCACTGCTCCATCGTGCTGCGAGTTGGACATGTAATCCTCCATTTTTATAGGCAAGGCAAGGAAAGCGAGAAACAAATGAATGGCTGGACTAGTTTGGTGTCACTTCTTCTATAGCCGAATAAGAAGACTCCTCGGTCGAATCCATGGGATCATCAGCGACCCCTACCATGAGGCAGGAGAACTGCATTCCTTTTCCCAGCCATTTCAGGACCGCTCAACTCAAGAAAGACGTTACATACATACAGCTGTTGACAAAAAAACACTGCACATTATATACATTAGCTACATTATGGGAATTTAGTTCAAAGAGCAAATGTGTTTGAACATTTTAATAGCAACGTATAGAAAGATAGCATTATGGTCTCACTGTATAGCATGCCAGCACAGCTAATCGAGTCATTGTGCAATCCATGGTTATGCTCGGCTGGCTGGTGCCTCACCGCAGGTCTCTTCTCAATATTTCAGCAGTAAATGTGAAAATTTGTGGCGTTAAACGGAAAATAACTTTATAATACACGTCACTGAATAAATACAACCATTTCATTTATTTATTTCTTCCATTTTTCTTTTTTTTTTTCATGACGGCAGGTGAGCCCGTGCCTCACCTCCCCTGACCGCACATCACTGGACCAAGCGTATATATAATTTAGAGTACATGCATCAAACTACAGGCCCGCAGGCCAAATGTGGCCCGCCACAGCATTTTATGTGGCCTGCAAGAGCATAAAAGGTCAGAGTGTCTCAAAATAAATAGGTCAAAAGTGTGCTTTGACCAAAATGACATTTCCCACAAACATTCCCAACAATTAATGCCATTTTAACTTTGACAAAAACGTTTTTAACATAGTTGATGTTCTTACTTGTGTTTGACATTATTTGTTCTTTATTCACTTGGATAGATGGATCCTTGTTTGATGGAGTTATGTGGGTTTAATAACCTGACAAATTAAAATGAGTTATGTTATGACAGAGCAACAAGCAAATATTTTTTCTGTGCAACTGTAATGTTTGTAACTTGTATAATAATATTTACCATTAAGGAGTAGTTACATTTATTTTATACTACATTGAGTCACATTTAGTTACATTTATAAGATTTATCTGGCCCTTTGAGGACAGCCATCATGCTGATGTTGCCCTCGGTGAAAATGAGTTTGACACCCTTATTTAGAATAAAAGCGCATGCTAATTTTGTAATTTGTAACTTGATTAAATTTCTATCAGTGATTACACATGATTAAGAGCTAAAAAGTCATGGTTACATCTCATTTCATCAAATTCGGATCTCTTAGGATCATTCAGTATCGTTATGTGATTAGGCCCTGATTGTGAGCATTAGGTGTCGATTATGGATGAACATGACTGCTTTCCATGGTAGCTTGCTGCTATCTGTGTGTGTGAGATAAAATTTTCCTACAAATGCAAAGTCAAACAATTTTGTCATATACATTTTGCTGTGGTTAAATAAATCATAACAATTTGTTTGCAGGGTGCTATCCAGAATGTCCCCGGACAGAGCCTTACTTTGATGAAGATACCATGAAGTGCGTTACCATTGGACAATGTGGCTGCTATGATGATGCAGGCAACCACTATAACATCGGGGACAGAATGCCAGCAGCCAACTGCTACAATTGGTATGTTTCATTAAGAGCATTTATACTGAATTTAAGGTTTAGAACACAATAGGATATACATTTTATGTTTTGCAATTTTCAGTTTATGTCAAAAATGATAAATCAATTAACAGCAATAGATGGTCTGTACCTTTAAAAATCTGCAACAATGTCTTCCATCTAACATTTGATTAAGCATAATGGCACGTCAGACAGAGACCAATCCATCTATTGATCGATCTATCTATCTATCTATCTATCTATCTATCTATCTATCTATCTATCTATCTATCTATCTATCTATCTATCTATCTATCTATCTATCTATCTATCTATCTATCTATCTGGATGGATGGATGGATGGATGGATGGATGGATGGATGGATGGATGGATGGATGGATGGATGGATGGATGGATGGATGGATGGATGGATGGATGGACTCTCTGCTAGATGGATAGATGGACTCTCAATTCTCTGACCTACACATGTAAACAGTGAAATCCTATTGTGCTGCCTCACAGCAGTAGTTTGCTAACAATACAGTAATTCCTCGTTTAATCACGCTTCAAGGCTTCATTTCAGATTTTTAGTAGGTAGTCACATGCTACCGTACGCGCGTTCAATTGGCTGACAGCATCCAGAAGTGCTTTGCGTTTTGAGACTCATGGAACACAGCGCACGTCCATGTATTAAAGAAACATTTAAAATTGCGTTAAACAGTCAATAAGAGTTTTGGAAAAGGTAATACAGATATTAAGTGGTTTAATATTTAATAGTTAATATCAACGTTTAAATTACCGTAAATAATAAAGTAAATAGTTCATTGCTATATCGTGGAATTTGATTTTTTGCGGGACATATTAACGAGTAACGAGGGATTACTGTGTATCAATTTGTTATATTATTTGGTCTCTAGACATCTAATTAACAATTGAATCTTCGCAATTAATGACATTTGTACCAGTTGGAAGATGACGGTCTTATTTCTCTTGATTGGTTTTTGGCCAATTTGTGTTAAAAACTGGAAACTACAACCAACACTCTAATCATATTTAGAAATTAATAACAATTTCCATCTCTTTCAAAGCTCCTGTACCACCTCAGGAATGAGATGTGAATACAATGTGGAAGGTAAGTTCAAATATACCCAGAATTATTAACAGTTTTGTCAAACTATGTTTGTACAGACTCAAACACAGAAAGAGACATCATAAGTGCAGAAAGAACACAAAAGAACTTTGTGTGAACATGTTATTTTTTCAATCTACAGGATGCAAATGTATCTATAAGGGACAAATATACTCATATGGAGATATCGTCTATGAAATAAGGGATGGCTCAGGACGATGCATTACAGGTGTTTGCGGAAGTCATAATTCAATACACGAACAGGTCACTGTGTGCTCAACCCCTTTCCCTACAACAACATCATTTACATTCAGCACGACTGCAGGTATGAAAATGAACTCACCATAACAACGATCTTAAATTTTTTTCAAAAATTTCAGACAACATTAACGATCAAATAAAATCAGTGA
This sequence comes from Antennarius maculatus, assembly GCA_013358685.1. NCBI lineage: Eukaryota > Metazoa > Chordata > Actinopteri > Lophiiformes > Antennariidae > Antennarius > Antennarius maculatus. The sequence goes on from CM023606.1 coordinate 27,387,543, forward strand.
ATATGGAATACAAGGAAAATTGTATATTAACATAATATTTCATTGCTTGGAAATTAATTACATATTGCATTATAACTTCATCACAACAACAGGACTCACGGCAACAACAAGAAAACCAACCGAAATCTTCACGAACGTTGGTACAGCTTCATCTGCAATTATATCTGCTACTACTTCCCCAACAACATCTGTTGAAACAACAACAGAAACCACAACAGTCACAACAGAAACAACACCATCCACAGCCAGTTCTACCACTCTTACAGCTTCCACTACAACTGTTGAGGGATCTTCATCTACGATGTCAACTATCCCAACAACAAGCCCAGAAACAACAATTACGACATCCACACCAACTGTGACTACCACAACTACTACATCTGAGTCAACATCAACTGAGTCCACAATATCCACTTCTGTTGAAACATCCACAGAAACCACAACAGTCACAACAGAAACAACAACACCATCCACAGTCAGTTCTACCACTGTTACAGCTTCCACTACGATTGTTGAGGGATCTTCATCTGCAATGTCAACATTCCCAACCGCAACAAGCCCAGAAACAACAATTGTGACATCAACACCGACTGCAACGACCACAACTACTACATCTGAGACAACGTCAACTGAATCCACAACATCCACATCTGTTGAAACATCCACAGAAACCACAAAAGTCACAACAGAAACAACAACACCATCCACAGTCAGCTCTACCACTGTTACAGCTTCCACTACGACTGTTGAGGGATCTTCATCTACGATGTCAACTGTCCCAACAACAAGCCCAGAAACAACAATTATGACATCCACACCAACTGTGACTACCACAACTACAACATCTGAGTCAACTTCAACTAAAGGGACATCAATTTCAGTTGGAACAACAAGAAAGACAACACCTGAAGGATTTACCATAATCACAGCTGGGAGATCGACAACAGCTGGCCCATTTACAAGGCAAATGGTTTCAAATGGAACAACCCTTGAAACTACTGCTTCAGCACCAACTGTAACTACCACAACTACTACACCTGAGTCAACATCAACTGAGTCCACAACATCCACATCTGTTGAAACATCCACAGAAACCACAACAGTCACAACAGAAACAACAACACCATCCACAGTCAGTTCGACCACTGTTACAGCTTCCACTACGACTGTTGAGGGATCTTCATCTGCAATGTCAACTTTCCCAACAGCAACAAGCCCAGAAACAACAATTATGACATCAATACCTACTGCAACGACCACAACAACTACATCCGAGACAACGTCAACTGAATCCACAACATCCACATCTGTTGAAACATCCACAGAAACCACAACAGTCACAACAAAAACAACAACACCATCCACAATCAGTTCTACCACCGTTACAGCTTCCACTACGACTGTTGAGGGATCTTCATCTACAATGTCAACTGTCCCAACAACAAGCCCAGAAACAACAATTACAACATCCACACCAACTGTGACTACCACAACTACTACATCTGAGTCAACATCAACTGAGTCCACAACATCCACAGAAACCACAACAGTCACGACAGAAACTACAACACCATCCACATCCACATCTGTTGAAACATCCACAGAAACTACAAGAGTCACAACAGAAACAACAAGACCAATGAGACTCATGTCTAGCACCATTACAGCTTCCACTACGACTGTTGAAGGATCTTCGTCTACAGTGTCAACTGTGCCGACAACAAGCCCACAGTCAACAACTTCGACATCCACACCAACTGTGACTACCACAACTACTACATCTGAGTCAACATCAACTGAGTCCACAACATCCACATCTGTTGAAACATCCACAGAAACCACAACAGTCACAACAGAAACAACAACACCGTCCACAGTCAGTTCGACCACTGTTACAGCTTCCACTACGACTGTTGAGGGATCTTCAACTGCAATGTCAACTTTCCCAACAGCAACAAGCCCAGAAACAACAATTATGACATCAATACCAACTGCAACAACCACAACAACTCCATCCGAGACATCGTCAACTGAATCCACAACATCCACATCTGTTGAAACATCCACAGAAACCACAACAGTCACAACAGAAACAACAACACCATCCACAGTCAGTTCTACCACTGTTACAGCTTCCACTACGACTGTTGAGGGATCTTCATCTACGATGTCAACTGTCCCAACAACAAGCCCAGAAACAACAATTACGACATCCACACCAACTGTGACTACCACAACTACTACATCTGAGTCAATATCAAGTGAGTCCACAACATCCACAGAAACCACAACAGTCACGACAGAAACTACAACACCATCCACATCCACATCTGTTGAAACATCCACAGAAACTACAAGAGTCACAACAGAAACAACAAGACCAATGAGACTCATGTCTAGCACCATTACAGCTTCCACTACGACTGTTGAAGGATCTTCGTCTACAGTGTCAACTGTGCCGACAACAAGCCCACAGTCAACAACTTCGACATCCACACCAACTGTGACTACCACAACTACTACATCTGAGTCAACATCAACTGAGTCCACAACATCCACATCTGTTGAAACATCCACAGAAACCACAACAGTCACAACAGAAACTACAACACCATCCACAGTCAGTTCTACCACTGTTACAGCTTCCACTACGACTGTTGAGGGATCTTCATCTGCAATGTCAACTTTCCCAACAGCAACAAGCCCAGAAACAACAATTATGACATCAATACCTACTGCAACGACCACAACAACTACATCCGAGACAACGTCAACTGAATCCACAACATCCACATCTGTTGAAACATCCACAGAAACCACAACAGTCACAACAGAAACAACAACACCATCCACAGTCAGTTTTACCACTGTTACAGCTTCCACTACGACTGTTGAGGGATCTTCATCTACAATGTCAACTGTCCCAACGACAAGCCCAGAAACAACAATTACGACATCCACACCAACTGTGACTACCACAACTACTACATCTGAGTCAACATCAACTGAGTCCACAACATCCACATCTGTTGAAACATCCACAGAAACCACAACAGTCACAACAGAAACTACAACACCATCCACAGTCAGTTCTACCACTGTTACAGCTTCCACTACGACTGTTGAGGGATCTTCATCTGCAATGTCAACTTTCCCAACAGCAACAAGCCCAGAAACAACAATTATGACATCAATACCTACTGCAACGACCACAACAACTACATCCGAGACAAAGTCAACTGAATCCACAACATCCACATCTGTTGAAACATCCACAGAAACCACAACAGTCACAACAGAAACAACAACACCATCCACAATCAGTTCTACCACCGTTACAGCTTCCACTACGACTGTTGAGGGATCTTCATCTACAATGTCAACTGTCCCAACAACAAGCCCAGAAACAACAATTACGACATCCACACCAACTGTGACTACCACAACTACTACATCTGAGTCAACATCAAGTGAGTCCACAACATCCACAGAAACCAAAACAGTCACGACAGAAACTACAACACCATCCACATCCACATCTGTTGAAACATCCACAGAAACTACAAGAGTCACAACAGAAACAACAAGACCAATGAGACTCATGTCTAGCACCATTACAGCTTCCACTACGACTGTTGAAGGATCTTCGTCTACAGTGTCAACTGTGCCGACAACAAGCCCACAGTCAACAACTTCGACATCCACACCAACTGTGACTACCACAACTACTACATCTGAGTCAACATCAACTGAGTCCACAACATCCACATCTGTTGAAACATCCACAGAAACCACAACAGTCACAACAGAAACTACAACACCATCCACAGTCAGTTCTACCACTGTTACAGCTTCCACTACGACTGTTGAGGGATCTTCATCTGCAATGTCAACTTTCCCAACAGCAACAAGCCCAGAAACAACAATTATGACATCAATACCTACTGCAACGACCACAACAACTACATCCGAGACAACGTCAACTGAATCCACAACATCCACATCTGTTGAAACATCCACAGAAACCACAACAGTCACAACAGAAACAACAACACCATCCACAGTCAGTTTTACCACTGTTACAGCTTCCACTACGACTGTTGAGGGATCTTCATCTACAATGTCAACTGTCCCAACGACAAGCCCAGAAACAACAATTACGACATCCACACCAACTGTGACGACCACAACTACTACATCTGAGTCAACATCAACTGAGTCCACAACATCCACATCTGTTGAAACATCCACAGAAACCACAACAGTCACAACAGAAACTACAACACCATCCACAGTCAGTTCTACCACTTTTACAGCTTCCACTACGACTGTTGAGGGATCTTCATCTGCAATGTCAACTTTCCCAACATCAACAAGCCCAGAAACAACAATTATGACATCAATACCTACTGCAACGACCACAACAACTACATCCGAGACAACGTCAACTGAATCCACAACATCCACATCTGTTGAAACATCCACAGAAACCACAACAGTCACAACAGAAACAACAACACCATCCACAGTCAGTTCTACCACTGTTACAGCTTCCACTACGACTGTTGAGGGATCTTCATCTACAATGTCAACTGTCCCAACGACAAGCCCAGAAACAACAATTACAACATCCACACCAACTGTGACTACCAGAACTATTACATCTGAGTCAACATCAAGTGAGTCCACAACATCCACAGAAACCACAACAGTCACGACAGAAACTACAACACCATCCACATCCACATCTGTTGAAACATCCACAGAAACTACAAGAGTCACAACAGAAACAACAAGACCAATGAGACTCATGTCTAGCACCATTACAGCTTCCACTACGACTGTTGAAGGATCTTCGTCTACAGTGTCAACCGTGCCAACAAGCCCAGAAACAACAATTTCGACATCCACACCAACTGTGACTACCACAACTACTACATCTGAGTCAACATCAACGGAGTCCACAACATCCACATCTGTTGAAACATCCACAGAAACCACAGCAGTCACAACAGAAACAACAACACCATCCACAACCAGTTCTACCACTGTTACAGCTTCCACTACGACTGTTGAGGGATCTTCATCTGCAATGTCAACTTTCCCAACCGCAACAAGCCCAGAAACAACAATTGTGACATCAACACCGACTGCAACGACCACAACTACTACATCTGAGACAACGTCAACTGAATCCACAACATCCACATCTGTTGAAACATCCACAGAAACCACAAAAGTCACAACAGAAACAACAACACCATCCACAGTCAGCTCTACCACTGTTACAGCTTCCACTACGACTGTTGAGGGATCTTCATCTACGATGTCAACTGTCCCAACAACAAGCCCAGAAACAACAATTACGACATCCACACCAACTGTGACTACAGCAACTACAACATCTGAGTCAACTTCAACTAAAGGGACATCAATTTCAGTTGGAACAACAAGAAAGACAACACCTGAAGGATTTACCATAATCACAGCTGGGAGATCGACAACAGCCGGCCCATTTACAAGGCAAATGGTTTCAAATGGAACAACCCTTGAAACTACTGCTTCAGCACCAACTGTAACTACTACAACTACTACACCTGAGTCAACATCAACTGAGTCCACAACATCCACATCTATTGAAACATCCACAGAAACCACAGCAGTCACAACAGAAACAACAACACCATCCACAGTCAGTTCGACCACTGTTACAGCTTCCACTACGACTGTTGAGGGATCTTCAACTGCAATGTCAACTTTCCCAACAGCAACAAGCCCAGAAACAACAATTATGACATCAATACCTACTGCAACGACCACAACAACTACATCCGAGACAACGTCAACTGAATCCACAACATCCACATCTGTTGAAACATCCACAGAAACCACAACAGTCACAACAGAAACAACAATACCATCCACAGTCAGTTCTACCACTGTTACAGCTTCCACTACGACTGTTGAGGGATCTTCATCTACGACGTCAACTGTCCCAACAACAAGCCCTGAAACAACAATTACGACATCCACACCAACTGTGACTACCACAACTACTACATCTGAGTCAACATCAACGGAGTCCACAACGTCCACATCTGTTGAAACATCCACAGAAACCACAACAGTCACAACAGAAACTACAACACCATCCACAGTCAGTTCGACCACTGTTACAGCTTCCACTACGACTGTTGAGGGATCTTCATCTGCAATGTCAACTTTCCCAACAGCAACAAGCCCAGAAACAACAATAATGACATCAATACCTACTGCAACGACCACAACTACTACATCCGAGACAACGTCAACTGAATCCACAACATCCACATCTGTTGAAACATCCACAGAAACCACAACAGTCACAACAGAAACAACAACACCATCCACAGTCAGTTCTACCACTGTTACAGCTTCCACTACGACTGTTGAGGGATCTTCATCTACGATGTCAACTGTCCCAACAACAAGCCCTGAAACAACAATTACGACATCCACACCAACTGTGACTACCACAACTACTACATCTGAGTCAACATCAAGTGAGTCCACAACATCCACAGAAACCACAACAGTCACGACAGAAACTACAACACCATCCACATCCACATCTGTTGAAACATCCACAGAAACTACAAGAGTCACAACAGAAACAACAAGACCAATGAGACTCATGTCTAGCACCATTACAGCTTCCACTACGACTGTTGAAGGATCTTCGTCTACAGTGTCAACTGTGCCGACAACAAGCCCACAGTCAACAACTTCGACATCCACACCAACTGTGACTACCACAACTACTACATCTGAGTCAACATCAACTGAGTCCACAACATCCACATCTGTTGAAACATCCACAGAAACCACAACAGTCACAACAGAAACAACAACACCATCCACAGTCAGTTCGACCACTTTTACAGCTTCCACTACGACTGTTGAGGGATCTTCATCTGCAATGTCAACTTTCCCAACAGCAACAAGCCCAGAAACAACAATTATGACATCAATACCTACTGCAACGACCACAACAATTACATCCGAGACAACGTCAACTGAATCCACAACATCCACATCTGTTGAAACATCCACAGAAACCACAACAGTCACAACAGAAACTACAACACCATCCACAGTCAGTTCTACCACTGTTACAGCTTCCACTACGACTGTTGAGGGATCTTCATCTACGATGTCAACTGTCCCAACGACAAGCCCTGAAACAACAATTACGACATCCACACCAACTGTGACTACCACAACTACTACATCTGAGTCAACATCAACTGAGTCCACAACATCCACATCTGTTGAAACATCCACAGAAACCACAACAGTCACAACAGAAACTACAACACCATCCACAGTCAGTTCTACCACTGTTACAGCTTCCACTACGACTGTTGAGGGATCTTCATCTACGACGTCAACTGTCCCAACAACAAGCCCTGAAACAACAATTACGACATCCACACCAACTGTGACTACCACAACTACTACATCTGAGTCAACATCAACGGAGTCCACAACGTCCACATCTGTTGAAACATCCACAGAAACCACAACAGTCACAACAGAAACTACAACACCATCCACAGTCAGTTCGACCACTGTTACAGCTTCCACTACGATTGTTGAGGGATCTTCATCTGCAATGTCAACTTTCCCAACAGCAACAAGCCCAGAAACAACAATTATGACATCAATACCTACTGCAACGACCACAACAACTACATCCGAGACAACGTCAACTGAATCCACAACATCCACATCTGTTGAAACATCCACAGAAACCACAACAGTCACAACAGAAACAACAACACCATCCACAGTCAGTTCTACCACTGTTACAGCTTCCACTACGACTGTTGAGGGATCTTCATCTACGATGTCAACTGTCCCAACAACAAGCCCAGAAACAACAATTACGACATCCACACCAACTGTGACTACCACAACTACTACATCTGAGTCAACATCAAGTGAGTCCACAACATCCACAGAAACCACAACAGTCACGACAGAAACTACAACACCATCCACATCCACATCTGTTGAAACATCCACAGAAACTACAAGAGTCACAACAGAAACAACAAGACCAATGAGACTCATGTCTAGCACCATTACAGCTTCCACTACGACTGTTGAAGGATCTTCGTCTACAGTGTCAACTGTGCCGACAACAAGCCCACAGTCAACAACTTCGACATCCACACCAACTGTGACTACCACAACTACTACATCTGAGTCAACATCAACTGAGTCCACAACATCCACATCTGTTGAAACATCCACAGAAACCACAACAGTCACAACAGAAACAACAACACCGTCCACAGTCAGTTCTACCACTGTTACAGCTTCCACTACGACTGTTGAGGGATCTTCATCTGCAATGTCAACTTTCCCAACAGCAACAAGCCCAGAAACAACAATTATGACATCAATACCTACTGCAACGACCACAACAATTACATCCGAGACAACGTCAACTGAATCCACAACATCCACATCTGTTGAAACATCCACAGAAACCACAACAGTCACAACAGAAACTACAACACCATCCACAGTCAGTTCTACCACTGTTACAGCTTCCACTACGACTGTTGAGGGATCTTCATCTACAATGTCAACTGTCCCAACAACAAGCCCTGAAACAACAATTACGACATCCACACCAACTGTGACTACCACAACTACTACATCTGAGTCAACATCAACTGAGTCCACAACATCCACATCTGTTGAAACATCCACAGAAACCACAACAGTCACAACAGAAACTACAACACCATCCACAATCAGTTCTACCACTGTTACAGCTTCCACTACGACTGTTGAGGGATCTTCATCTGCAATGTCAACTTTCCCAACAGCAACAAGCCCAGAAACAACAATTATGACATCAATACCTACTGCAACGACCACAACAACTCCATCCGAGACAACGTCAACTGAATCCACAACATCCATATCTGTTGAAACATCCACAGAAACCACAACAGTCACAACAGAAACAACAACACCATCCACAGTCAGTTCTACCACTGTTACAGCTTCCACTACGACTGTTGAGGGATCTTCATCTACGATGTCAACTGTCCCAACAACAAGCCCAGAAACAACAATTACGACATCCACACCAACTGTGACTACCACAACTACTACATCTGAGTCAACATCAAGTGAGTCCACAACATCCACAGAAACCACAACAGTCACGACAGAAACTACAACACCATCCACATCCACATCTGTTGAAACATCCACAGAAACTACAAGAGTCACAACAGAAACAACAAGACCAATGAGACTCATGTCTAGCACCATTACAGCTTCCACTACGACTGTTGAAGGATCTTCGTCTACAGTGTCAACTGTGCCGACAACAAGCCCACAGTCAACAACTTCGACATCCACACCAACTGTGACTACCACAACTACTACATCTGAGTCAACATCAACTGAGTCCACAACATCCACATCTGTTGAAACATCCACAGAAACCACAACAGTCACAACAGAAACAACAACACCGTCCACAGTCAGTTCTACCACTGTTACAGCTTCCACTACGACTGTTGAGGGATCTTCATCTACGATGTCAACCGTGCCGACAACAAGCCCAGAAACAACAATTTCGACATCCACACCAACTGTGACTACCACAACTACTACATCTGAGTCAACATCAACGGAGTCCACAACATCCACATCTGTTGAAACATCCACAGAAACCACAGCAGTCACAACAGAAACAACAACACCATCCACAACCAGTTCTACCACTGTTACAGCTTCCACTACGACTGTTGAGGGATCTTCATCTGCAATGTCAACTTTCCCAACCGCAACAAGCCCAGAAACAACAATTTTGACGTCAATACCAACTGCAACGACCACAACTACTACATCTGAGACAACGTCAACTGAGTCCACAACATCCACATCTGTTGAAACATCCACAGAAACCACAACAGTCACAACAGAAACAACAACACCATCCACAGTCAGTTCTACCACTGTTACAGCTTCCACTACGACTGTTGAGGGATCTTCATCTACGATGTCAACTGTCCCAACAACAAGCCCAGAAACAACAATTACGACATCCACACCAACAATGACTACCACAACCACTACATCTGAGTCAACATCAACGGAGTCCACAACATCCACATCTGTTGAAACATCCACAGAAACCACAGCTGTCACAACAGAAACAACAACACCATCCACAACCAGTTCTACCACTGTTACAGCTTCCACTACGACTGTTGAGGGATCTTCATCTGCAATGTCAACTTTCCCAACAGCAACAAGCCCAGAAACAACAATTATGACTTCTATACCAACTGCAACTACCACAACTACTACATCTGAGACAACGTCAACTGAGTCCACAACATCCACTTCTGTTGAAACATCCACAGAAACCACAACAGTCACGACAGAAACTACAACACCATCCACATCCACATCTGTTGAAACATCCACAGAAACTACAACAGTCACAACAGAAACAACAAGACCAATGAGACTCATGTCTAGCACCATTACAGCTTCGACTACGACTGTTGAAGGATCTTCATCGCCTGTGTCAACTGTCCCAACAACAAGCCCAGAAACAACAATTGTGACATCAACACCAGCTACAACTACCACTACTACTACATCTGCGACATCCACATCTGTTGAAACATTTTCCACTCTAACTACACTAACAACCATGTTATCTACTACTTCTATTGGACCAATAACACAGACACTCCCAAGCTCCACAAATATTATATCAACCACACTGTCAACATTTCCAACCACTAAGAAGATCTGTGATGATGTCTATCCTCCAAGACAGGTAGGATTCTCCTCTGGAGATTTTTTTTTACATTTTGTGTAGTATTATTAAATATGATCCCCCTTTCATACAATAGAAAAGGCTCTTTTGTTGACTATTACAAAAGCCTGTGGGGTGTTCTTACAGGGAACACACTGCGAAATAAAATTTTCCTGATGCACAGTAAGTTTATTTCTTATGACAGTTTAATGTCTTCATTCCGTTTGTGCCCCACTGGTAGAAGAGGTGCAGTCAAAGATGTGTAATGAAAAATCATGCATGAACTGTGATTTAACACCAAACCTGGATTTTTTTGTGATTAATTATTTCAAACACTTCCTGGGGTCTCATTCTAATTTCATCTAATTCATCACATAATTTTTGTATTGCATTGAACTTTGAAATCTCAATTGCTATCCACAATATGAGTTTATTAAAAGCAATAAAAGGGTGAATTTTAACATTGATTTTACCACAAACAAATATCAGTTGCTCTTTAAATACAAGAAGACATGGGGTTTTACCAGGATTATATATATATTGTAATCAAATTTATTTATATTTACTTATCTATTTGTATAATATTAAAGATAAATATTACCAATTAATGTATTGTACCAGAGTTCATTTTGCCAATTTTTCATCTAAATTGTTTTGAAATATGAAGGTTAAAGAGGCTGCTATTTTAAACACAGATCGTCAGAAATTGTTGTGCAGCAAACTAATATTATTCAGAAAAATGACAAGTATTTATAATACAATTAAATCAAAATTAGAAATTGTTTTACATGATGAATAAAAACATCAAGTTAAGAAATACAAACAATTAAAATGTTCATTAGCAAAGCTTGACTATATGTCTGAAGCGGTTTCTTTCTCATCACCAGCCTGGAGAGCAGTGGAGAGAGAACTGCACCATCTGTACGTGTCATGAGAACAATCTGACAGTCAGTTGTGTATCGATATGCGAAAACCCATTCCCCCCGCCCTGCAACGGACCTGGCGAGGAGTTGGTCAGAATGATGGACTGCTGCTGCCCAACATTATCATGTGGTCAGTTTTGTCAGTGAACAAGATGTGATGCTGTTGACTTTTGCCTATGGTGAACATATACCTACAGGCTCTAATATCATCAGATAGGTGGAGAATGATTATGTTATTAGTGTTGAATGTGGATTCATAGAAAAATAACTGAAGAATTTTCTTTTGGGGAGCTGCTATGACCCAAAATTGCATGCAGAAGTTAACATTTCAGAAATGTGTTATAAGCTGAAATGCAACTACAAATATGAAAAAACACATTTTAAAAGTCCATTATTGTCACACAGGTTTTCCAAAACAATCATTTTTAAAATTGAACATTAGCTTTAATTTTCAGCATCTTGTTGTTCCGTTTCCTTTTTTTGCATGTATTCTCAGTTTAACGCCACAAAAGGAGGGTCAACTTTTTATGAGATCAATGCTCAATTTAGTCTTGCAGCAAAATCTTGTTTTAAAAATATTTTACAGCGTCACCGTCACCATCACCGGCCATCTCTAGGAACTGAGTTGTCAATCTTTATTAGAATTTCCTATTGTGAGCCAGAGAGGGAAGTGCTGCACCTTTGTGTGTTAATGGGGAAACAAGAAGGAGACATGGAGAGAAAACACACATAGGGTAGTGTATAGACAGGCAGTGCTGTTAGAGTGGAAGAGACTTGAGCTATTTCATTATTTCTCACAACCAACATCTTAATACTCAATGTTATCAAACACTAGATTAGTGGAGGTCCTGACAGTGTAGAATAGGCCACCAGAGGAAAACAGTGCAGAAGGAACATAGAGGGCATAACATTAATGTGATGTCTGAAGAGAGACTCATCACATTCTGACAGGCCACACATCACCCCAAACTCACAGCAGCGCCATAGCGTTACAACCCAAGCCACCACTGCCCCACGGCAAGTCAACAGTCGAAACCGATAACTAGCGACCGCCGACAACCATCAACAAACCACCAAACGCCCGCAACCAAATCCATGACCCGAATAACCCCATCCAAACTGAGACGTGAGCCCAGACCAAGCAACCAGTCCCGAAGGTAGTCCTCAGACATAGGCCCCATGTGATGGCACATAGGCCCCATGTGATGGCATTTCCGGTGGGGGCCGAGCCCCACCAGAAGTGCCATCACATGTAGAGTCACCACTAACCTCCCTGTTAATATGCTTCCCTAATCCCCGATGAGGAAGTATTCTCCCTACCCTGTGTTTAAGTGCTACCCTGTGTGGAATGTGGTGCTTTAAAAGTCTGGAGGGAAACTCATTGTTGTCCAGACTCCTCCAGACACCGCAGGGCTTCCTCCAAAGTGTAAGTGTGTGTTGCATCAAAATTGTTGTGGGACAGATTGCAGTGCCGTATGGTGCTGCATCTTCCCCATCTGTGACCCACTTGCCCCCCCACACTCTCCAGAGTCCACTGTTCCTATCAAGCGGGTCACGGGGAGCTGGAGCCTATCCCAGCTACCTGAAGGCAGAACAGTTGGATGAACCTCAACCCTTCTGCCTGAGTACTTATCTGAGTCATCAGAATAAGCAGGGGGTGGTGGAGGGTTCACAGAACAGCTGGCCATTAATGTACAGTTTGTCCACGGCCAGTCCATTTCCCTCTCTGTCTCTGCTCTTTCATGATTGGGTATAGCACTTTTCGCCTTTCATTAATCTCCCTGGGGAACTGACTGTAGGGCGGCACGGAGGCACAGTGGGTAGCGCTGTCACCTCACAACACGGCGGTTCTGAGTTCAAGTCCCGCTCTGTGCGGAGTTTGCATGCTCTCCCCGTGTCTGCGTGGGTTCTCTCCGGGTTCTCCGGCTTCCTCCCAACTCCAAAAGCATGCGCTTCAGGTTGATTGGCTGGTCCCAAATTGCCCGTAGGAGTGTGTGTGTGCATGGTTGTCTGTCTTTGTATGTGGCTCCGCGGTGCACTGGCGTCGTGCCCGGAGTGTCCCCCGCTTCACGCCCTATGCCAGCTGGGATAGGCTCCAGCTCCCGGTGACCCACTGCAGCGGATACAGCGGCAGAAAAAGGATGGATGAATGGATGGATGGAACTGGCTGTTCATCCCAAACAACGTGCCTTTCAGTTCCAGATCTTAACGAGCACTTTCTGCTTGAAGTGCTTGAATTTGGCAATGATAAGCCGGTGGCGATCTCCTCTCCAAACCAGTGGACATCTCCAGTTTCCTTGGAGATTTTGAGAGCCGACATCAAAAACTTCTTTACCTGGGACTCTGGGATGCCCGAAAAGATGACTTTGTCCCACATGCTCCTCGTCTGGATATCCAGGATGGTCTCTTTCAGGGACTTATTTTCTTTTTTAAGTATACTTACCTCCGAGGATACAGCCGTCAGCGCGCAGTGGAGCTCGGTATTATCCCACTGCAGGAAGGCAATTTGCTGGTGGGTGAACTCCAGGCTGTCCACGAGGTCTTTGATCTCTTCACGAAGCATCCTAAGGGCCTTGGGCTTTTTAGTAATCGATTCCAGGACATTGATCTGGATGTCTGTGGTCTTCAGGTCCTGGCTGTTTGTGGAGGAATCCTTTTTCTTCCTCTTCTTGTTGGGATTGTCCTAGGAGGTAAAGACTCTTGGGCTCTCCATGGCGCACCGGTAGAAATAATCGTCAATTCTGTTTTCTTTTGTATGATAATGTACTTATACTTCCATACAAGCATGGAGAGCAACCCTGCTTCTGTGGATGAGACCTCAAACCTTCTGCCTAAGTGACTACTGTTCAGTAGCACTTACCTCCACCATCATGATGTGCTTTGCGTGGCTAATCATTTTATTTATCACCTCTGGATCTAATCTGTTTGCCAATAGGCCCAATAGGTCAAATGAAGACAGCATGTCTGTCACCCATACTACCCTCTTTCACCTGAACCAGAGGAGCACATACTGTATGTGAGAATGCAGTTCATTGACTACATTTCACCATTCAATAGAAGCTCATCAACAATCCCAGAGACCTTGAATTATGAACAATCCTGTCTGATTGCATTCTAAATTTCCTGTACTATACAGGTAGGCAGCAGCACCTGCACCACTCTGACTTTTCAGGGCGGTGTGCTCAGTTCTGTATTGTATATGCCTGATCACTGGTGTTAATAATGCAATAATTAATAATTTTATTTCATTTTATGTTATTCGTGTCTTGTGTATAATCTGTTGTAGGCCTCTATCTTATTACTTTGTTTTATTAATATATTACTATTTATTAAGTATTGTCTGATATACAGGTATTTCAACGTCAATTGCTCTATGTGATCACTGTTCATGTGACAATAATGTCAATAAGTCACTGACTGACTGACTGACTGTTCAATCATTTGATCAATCGATCAATTGATCAATTAATTGACTGATTGTTTAGGGCTTGTGTGTGTGTGTGTGTGTGTGTGTGTGTGTGTGTGTGTGTGTGTGTGTGTGTGTGTGTGTGTGTGTGTGTGTGTGTGTGTGTGTGTGTGTGTGTGTGGGTTTGTAATTGTGAGTAGCCCCTTCTAACATAATTGAACAAAAACAATTGTTGTTGTGGTTGTTTATGAGACAAATGTCTACTTTCACTCAGTGATAACATTTCATCTTTTTCTTTTCAACAGAATGTAATGTAAACCTCTGTCCTGATATTACTAACTGCCCAGTGGGCTACAAACTCAACAACACCAGGGAAGGCAGATGCTGTCCAACCTATGATTGTGGTATGTAACTTCAGCCTGTCAGGATAGTGATATCTGCACGTGTATAATATTTAATGAAGAAATGAAAAGAAACACAATGAATTTATGAACAATTTTTGTTTTTTAACAACTACAGAGTATCAGAAAAACAGAAAGGAATTAGCATATAGCCTTATAATTGTCGCAAGTGTAGAACTACAAAATACAGCTGGAAACAGCAATAGCTGGGCAGAAACGTGTCAACGGCCCAGGGACAGCTTGAAGATTGATTAGTTTCAGTGCATTTATTTTATAGTCAGGGATTACCTAAATTTGTATATATCCACATTTTTAAAGAATACAATTTTCTTCTTTCTTCTTGCAGTTCCTGAAGCTGTTTGTGTATATGATAACATCGAATACCAGGTAAGTTCAGTCGCACAAGAGAATTTAAGGCCTGACAATATTATATAATTTGGGGTATAAGTAAGGCACCAACAAAATACAATTTCCTATGTATATGGAAGACATGGGTGCATATGAATGAAGCGGGTATGGCTGTTGGATGGATGGATGGATGGATGGATTAGATGGTTGGATGGATGGATGGATGGATGGATGGATGGATGGATGGATGGATGGATGGATGGATGGATGGATGGATGGATGGATGGATGGCTGTTGGGTGGATGGATGGATGGATGGATGGATGGATGGATGGATGGATGGATGGATGGATGGATGGATGGATGGATGGATGGATTGATATCCAACTGATAAAGAAGATTTGTGGTTGTGGTTCTAATATGTAAGGCATGTTGATGAAAGCTGATCAGAGATCAGGCAGACCAGGCCATGAAGTGGTCATTCTAATGTTTCGCTGACAGCACTGTATACCATTTGACTGGTAAATAGAAAAACAGGGGACATTTGTGTAGGAAGGAGCAGGCCAAGCTTTATGGTGAGGACTAATGGGTTATGAAAAGTTTGTGAAAATCTTCATGGAGACATGGAAACCTGGAGCCCAACTGGAAGTTTGAATATAGAAGAAATATCAACAGTTAATCAATATAATGGAAATCTTTATAGTTTATATGTCTTATTTTTTGATCTACATAATCAAAGTATGTAAAAATATAAAAATGAAACTTTTCATGTACCATAACTTATTTAATCAACCAATCACATATCCCTGATGATAATATGACCATTTAAGGTTTACTTAAAATGCACTATTTTTAAAGTCTGCTGAACAACATGTATTAAAGTGTTTCAAATGATAAGCCCTGCTAACTTTATTTTCTTTATTACCACTACTGTTTGCAACTGTTTGTTCTAAGTTATCTGATTGTTTACTGATGTTTGATTGCTTCAGCTTGATGCCAAACCAACATTAATTGATGTTTGACACCTAACTGTTCATCATTGTGTTTTATTCAGCCTGGTGACAAAATATCATCAGATGTACCACTTGGAACAGGTGCAGGATTAACAACAAAATCACCTGATGAAGGAGAAATAAGCTGCTATGAGTGTTTGTGCAGCGATGATGTGAATCCCACTACGGGACTGCTCAACTTTATCTGCAATCCTGTTGTCTGTGACTCAACCTGCCAAGAGGTATACTCTCACACACACACACACACACACACACACACACACACACACACACACACACACACACACACACACACATACAATTATTTCATTCTATCTCATTCTCCCTTATAAGTGAGTGAAGGAAATACAAATAAGTCAACATAAAATTTGTTTGTTGGTATATGTGAAAAGCATGGAATATATCAGGAAAGTGTGTGTGTGTGTGTGTGTGTGTGTGTGTGTGTGTGTGTGTGTGTGTGTGTGTGTGTGTGTGTGTGTGTGTGTGTGTGTGTGTGTGTGTGACAGGTGTTTGTTTTTTGTTTTAGTTGTTTTCTCCCTCATTAACGCAACTTTCTGTCCTCAGGGTTTTGAATATGAACCTGTACCTGGGCAGTGCTGCGGTGAATGTGTTCAAAAGAAATGTGTTTTCACTGCACCTGACAACACAGTACATGTTATTGAGGTCAGTACTGCAGTTACCAGGGTTTCTTCATATTTTTACCTAGTGTTATAAAATATGGGGCGGCACGGTGGTGCAGTGGGTCGCTGCACAGCAAGGCGTTTCCGGGTTCGAGTCCCACACTGTTCGGAGTTTGCATGTTCTCCCCGTGTCTGCATGGGTTCTCTCCGGGTTCTCCGGCTTCCTCCCACCTCTAAAAACATGCACTTCAGGTTAATTGGCCGGCTTCAAATTGCCAGTAGGTGTGAGTGTGTGCATGTTTGTGTGTGTCTCTGTGTGTGGCTCCACAGTGCACTGGCATCGCACCCGGAGTTCCCCCCCTCACGCCCAAGCCAGCTGGGATAGGCTCCAGCTCCCCACAACCCACTACAGCAGAGAAAGCGGAAGAAGATGAATGAATGTTTTATATAATATGGAAAATTGTCTACTGTATATGTCATGATAGCAAGTAAAATATTTTAATTAAGTTCATACAAACCATCACATTGAAGGAGAAGAAAGAAAAGTTGTCATTATTACTATTATTATTGCTATTATTATTATTATTATTATTATTATTACTAGTAGTAGTAGTAGTAGTTGTAGTATAGATTGGGTTTCTGAATTTTAAGAGGTAATGGTATTGTATTGGAATGGTATTTTAAATGTTGCCTTCGCTGATAATTTATATGTTGATTCCAATAAGATGCTAAATAGGTCTTTTTATGGTCTGTCAAAAAAAATGTCAACTTGACAAAACTTTGTCCTTTTATCCCTAACTATTCTCTGCCATATATGGTGGAACTTTGTTGCATGATTTGCATAAGTCCAGGTTTTCAAAAAAATATATAAGAATATATTAAATAGAGCCAGCTTAACTTTTGTTCTGTTTTTTTTTTGTTGTTGTTGTTTTTTAGAGCACACACATGAATTAACTATTGTGGAATGTAGGCTAATTTAAATGGACAATTCTTAAAATAGATTTCCAGTTCCTTTTCATATGAAAACCTGACTTTTTTTTTTTTCTTTCTGAATAAAAAACATGAAATGACATTAAATTAACTTTACTATGTGATGTGGAAAAAGGTTTAGGTTATCTGAGTTTTAGTTGGTGTGAAATCTGTAGCTGTGCAGTGAACCACTGAATGAGCTGGCATTTTGTCTGGGGTGTACCCTGCCTTTCTTTCTTTTAGACTGTCAACAGGTGAAATATACTAGTGATTAAACCATGGTTGAGCTTGCATGTGAGACATAAAGGAACTTTTTTATTCATTGAATCCAACTCAGCTGTTGCTTTTCCTACTGGTTTAGGTTAACAGCACTTACAGAGGGGTAAGCAGTGATGCTGGAATCCATAGGTGTGTGGATTACATGTGTAAGAATATCAATGGACAGTTTGTTGTCCAGGAGGTCACAACCATTTGTCCTGCTTTTGACCCCTCCAACTGTGAGCCTGTGAGTATACTGGACAACTGTTAACAATCTCCCTGCTCCTTTCCTCAGTGTAAATGGCAATCAAATGATTCCACATATTTGTCTCCTTCAGGGCACTGAAACAACTGACGCTAAAGGATGCTGCCAAATCTGTAAGTTAGCTGTGCCTCTGTTTCTAACTGATGTATTGTCTGCCTTAGTTAGAGCCTAATAGTTGGTGTGTGTTCCAGGCAAACAGAAGAGCTTCTGTAACCTCAAGAGTCATCACATAACAATTGAAGTGGACAACTGTAGGACTTCACTCAATGTGACATTCTGTGATGGACAGTGTGGAAGTTCATCTTTGTGAGTCTGCTTAATTTCAAATCACAGTAAAAGTTCCTTGCCCTAGACAGAGTCTAGAGGTCTCAGTTCGCTTGAAACATGAATGTTAGACATGGCTTATTCTGTCTTCAAAAGACGGAGACATTGGTAATACCACTTTTGGAATTTCTGACCTCTAAAAAAGTATGTTCATATCATCATCTCCGAAAACAATATTGCTGCCCACACAGTATCAATAAAGTTTTTTGGGCTAAAATCACCTATTACAGGTTAACAAGAGCTGAATGTCTGTCAGTTTCACCAATAATCTCTTACTCTTCACCATGAATCTTGGTCTTCCAGTAATTAACATCCATCAATGTATCCATTCTCTTTAAACACTTATAAATGATATGGTCAACATTAATTAAAGCAAGTACAAAAGACCACAGTATGAAATAAGTGGATAAAAATATTGATTTTGACAGGTGTTTGTCATGAGCACTGAATCAGAATACTGCTAAACCTTCCGTGTTGTTTGTGTGTCAATGCAGCTATTCTGTAGCAGCCAAGAAGATGATACATAAGTGTGAGTGCTGCACAGAGGACAAAGTCAGTCTCAAACAAGTGGAGCTGATCTGCGGTGATGGTAACAAGCTTCAACAGAACTACACCCAGGTGGAGTCCTGCCACTGCAACAAAGCAAAATGTGTTGAGTGGGCAAAGCCTTGACCACGCGGCGGTTGGAGGCACTCATCGACCGTTACTTTCTCACAGTGAATGGGAACCTTACACATGCTTTAATCTTAAGTCTTTTTTCCTTCCAGTTTTTCTCCCTCCAGCAAGTCAGAACATATTACTGTGCAATAAACTTTCTTCAAAGCAGGATTTCTTGGATGAAAAATATTTAAGCTGTATTTCTGTAATATGAGCACTTACATTGAAATTTGTTTCAGTCCTTGGGTAATGGTGAACATCATTTAAAATAACTGACCTCTTTCATCTGGTTTAACAATGAATACCTCTGAAAAGTTGTATTGTCTTACTGGTGCCATCATCAGTCTTGACTACCTGCTACCAGCTGGTATCACACTGTTCCTAAAGATTTTTCAATCTGTCATCTATTTTAAATTACTAAACACCTTCCCTACTTGTTTTTGCTTGATGTTTTAATTATGTGTTTTCAAATAATGAATTCAACTTAAAGAACACAAGCTAGTGTTCAGATGTCCTGATGTAATGCAGCAGCAGTGAATTGAAAATGACGAAACAAAACAATCAAAACGAATAGGACATTTTACCAGTCTCATTTTCGAATCACAAGTGAAAAATTACAACTATTGGACATCATTTTTAATGAACCCTTTGGCAGAAAGACATGAACATCAAAGTCTTCAGTTGTCAATGGAAAGAAGGTATGGTGACTACAGATACTGTGGCAGAAAAAGAAATGTGTACTGCTCTACTTGCAGTGTTAGAAGTTACTATCCATTAGCCCAAAATCATCTTTTTAACTCCATTAAAAAAGTCAGTTTCCTCCAAGTCCATTTATTAGTAGATCGGTTGATGAGTTGCAAGCATTTCCATAAAAGTTGGTGGAAGGATGAAGCAGATTTAGATAATTTTCAAGATTATCCTTGAGATCATAAACAGACTTGATTGGGTTTGTCCAACCTTGGCAGAGGTGTAGACTTAACTGAGTTTAACAAAGTCTAATTTCATCATAGAATCCTTTTAACCTGATGGGGATAGTAATCTTTTGAGGGCAATGGGTTTCACAAATCTGGTCACTGTCATTTTAGGATTTTGGTGATACATCTCTCATTAAAAGTGAATTATTACTAACAAGTTACTAAATTACTGTGTTCACTTCTCCGCCTCACCAGAATTGCTATGTAGAAAATAAGTTCTTTGCATCTCTGACTGAAAATTGGTTATGTATACTGCAAAAGATACCTCTGGTGGGATATTTCTTATCCTCAATCTCTCAGGTCATTTATTCATTCTCATGTCTCTCATCACCAAATAGATTCTATATAATTAAATACATCCATAATAATTTATCACATTTAGAGTGCTTTAAACATTTAACAGCAATATGCGACCGAAGCAGTTCATTGCAGGTTCCTCACACACAATCAACATCACTACAGGCACAAGATGGACTAAACATGACTCATCATAGCTCAAACAGTACAAATTAAACCTTAGGATTAATTGGGGAAGCAGATACAGATTGGTTACCACAGGTGAAAGAACAGATAGATGCAGAAACAATCAAGAAACTATTAAGAATTACAGTACCAGTATCTGTCCTACTGCTGTTAACTCAATATTCAGCTTAAATGTCTTCTAACCAGATCCTGTCATGAATCAACATCTTAAACTTTCTGAAGAGAAGTTGTCCACAAAAACCAACGTTGATTTCTTTTAAATAAGATGGGTGCTTTTTGTAGGGAAAGAACTGACGACAAAATAAAATTACTAGACACTATAGGCTTAATTTAAGTCAGATATCCCAAACTGAACTGAAAATATTATTTTACAGCCCAAAATTTTCTCAGTGGCTTCTGTACACTTGGACTGTGCCACAGAAGCTGTTGGAGTCATTTTATAGTATTACAAAGCAGGTTTTTACTGCTTTTAGGAGAATGTTCAACTCAGTTTTGCTGTGATATTGTAAAAGTGCTTTGTGTATCAGACATTTTCTATCACATGAAGGTGAGTACATTTTTATGTGTCATTTAAGCTGTTGCAACTGTTAGTTGCTGGGATACTTAAGAGCACAGATATCGATAGAAGCTGTGTGTTAGTGGAGACGGCCCAGGCTTCAGTACTGTTAGTCCAAAAATGATTCAATCAAAGAAGAATAAACTGGTGTGAAAGTGTAACGGGTGAGCTGCTGGGAGCGCAAATGTGGATGCAGGAGGGAGGACCATTTCTGAGTCTATGTGCATGCATACATGTATGACTGTGTCAAGTGACATGTCCACTGTGATCCTGTGCAGTTAGAGCTCCTCAGCCATCTGCAACAAAGAGTTGATGGCAGCATCCTTGTTGCCCTGCTGTGCATCCAGCACAGTGCGAACCACCTCCTTATCCAGGTTGGGAAACATGTCCTGCAAGGCCTTCAGGTCGTCCTCGCCACACACTGGCCCCTGGCTCCCAACAGCTGGCATGGTCGTTGGCATTGACATGGGCACTATGCCCTGGTTGTAGACTGTAGACACTCCTAATGACAGAGAGCACTCACAGAATTAATGAAACAGATAGGCTTGGATATGAACTGGAACAAAACATCAGTTGCCAAATATTGAAACTCAGACCATCTTTTAGACATTTGTCGATTACATGCGACATTAAACCTGGTGAAGTACCACTGAATGTTTCTAATCTTCCAATTTCTAAGGGAAGCACCGAACTAAAGATTGCATGTGAATCGTACGTTGTGTGTGTTGTGTCTAACCTGCAATGGGAACATATCCGACTCCTTGCTGATAGACAGAGGGCATAAGGACGACAGGCTGTGTCATCATCCCTGCTGGTAAGGACTAACACAAAGACATAGACACAAATATTACATCTCTGCTCCGAGCGCAGTCCACAAGCTCCGGTCTTTGAAGATAACATCCGCACCAGCAGATGGCAGCACAGAAAACAGTGTGGAAGATGCACAGCCACAAATTACTACAAGGCACTGAGAGCAATGATTAGACCAAGCCAAAAAATAAGCTTCTAATGCAGCAGACACATCATCACAGTTATTAAAATACAATTACGATACATTCATTCATTTTCTCTAAATGCGTGATCCAATTGCACAGGTTGTGGAGTGCTGGAGCCTATCCAAGCTGTCTTAGGGCGTGAGGCAGGGGAAACTCCGGGTACAACGCCAGTGCACCACGTTGTTGTCTGTGTCTCCACACAGAGACACAGACAATCACGCACATACACACACGCACACCTACAGACAATTTGGGACCGGCTAGTTAACCTGAAGCACATGTTTATGGAGGTGGGAGGAAGCCGGGGAACCCAGAAAGAACCCACCAGACATAGGGAGAACATGCAAACTCCACACAGAGCGGGACTTGAACCTGGAACCGCCTTGCTGTGAGGCAACAACGCTACCCACTTTGCCACCGTGCCGCCCAAATCTCTGACAATCATGCGTCCCTGTCAAAAACTGTGCGTCAAAGACGCAACGAAGCACGCAAATGAGAGCACTGAGACATATACCGAGCCCTCATAGCATTATGACTATTGACAGGTGAAGTTTATTACACAGATTATCTCTTTATTGTGGCATCTGTTAGGCTGCATTCAAACCGCAGGCAAATCGGATACCAATGAGATTTCCTTCCATATCTGATTTTTTGGGCTGACTTTTAGCAAACGTCCAAATGAGATCTTGCTCTGTTCAGACTGGGCCACATTGCTGACAATCTAACAGGTTGCCGTAGCAACGACATTGGGGCAGAAGCGTCGTTCGGAGTGTGTGATGTGCGACAACGGCAATAACCACAACAAGGACAAACATGGAGGTTTGTTACCTTTGTGTATTAGCGATATCACTGTCTAGTAGAGGTGGGGAAAATCTCAGACACACCATACATTGTCAACCACTTCCATTTTTTAATGTTCCGTAATGCGCAACGCTCGTCCTTCTGTCGCCTTGCTCTCGCGTCGCAGATATTGACGTTACGGATGGGAAAATCCAATCAATGTGTTTGGAGCTGTTCAGATTGAGACGCATCTGTCAAAATGCAATTTGAAACTACCTCCCGAAAGCGGTTTCAATCCATCCTGCAAAAATCAGATTTCATGTGGTATGTGACTGTTTAGACTACAAATGAGACATCCAATATCAATTTGGATTGGCTAAAAATTGGATTTTGGTGACCAGTCTGAACGCAGCCTTAGTTGGTGCAGTATGTTGGCCAGAAAGTGAACATTTTGTCTCCAAATTTAATGTTAATAGCAGGAAAAATGAGCTAGCATGCGGATTTCAATGAGTATGACAAAACGATTGGGTCAGAGCATGTCAAAAACTGCAGCTCTAGTAGTGTGTTCCTGGTCTGCATTGGTCAGTATCTCTTAAAAGTGGACCTACGAAAAAAAAAGTGAACCAACGACAGGCTCTTGGGCAGATCACTGATGCATGTGGGGAACAACGGATGGTCAATGGTCTGATCATACAGATGATCTTCTGTAGCTGTTGGTTCTGACAAGCAGCTCCATAGTCACAGACCTGTCAGGATACCCATGCTCACCTCTGACCACTGCAGAAAATGCCTATAATGGGCATGTGAGCATCGGAACTGATGCAGTAATGGCAGAAGGTGGCCTGCTCTGATGAGTCGTATAATATTTTACATCACATGGCTACCCGGGCATATTTATTTTCCTGGGAAACACATGGCACCAGGATGCACCAGATACCACAGGACACCTTCAAAAGTCTAGTAGAGTCCCATGCCTCTATGCGTCAGAGCTGTTATGGTAGTAAAATAGGAACTTGCACAATGATAGATAATATGACATTGCACTCAAATTAACGATACTCTGGTGCACCTAAAAAAAAAAAAAACGTTAACAGTCCAATCTTTGTCTGATGTGCAGACTGAGCCCAGAAAAATTGAGAGTGTAAATGTACTCACAGCAAAAGACATCACAAGATTGATCATCCCCTCTTTGTCGTCACCCTGCCTGCCACTGAGACTGAACCACTCATCCACCACACTTCCCTCCCTCAGGCCTTCAGGGATGGTGACATGAGTCCATGCTATCCTGTCATCCATGGAGAACGCTCTCTAGAAACAGCAGGGAAAACAAAATCAACTACATCAGATCACACAAAACGTATAATATGGAAGAAAATAAATTGTCATGGGGTTGTTAACATCATTTTAGCCTCTAGTATTTAGACCATATATCTTAAGCATGATAATGTTACATTTTAATTTTGTTTTGGGATGTTACCAAAAAAAGCTTAACACACATTCTTATTCAAAAGTTGAAAAAACACACAAAATATAGACCTTGGAAAAACGTGTTTGTTTACAAAATCTTTGGTAATGTGAAGTGGTTTTGGAGCACTCTAAATACAGTAACTGTACCATCCAATCACTTACAGATTTCCACTAAAGATTGCGTTTGTCTGATTGCAGTAAACTGTGGTCTGGTGTATTCTGGCTTACGACTCGTCTAATATCTCTTCACTATGTTGACATGAAATAAGCAACAATGAATCCTCCTTGTTTGACTGTCTTGTGCCTCATGTTGCTAAACCAGGTTTTCACCCGATGTCACTAATACAAGGACCATAGAGATGGACGGCATTCTCAATGAGTTACATAAAACCAAAATAACAATGTTAAATTACAAAAAAAAAGCCAGTGTGACTATGCCTGTCTTATTGTTTTGTCTAAGGGTTGCTGTATCTTTTTTCATTTTTCAAATCATTCAGTGTTTGCAGTGTTTTTAAATGTTCTTTTCCTTTCGGTTTTTCCCTTCAGGGGTCACCACAGCGAATCATTTGCCTCCATCTAACCCTGTCATCTGCATCCTCTTCTCTCACACCAACTACCTTCATGTCCTCTTTCACTACATCCAAAAACCTCCTCTTAGGTCTACCTCTAGACCTCCTGCCTGACAATTCAAAACTCAGCATCCTTCTACCAATATATTCACTATCTCTCCTCTGGACATGTCCAAACCATCTCAGTCTGGCCTCTGAGGCCAACGATTTTAAATAAATACATGTAATGACTGCCATTTTTCTTTGTTCTAATTATGTTCTTAATAGAGTAATCCCTCACACATTCGCGCTTCAAGATGCCCGGCTTTACCTCATTGCAGATTTTTAGTAGGTAGTCACATGATAAAATACGCGCATTCTATTGGCTGACAGCATCCAGAAGTGCGCTGCGTTCCCTGAGTCTCGGAACGCAGCGCACTTCTGTGTATTAAAGAAACACTTAAAGGTGCTTCAAACAGTCTGTAAGAGTGTGGGAAAAGGTAACACAGATAGGTGGTGGTTTAATATCAACATGGGGACGGTTCATAAACGTCTAAATTACCATAAATAATAAAATTAATAGTTTGTTGCAATATCGTCAAATTTCGTTACTTGTGGGTGATCCTGGAACGCATTAACCACGAGGGATGAGGGATCACTGGAGCTCAAACCAGGATTGCCAGAATTTCCAGAGTTTACAGTTTGATCAAAAGTAACAAGTACAAAACTATTACTGAAATAAAAATTTTATCTTAACCTGTCTCAGTGTTATACTACCTCAACCAATTTTGGATGAAATAATTGTATGTTTTCATCATTTTAGGCATAAATTCTAATAATGACCATTACATTAATCAGCCGGAACTCATTTATTTTCTGAAGTCACATGCATGACTGAATTTTGGCTGCAGTTCAGATGAGCTCCACAAAGGTCATGTACTTGCACTGTACATCCTATTTAGTAGATAAGATGATCGAGAAATCCATGACTTCCTCTACCGTCTTACCTCATCAAAGATCTCCAGGTAGAATGAGTCCACCCCAGGCGGCACCGTACACTGGATCACCTTGTTCCAGCGAGGGTTCTTGGCACCATTGTGAGCTGTGGGCGTCTCATAGACTGCATAGCCCAGTCGGATTCTACAGTACGGATCCATGCGAGTCATACCGTAGTTTTTAGCCAGCTTGGCCTATACAGCAACACCAACAAAGTGGCTTCAGTCAGGCAATAAATTCAAGTTGGATATACATGGTCACAAATATTCAGTGTCTTGTACATACTGCAGTATTTCCAACAAGTGCATAGCTTCTCATTGACAGCTATGCAATTTTACACCCTGACAGGTTTTGATATTTATATGAGCCTGAGTCCAGACTTCGATATCTGTAAGAGGCAGATATCAAAATAGATGGATATATACAATCTCTTACCTTTATGACAGAGACAACTTTTCTTTGCATTTTCAAAACCTGCATTCGCATGATCATTTTCTAAATTACCCTTGTATACACGGATATACAAAAATGAATACAGTGGTACCTCTACTTACGAATGTCTCTACTTACGAAATATTCTACTTACGAAACTTCTCAGCAGGAAAATATTGCCTCTAGTTACGAAAGAAATTTCGACTTACGAAAGGTAAAAATACAGTATGGACCGATACTCGCAGCTCCCACAGGTTCCTGAACGCAACATTCTCATAGCTGCTCTGCCATTGGCTATTACCTAGTATCTTCCTGGCATCCCATTGGCTAAGAGGGACCTCTGTGTGGAGCTAGATCGATGGTTATGCAGGATCCTCGTCATTCGGATCTCTACTCGTGAGGTGCACTGATAGTGTTGCTCAAATATATTAACTTTTTGAGTATTCACTATGGACCCCAAGAAAGAGGAAAAGAATAGACGAAGAAAAGAGTTTTTTTGTCCGTACAGACAAAGCAAGAGATAATAGAAACGCGTGAAAAAGGGATGCGTTTGGTTGATCTCACCAAAGAATATGGCCGTAATGTATCTACAATCGCCACGTTATTAAAACAAAAGGAAGTTTAAGGAGTTTAAGGCATTGTGTGGGTGGTTGGAGAAGTTCAAAAGGAGGACTGGAATTCACTCTGTTGTTCGGCATGGTGAGGCAGGAGCGCATAAACCAAAGAGGGCAAAAAACAATGAGGACAGCAGTTAAAAGGTAAATGACCATCATTTTTATTCTTTATTCTATTCTTTGTTTTTTACATTATGCACAACTCTCATTTATTGTGTAATAATCTAATTGTAACATATTTGTTACATGTTTTGATGCATTTTTATGCTTTATAAAACATTTATGTCGGAATTTTTGGGGGCTTGGAAAGTATTAGGGCATTTGCATGGAAAACACGTCTCTACTTACGAAATTTTCTACTTACGTAATTTCTTCTGCAACCAATTAATTTCGTAAGTAGAGGTACCACTGTAAATACATATGTAAAGGAGGTTCCATGGTATCTTGGCCCTACACAGGGCATAAATGATTACAAACAATTAATGAAAGAATAAGAGTAGACCAACGCAGTGTTTGGTGGTGTACCCTTTCAAAATCAGCAGTAAAGAGTAATTTTACAGTGATGGTGTTATAAATATATCATGGAAGAAAACAAACAAGTAGCACAAACAGTGTGATGCATTCAGTTGTTGTTCTTGCCATACTTGGCTGTTAACTGTCTGTGTTCACACAAAAAAGTTGTCCTAGAGAATCAATAACTCAATCCTAAACAAAGAAATTGTGTTTCATTTTATTTTCGGAACCATGCAGTCCTAGTAAATGACCTCTTAAACTTGTCAGATTTTTAAAACCTCATGCTCAGCCTCCAATTCCTTCCTGCTTAACTTAAAATTAACTGTTAGATCTTTTAATTCATGTTAAATGGGAGAAAGAACAGAAGTTTCGCACTACTGTTGTTGTCATGTGTCTTTCTACCCATTAAGTAGAAACACTGAATGTTTACCTGGACCACAGTAATGCTGAGTCGCCCTACGGTACCAAGGGAGCCTCCATACTGCAGCTGTCTGGCTGCCTGTGCATCTAGTTGGACCTGCTGCTGCTGCTGAGTGGGAGTGATCCGCAGAAAGTCCTGGGGGAGCTCTCCAATGTATACCTGAATGTACATACACATAAATACAAAAGAGGAGAGAACATAAATAAGACAACCATATCACAGTTTTAATGATAAACACTTTGGTTAGTGTGAAGAAACAATCTCTTTTACTTAAATTACTTAAATGCCGGAGATCTGTGAGCAAGTTGATAGATGGGAGAAACATATTTATAGAAACAAAGAACTGCCAAAAAAAATGCAGTCAGTGGGTATATTTTACTTGGGTTTTTTTTCCACAGAGATTGTTTTCCTTCAGTCTGTTCTACATGTTAAGCAGCTTTTCTCTGTATGCTTATTTCTTTAGGCATCTTGTTTTGTTTACAACAAGCTGAACTGAAAAAACAAGGAGCCACTGTCAGAACAATGATGGTTCTAATCTTGTAAACACTGTAAGTCAAACTCATATTCAAGTTATGGCCAACGTTTACCCTCTTAAACATGAGGTTAGATACATCTCTTGAGTTGACTACTTCACAAATTTTGAATATTATAGAATGTTACTTTCATCATCACAACAGATCTATGCTATTTATCAAGATCACAGAGAGCGGAACGTCCTGGTTCTCTGATGCAACACAGTACGCAATGCATTCATATTAACCCCCACACTGCACCGGAACACTCAGACCATGTCATAGTCCCCCTGATTCCAGCATACAGGCAGAAACTGAAGCTGACTAACACTGTTGTGAGGTCAGATAAATGGTCCATCGTGACCGTGGAGAATTCCTCACACATGCCTGGATTCCACTAGCTGAGATGTAATTCAAGACTGCCAACTACAGGCTGAATGTACACAGAGGATGGGAAACTACAAATTACATCCATTTCTGAGAACATTTTGTGTGCAAGTTTACAGCAGAGACAGGTTACAACAACAAACCCTGGTTGAAAGGTGCTGTTGTTGAAAAAGGAGGCTTGAATTATTTAATTGACTTATTTTCCTCCCATCCCTAATACCAATAAAACAGTGGGTAGTTTGATACTACTTTGATTTCTAACTGAGCACGAGCTCATTAACTACTAGAAGGAGTTCATATGTCGTTGTTGGGTCTAACAACGACACAACGACGCATGACGACACATAACGACTCTAGACCAACTCTCCATCTGACCTTCCAATTTTGTTGTATCATCTGCATAATGACAAATAAAGATCTTTAATCATTAGAAACAAATCTGTCACAAATCTATCACACTCATCAGCTTAGTTCGAGCATGAGCTGCTGTTGAACCCAGAGACTAGCATACAAATACTAACTTCTAGCATAAAAATATTAACTAGCATACAAATACTAACTTCTAGCATAAAAATATTAACTAGCATACAAATACTAACTTCTAGTGTACATATATTAATGTACAGCATACAAATATTAACTAATAGCATGAAAACATTAACTAGCATAAAAATACTAACTTCTACCATACAGATATTAATATCTAGCATACAATAACATAAAAATATTTTCTTCTAGCGTAGAAATACTAACTTTTAACATACATATGTTAACGTACAGCATACAAATATCAACATATAGAATACAAATATTTTCTTCTAGGATAGAAATACTAACTTCTAGCATAAATATACAGTACTAACGTCTGGCACACAAATATTAACTTCTACCCTACAGATATTAACTTAGCTTTAGTCCGTAACAGTCACTAGGTATTACCGGCCAGTGTTGAATGTCATAGCTCTACATCTCGCTGATCAGCTGTAAGTTCGCTGTTTAATAGCTAAAGTTAGTTAGCAGAGACGCTGACCAGTAGTTTTGTAGCTCCGTTTAGCAGTTGTAAGGTTAAAACTGTCACATCAAATGAATCGACTGGCAGACCCCTGCATACCTGTCCCCTCTGGGTGCTGATGGTGGAAGCCATGTTATCCTTCCGGTGTTGTCTTCGCTTTTAACGGCAGAATATCGGTCCAACTTTGTCGGTTTGTGCTCGGAACTGGTGCTTTCGTTGACCCGGAAGTTGTTTTGTTTTTTTACAATTCAACATCCGGGAGTCAATTTTACAATACATACAGTAGCATAAAATATACATACAATACTGTGTAATAACAGTAAGAATACAGAGGTATAAACAGTTATGTAAAACAGAACATTTGGTATAAAACATATTTGTAGTTACCTGTTAAATACGTCATCAAGGTCATATATTTCTTTGTCGGTCTCCCACAACAACGTCCGCTGCTTATTGTTGTAAAACGTAAAACTATTTCTTTGATTCTAAGAAATGTAGTGAAAATATCCATTAAATTATTTATCAAACGGCGTCAAAGAAATCGTAGTTATTGATATCTCAGTCTATATATTTTAGATCAGACGGATATTTCATTAACGAATTTCAAGTTAATATCTTACCATGAAAGCATGTTGTACATTTCGAGTATTGTTTAAATTCTCTGATGCTACAATCTGTTACTGATGTTTCTAGGTTAAACTACCAAAAAGTGTCATGCTTTAATGGTAAAGCATTAAAAAAAAATTGATTTGTGTTTATTCAACCTTTTAGAGTGTAACCGACCTACTGTACATGGCAGTAGGCTAGTCTGATACACCTATTACTACACTGAAAAAAAAAAAAAAAAAACACATTGTGTAACAGTTTGTAACTACCATACTACTTAATTATTAATTTATAACACTGAAAATCATTGACATTGTACATGGAATTTGCAATAGGCCACCCAAACTACAAGGGTGGCACTTTACACTGCTTAGAAATTTTGAACTAATCAGCTAATAAAATTTTCCATAATTATGTTTCCTTACACTGACATAAACATAAATACATAGTGCAGACAGGGCTGTAATTAATGTAGAGGGCACAAGCCAGTGTCTTATTGTGCCGGTCCCAAGCCCGGATAAATACAGAGGGTTGCGTCAGGAAGGGCATCCGGCGTAAAACTTTTGCCAAATCAAAGATGCGAATCAAACCTATGACTTCCATACCGGATCGGTCGAGGCCCGGGTTAACAACGACCGCCATCGGCGCTGTTGACCTACAGGGCGCCGGTGGAAATTGGATTACTGTTGGTCGAAGAAGGAGAGGAGGAAAGTGCGTTCGCACGAAGAAAGAGAAGAGGAGCGCCAAGAGTATAGGACTAAGAGTAGGGACGTTGAATTTTGGAACTATGACAGGAAAAGGTAGAGAGTTGGTCGACATGATGCAGAGGAGGAAGGTAGACATACTGTGTGTCCAGGAGACCAGGTGGAAAGGTAGCAAGGCTAGAAGTTTAGGAGCAGGGTTCAAGTTGTTCTATCATGGTGTAGATGGGAAGAGAAATGGAGTAGGAGTTATCTTGAAGGAGGAGTTTGTTAAGAATGTCCTGGAGGTAAAAAGAGTGTCAGATAGAGTGATGAGTCTGAAGCTAGAAATAGAAGGTGTGATGTTCAATGTTGTTAGTGGGTATGCCCCACAGGTAGGATGTGAGCTGGAGGAGAAGGAGAAATTCTGGTTGGACTTTGATGAAGTGATGCAGAGCATACCTAGAAGTGAGAGAGTTGTCATTGGTGCAGACTTCAATGGACATGTTGGTGCAGGTAACAGAGGTGATGAGGAAGTGATGGGCAGGTTTGGTATCCAGGAGAGGAACGCAGAAGGACAGATGGTAGTTGACTTTGCAAAAAGGATGGAAATGGCTGTAGTGAATACTTTCTTCCAGAAGAGGCAGGAACATAGGGTGACCTATAAGAGTGGTGGTAGGAGTACACAGGTAGACTACATCTTGTGTAGACGATGTAACCTGAAGGAGATCAGTGACTGTAAAGTGGTGGTAGGCGAGAGTGTAGCCAAACAGCATAGGATGGTGGTGTGTAGGATGACTCTGGTGGTGAGGAAGATGAAGAGGGCAAAGGCAGAGCAGAGGACGAAATGGTGGAAGCTAAAAAAGGAAGGGTATTGCATGACCTTTAGGAAGGAGTTAAGACAGGCTCTGGGTGGTCAGGAGGTGCTTCCAGATGACTGGACAACTACAGCTAATGTGATCAGGGAGACAGGTAGGAGAGTATTTGGTGTGTCATCTGGAAGGAAAGTAGATAAGGAGACTTGGTGGTGGAATGAGGAGGTACAGGAGTGTATACAAAGAAAGAGGTTAGCTAAGAAGAAGTGGGACACTGAGAGGACTGAGGAGAGTAGACAGGAGTACAGGGAGATGCAGCGTAAGGTGAAGGTAGAGGTAGCAAAGGCCAAACAAGAAGCTTATGATGACTTGTATGCTCGGTTGGACAGTAAGGAGGGAGAGACTGATCTAAACAGGCTGGCAAGACAGAGAGATAGAGATGGGAAGGACGTGCAGCAGGTTAGGGTGATTAAGGATAGGGATGGAAGTCTATTGACAGGCGCCTGCAGTGTGATGGGAAGATGGAAAGAGTACTTTGAAGAGTTGATGAACGTGGAAAATGAGAGAGAACAAAGACTAGAAGAGGTGACTGTTGTGGACCAGGATGTAGCAAAGATTAGTCAGGATGAAGTGAGGAGAGCACTGAAGAGGATGAAGAGTGGAAAGGCAGTCGGTCCTGATGATATACCTGTAGAGGTTTGGAAGTGTCTAGGAGAGGTGGCAGTAGAGTTTCTGACTGGGTTGTTCAACAGGATCTTAGATAGTGAGAAGATGCCTGAGGAGTGGAGGAGAAGTGTGCTGGTGCCCATTTTTAAGAACAAGGGAGATGTGCAGAGTTGTGGCAACTACAGAGGAATAAAGCTGATGAGCCATACAATGAAGTTATGGGAAAGAGTAGTGGAAGCTAGACTAAGGGCAGAAGTGAGCATTTGTGAGCAGCAGTATGGTTTAATGCCAAAAAGAGTACTACAGATGCAGTATTTGCTTTGAGGATGTTGATAGAGAAGTACAGAGAAGGCCAGACGGAGCTGCATTGTGTTTTTGTAGATCTGGAGAAAGCTTATGACAGGGTGCCCAGAGAGGAACTGTGGTATTGTATGAGGAAGTCTGGAGTGGCAGAGAAGTATGTTAGAGCGGTGCAGGACATGTATGAGGACTGTAAGACAGTGGTGAGGTGTGCTGTAGGTGTGACAGAGGAGTTCAAGGTGGAGGTGGGACTGCATCAGGGATCAGCTCTGAGCCCCTTCTTGTTCGCTATGGTGATGGACAGGCTGACAGACGAGGTTAGACAGGAATCTCCATGGACTATGATGTTTGCAGATGACATTGTGATCTGCAGTGAGAGCAGGGAAGAGGTGGAGGAGAAGCTAGAGAGGTGGAGGTTTTTCCTGGAAAGGAGAGGGATGAAGGTTAGCCGCAGTAAGACAGAGTACATGTGTGTGAATGAGAGGGACCAAAGTGGAAGAGTGAGGTTACAGGGAGAAGAGATCAAGAAGGTGGAGGATTTTAAGTACTTGGGGTCAACAGTCCAGAGCAATGGAGAGTGGGGAAAAGAGGTGAAGAAACGTGTACAGGCAGGATGGAATGGGTGGAGAAAAGTGTCAGGTGTGATGTGTGATAGAAGAGTTTCAGCTAAAATGAAAGGAAAGGTGTACAAAACTGTGGTGAGACCAGCGATGTTGTTCGGTCTAGAGACAGTGTCACTGAGGAAAAGACAGGAGACAGAGCTGGAGGTAGCAGAGATGAAGTTGCTGAGGTTCTCTTTGGGAGTGACCAGGAAGGATAGGATCAGGAATGAGTACATCAGAGGGACAGCACATGTTAGAGGTTTTGGAGATAAAGTCAGAGAGGCCAGACTGAGATGGTTTGACCATGTCCAGAGGAGAGATAGTGAATATATTGGCAGAAGGATGCTGAGTTTTGAACTGCCAGGCAGGAGGCCAAGAGGAAGACCAAAGAGGTGGTTTATGGATGTAGTGAAAGAGGACATGAAGGTAGTTGGTGTGAGAGAAGAGGATGCAAAGGACAGGGTTAGATGGAGGCAATTGATTCGCTGTGGCGACCCCTGAAGGGAAAAGCCGAAAGGAAAAGAAGAAGACAGGGCTGTAATTGTAGGCTGCATTTAGCACTTTGACAGTATATTTACTTCTGCTTTAATCTACAGAAGGTACATGCCTTGTGTCTTCAATGGGAGGCAGAGATACAGAACATAAGCTAGTGTTTAAAAAATATAAATGTCAATGTGAAATAAGTAATATTTCATCAGAATGATATATGAAAAAAAGAGAATGTTTTATTAAAGCAAAAACTGTTCTTGTCATAAAAAGTATGCCTTTTTACAACATTACCATTATAATACACCCAAAATAGGTATGTAAATCAAACTGTACATATTAAATTGTGCATTTGTTATAATTATACATGGATTTATTTAGTTTTGATTTTCATAAAATGTTTTTTACTGAAAAATAGTTTTTGGTACCTTCCACAATTTAGAAATTTACCATGACATTTGTTGTTCTCTCTGTGCCGGCTCCATCCAGGCACTGACACTTTCTCCCACTCCAAAAATATGCAACATAGGTGAATTGTCGACTCTAAAATTGCCCATAAATGTTCTTCAGCCTTTTATCTGAATCCAGATCATGAGTTATCTTGGAGCCTTTCCCAGCTAAGTATAGGCGTGAGGCAGAGTGCACCCAGGATAAGTCACAAGTTCATCGCAGGACCGCATAGAAAGACAGACAGTCATGCTCACACTCTTACCTATCGGCAATTTGGAGTAAAAAATGTATGCAAGTTGCACGTTTTTGGAGGTGGGAGGAAAGCACTGCACCACTTGCCTGTGAATGATTTTTTGTCTTTTTACTATTTTTTTTCTCATTGATGCAGACTTATGATGAACCAGTGACGTAATTCTCATCCTAACATCCTTATCCAGGATACCGTGTTGCAGAAAATTTACAAATTAGCTGACTACATTTATGAATAGGGCGGCATGGTGGTGCAGTGGGTAGTGCTGTCGCCTCACAGCAATATGGGTTCTGGGTTCAAGTCATGTTCTGTGCAGAGTTTTTATGTTCTCCCCAAACCCTGTGACCCACCAAAGAAGCAGTTTGGAAAATGATTGCATGAGCATGACTTGTGTTTTGACTTGATTACTGTTGCTATTGAAACAAATAAAAACAATAAAGGCTCTTCTATTCAATTGTATTTTATGCTGGACGCGGAGACAGAAGACACAGGAAATGTAAGGATTTACAAAACATTTTACTTATAGAGATGTAACCAACCCAGCAAAACAGACATGACAGCTGACTGAACAACATAATTGTGTGGTGCAAAAAGTGAAAATCCAAAATTTCAAATTTTAGAAATAAATCGAAAGTTTTAAAAATAAATTGAAGGCCTGGAGACTTAGATACCACCCCAAAGAGGAAAAAACTAAGGGGTTCTCTTCCTGCAGGGTCTCAAAATCACAGCAACCAAAACAGGAAAACTTCACGAACACAAGCAAATGGCTTCATCAGTTTGTATTCCAACCATATGAGCACAAAGTCTGTTCAGTTTTTACCTTTAAAGGGGTCGTATTATGAAAAACAAATTTTTTTACATACTGTATAGATGGTGGTCATCCCTAACCCTACCAACTCCTGAAATCTGAAAAACCCTAACTCTAATGCTTCCTGTATCAATATAAAAACAAAAAGTTCTGCTAGAATCCCTAAAAACAAGAAATTTCAAGACAGCGCCCATCTTGACGAAACACTGGAAGTGATTGACAGAGTGATTGACATATCCTGAGCCCGTCTGCGAGAACACCCGCTTCTCCCCCTGATAAGGGCGTTTTTATCCCCGAGGTAAAGTTTGTGTTCAGGTTAAGGGAGCAGTGTGTGTAAACATACTGGCTGAGAGCTAGACACTGAAAGTTCCCCACAAGTTGTTGACGTCAGCCAGTATGTGGCTAACTAGTTAGTTCTGTTTTTGTCTGCATGTGTAGCCTGCCTATGTGTCTCTGTACCTGTATCCTCAGTGACATAGTGAACACACACACACAAACACACATTACATACACCATGTTTTTCTATTATTATAGTTACTTATCAGAGTCAGCACTGTTAGCCCTCAAACATAGGTAACCAGGATCGTATCCATGTTTCACTGAAGCACATCAGACTGTGTTAGTTTAGCTCTCCAGCCTTTTTAAAAGAGCGATCTCTCATTGCCCGTGACGATTGTCGGGAAACACAGCTTTTACCTCCTGTCCGTTATTATATGTTGTTTCCTCCACTGATTTCTTTACCATTTGCAAACACTATGTGTTTTAGTCCTCAAATCCTCAGTTTGATTAGTGTTTACACAATGGAGTCATGAGAGTCATGTTTGGCTGACTGAGAAAGTAGCTCCATGATGACCAAAAAATTAACACAAAAATTAATTAGCAGAAAACTGAACAGTTACATCATGAAAAATAGGAGTGAAAAACATGAGAAAAATAAGAGCGAAATACATAGTAACAAAGTTTAACCCCCCTGGATTACCGCTATGCGACGTGCACACACACACGGAAGTTGATTAGATCAATATTCAATCGAAGATATTGAGGACCACGTATGAGTTTGGGGCAAGACATTTCAAATACAGTGTAGTTGGACATCTGGCAGCTGAATAACATTAATTTATAAGAGCGTAATATGGGACCTTTAAACTGTTCCAGCAAGAGAAGAGAGTTCTTGTAGCAAAACAGGAAACACATTAAACGTTAATGAAGACTTCTTTCAGGTTGCACCTGGGAGAAATACCATTTCCACTAACGTTGCATGATAGCAAATGCTAACAATAGTATTTTTGTGTCTGAAGGACAATCTCTGTCCCTGACTGAGCTTTCTGATACATAATTACATTATGTTGGGTTAGCCAAGTATCCAGACAGGTGTTGTGTATGAAAATGCACTAATGATGCGCTCTGTACACAGTTTGTTGTATGCTGATACCAGATACCACTGAACTTTGTCAGATTCATAACATTCCTTCATTCTTTTTTTGTACCTGCTTCATCCACTGTCGTGGGTTACGGGGTTCTGGAGCCTATCCCATCTGACTGGGGGTGTGAGGTAGGGTACGTTCCGGGGTCAACCTCAGTGCACCACTGAGCCACATGTAGACAGACAAACACGCACGCACACACTCACAGCTATGGGCAATTTGAAAACGGCCAATTAACCTGAAGTGCATGGTTTTGGAGGTGGGAGGAAGTCGGAGAAGCCAGAGAGAACCCACGCAGACACGGGAGAACATGCAAACTCTGAACAAAGTGCTACCCATTGCGCCACCGTGCCGCCATCTGTAAAGTACTTTGAATTGTATTTGAAAGGTGCACTATAAAGACTGACTGATCAAAGTTTGGTAAACACTTACATTTTAAAACTTTATATTCTTTTGTAAAATCAAGATAGGAAAACATGACTGGGATCAAAGAGTTGTATTAGAATAATTTATCCTTTGGGCACTGATTCTAGGGACACAGTTTATTAGTAATTAAAGGTCCCATATTATGCTTTTTTTAATTCATGTCATTAAGCTGTCAGATGTCCAACTACACTGTATTTGAAATGTCTTGCCTCAAAGTGATCCGTGGTCCTCAATATCTTTTCATTGAATATTGGTAAATTTTCTTCCACTCTGTTTTAATGGGGCATAGCGCTCTGCTCCCTCTCTCCTCCCCCCTCTGAGCCTTCCCTATCTCCCTCCCCCCTCTCAGCTGACCAATCAACACTGCCCTCCCCCGTGCATTAACGTACGTTTGTTTACGTGAGCCACGCAAATGCACCTGCATTATAGATGGATCAATCGCCCCTTTCAGTAACTTCACCGCTGCATATTTCGCTCTGATTCTTCTCGTGTTTTGCGCTGTTGTTTTTCATGATATAATGGTTGATTTTTCAGCGCTAAGCGTGGACCTGCTTACTCAGTCTGCTGAACAACGACTCGTGGCTCATTGTGTAAAAATGATCAGTGGATAATTACACTGTTTTCTGAAAATCGTTATGGACAATGAGAGCTCGTGGATAACAAGGGAGCTAAGCTAACACAAACTAATGTTGAAACATGGGATTTTACCGGTATGACTAAGTTTTTCTCTTGTATTCTTGCGCGTGTGTGTGTGTGGGTACACGCAGCTCTCCAATTACTTAGAACAGCTAAAGCTGCTTTCATTCACCAAATAACAGACAATTGTTCTGAATTAGTAATTAATGTGTAACTGGTTATGTGTTCACTGTGATGCTGGGGAGAGCCTCTGGCAGACACACACACACACACACCGACTGCTAACTAGTTAGCCAAATGCTAGCTGAAATCAACAGCTTATAAGGAACTTTCAGTGTGTAGATCTGATCCAGGTCATTACCACACACCGCTACCGTAGCCTGATCACGAACCACCCGCACGCGCGCACACACACACTTACACACATGACTGAAGTGGACCTCTAACTAGTTAGCCAAAAGCTAACTGAGTTCAACAGCTTGTCAGCGTGTAGCTCTGAGCTAAGACATTACCACACAATGCTACCGTAGCCTGAACGAACTCCTCCTTCGGGATTGCCACGCCCTTGAGCATGTCAACCAATCAATATCGTCAATCACAGAGCGGCTATTCTAGCAAAATCCAATCGATTTGATTCGGTACGGGCCATAAATTCCTAAAATTCCAAATATCTATTGATGCAGGAAGTGTTTGTTTACCAGATTCTAGGAGTTGGTCGGGTTAGGGAGGCCCACTATGTAAATGTAGAGACCTGAAAAAGTGTGATTTTCATAATAGGACCCCTTTAATATATAATCTCTCCATATATTATGTTCCTGATATGTTGAATTGTACAAGCTGACTTGCTTTGATTTGACTACTAGTCCACTACCACAACTACCTTAACACATCTTCATTTTGTTCTCAATGTGTGCTGCACTAATCCTCTCTGAATTTATATTGTGAAGGTTTCTTGTGTCCATCAACAAAACTTTACGAACTGTAAAATAACATTTTACAAAACGATGAAATTAGACAAGTAAAAGCCTGGTCCACTAGTTGGGAAACAGGCAACAACTTTAAGGACCATAGATTTGTAGATTATATTAACTGAACACACAGAAACCATATATCTTTTATGGTTTGGTCTGGATTGGTTGACATTTCTATGTCAACCAGTCTGACATCAAGCCATCACCCTTAACATGAGGGTTGATGGCTTGATGTCATCAAGCCATCAGGGTTGAAAACCTCCATCCATGATGCCACCTGCTACAATCAGCCTGCTTTTCCAACTAAAAGAATAAAGTTCAATGAAAGTGAAAAATAGTGATTGTGCAAAACATTTGGCACCAGTTTATTCGTCATCTTTAAATTAACACAAACTAGATCACATTTTATTGAAGAATTTCAGTGCAGATATAAAAAAAACATGCATACTAAATATACTGTGACAAAGTCTATGTGTCTCATTCTCCACAGAAACTAGAGTAAAACAGCATCATGTGCTTGCAGTGGTCAGCCAACAGTACGTTACCACCTAATAACATCACTCAAATGTGAATTGTCAGATATTAAATCTTTAATGCTAGCCTAGCATTAAAATACAAATGTCCAACAACACAAAATCACTTCATTGAAATTGAAAGGTTTTTCTATTTTAAGAGACACAAACACTCACACACATTACATCGCCTTGAGACAAAAAAAAAAAAAAAACACAACAAAACTGGAGAGGGCATTGAGAGGACTGAACCACAACACAACGGCACAAGGGATCAAAACTTAAAAGGTCAGGCAAAAATGTAGTGGTTATGTGGGTCCGTTCTAGAAAAATAGATTCTCTTTGCATTTGTAGTAAATGTGATGGAACTTTTTGACATGATCTATGGCAGTCTTTCTACCGCCCCTCTCAGAGGCACAGAGGACATATAAAGAAAATGACTCGTAGGAATTAATGTCAAACACAAGGTCAAGGGTGAATTTGGAAGCATCAGAGAAGCGCAGAAGACAAGGACTGGACGATGAGCAGTGACGCCACATCAACATGCTAGGGCAAACAGGACGAGATCTAGGAAAATGAAAAACAAAACACAACAGGGAGACAAACAAGGTTAAAGAGCAATGGAACAGAGACAAGACAGAGAAAAGAAACCAAGAACGACAATCACTGTTTCATGGGGAGTTGATTACGGGACAGAGTGAGACCAGCCACATGCTACCAGGACTGAGGTGCACGACAAAATCAGCAGGGATACACATAAAGGGCTGCCTATAGGAGATGCCAACACAGAAACAGTGACAGGCCCCAGCAGACCTAAACGGCACTGCAGTCCAACATGTACGAAGGCAGGATACCATTCAGAAGTATAAAAAAATACTTCTCCTTCTTTTGTCAACCATTAAAAATGTACAGGCAGTTAAATAAAAACATATGAATAAATACACTAAGAAAGTGAAATTTTGCCATTTGTTAAGTTCTGATGTTCTTCTGGTGGCTAAGAGCCTTCATGGTAGTTAAGATCTCATGTTTGGTCATTCAGATCTCATGACAACATAAATGGAAAACTTGGCTGTCAGAAAAAGGAGGAAAAACTTATTTAAAAATGTGGTTTCGAAAACGTTCCACATTCGCTGCGCAGCATGTTGGCCCTCTACTTCACCAGTGATATTTGGATTAGCAGTGCTATACAGTATATCTCAACTTCACAGTGGATTCATGAGGATTTTACAGTCGTAATCCGTGTGAAGCAGTTCATATACAAGCCAGGCAATACAGGGTATGCTTGATGATGTTTCAGACAGGTATGGTGTTTAAAAGTGCTGGCCCCTCTATTACTCTGTATGTGTCACACTCACCAGGGGCCCTTACCAAGGTGCTAGGCTGAGAGAAATTTCATTGAAGTAGTAACTTAGATAAATTCTAAACTGTGACATGACTTAATAATATCAAGTTGGATTGTTGGATTGATTGTCTTACAAAAAGTTTAAAAAAACACAAATAAAACTACCTTCTCGTTTTAAGAAAAGATGTTTTGAAAGTAAAGTGAAATGATAGTAACATACACTCATATACTGCAGTAAGGTACTTATACTTAATGGTATTATGCACCAACTGTACATGCATCCTGTTCCCCCTTTACCAGGGGAATAATTCTTTGCATTATTCAACA
Organism: Antennarius maculatus; assembly: GCA_013358685.1. Lineage (NCBI taxonomy): Eukaryota > Metazoa > Chordata > Actinopteri > Lophiiformes > Antennariidae > Antennarius > Antennarius maculatus. The sequence goes on from CM023606.1 coordinate 27,429,560, forward strand.
ACTTAAAGTAGCTTTGACCACATGCATCTTCACATGAGCTACAAATAGTGATTCTGAGCTCTTTGTTGCATTTTTGGATACAAGATATTAGCATTATATATTTTATATATCAGTTTGCATATATGTGTATATATATATGTGTGTGTGTGTGTGTACTGTATGTGTGTGTGTATATTCACACACGCACACACAGACATACATATATACATACGTATGTATCTGTGTATATATTCACACACAAACACACACACACACACACACACGCACACGCACACGCACACACACACACACCTATATGCAAAACAAGGTCCAACCCCAAAAGTAAAATTCACAGAATCCGTCATTGAACAACAGATGTAACAAAACAGAGTTTCTAGATGTTAGATGACTGATTGCAATATTTTGGCATTGAAAAAGACTGATAGCCAATTAATCAATCAATATATGCCATTGTCAGGACAATTTTTAGCTATGTTAGCATATTTGATTTTTATTAGGATCTAATCTGAGTCAATGCCATAAATATCTAAAGAAATAAATAAAGAAAAAAAATAAAGAAATTTCCATTTTGTCAAAATAAGAGGCACATATCTTCGACCTATCTATGGGTAGCAACATGGGTAGCTACTGATGTGAATTATTATCCTAAACATCTGAATTCTCCTGACTGTAACAGTTCAATCACCAGGTATCTTCAAATGGCTGCTTACAAGACCTGCTGTATGTTTCCTTCAAAACAATCCTATAAAGTATCTTCCTTTACTGAAATGTATCAATGTGACACCTCCATATTCATCTAGATAACTGACACCCTGGCTGATTCCCTGATACATTATCATGACTTTTGTGCAATATTAAACATTCTGTATACAATATACCAAAAAAAGTCCCAGCGTTACTATTGTTTGAAGTAAATGGGACACAATTTGATTAACTCTGCTGACTTGGAAGTATTTTGACATGCATGACCATCCAGCATTGAGATAGTCTCTAATGATCATATCGTACATGGTTTTACTCTGGCTTTATTTTAATTTAGAAGTAGTCAGGACTTTGTCCAGTGTACAGTTCTTGACAAGTATTCAAGTTGTAAGGCAAGACAGACACACACACTGAAAAGGACTTTTAGAGTAAAGTATGCTCCCTGTGTTTTTGGTAAATGATTTATTCAGATGAAGACGTGTGTAACACTCAGGGGATCTAAGATGTCCGTAGCAGCGCTGATACATGGATCCACCATCCCCCCCCCCTCCCCCAACACACACACACACACACACACACACACACACACACACACACACACACACACACACACACACACACACACACACACACACACACACACACACACCACAGTTCATGCTAAAAACATGCAGTACATATCACCAAAAAGAAAAAATACTCAACAGAAAAGGTAAGGACACACACCACAAGATCAAATGGTTTGTTGGACTTAACATTTGTTTTTCAAAATAATCTCAATTCAGATAAATAATTTAGGCAATAAATAATTCCCCAACACACAGGGGAAGTATAAAACCTATATAAAAATAGAAAAGGCATAAGAGTTTAAATATACATCTCAACAATTGATTTGCATCCTAGCTCTAAAAAAGAAAAAACAAACAAAACATTCTTTCTTGCAAGTCTATGCATCTGACATGTTTGTCTTGAGCAATTTGACATTTGTATGATTTTTCCAATCATGGAAGATATTCGATGACATTATAGTGTAGCCCTCTATAGATTTGCTAGCCACTAGCTAGCAGGACAGTAGCTGAGGGACGTTTTATTTGTTTGTTTGTCTTTTGTTTTTTTTTTTGTTTGTTTTTTTTACAAAACACCTGAATTAAATGTTGAAATGAACTTAACCATTAAATTAATACATAGGAAGAATTACAACTGCATGAGACAAACTCTTGGATTTGAACATGAGTGGAACAAACCTACAATTCTAGATTTTATTGCCAGATTTCACAGTATTGCTACAGCTGACAGCTGCTCTTCATGGCCACAACAGCCCAACCTATCACTCATGGAGCATAAGCACAGGAGGTGCACCGCCAAAACATGTTTAGCCCTCGGAAATTTCACTTCACTTTTTACAGTTTTAACTGCATTAAACACCTTGCTAACCCCCAGACAAAATCAAACAAAAACTGCAACACCAAATAGTGTTTGTGCACAAAATTGTCGTATGCAAATGTGTAGCAACCAACCTGAGGCCAGCTGATAATAAGGTCATACAGATGCAGCCACACGTAGACTTTAGCTGTAACTCACAAACCATTAACAAAGAAGATCATCAGAGCACACCAGATCCTCACTGTCTCCTTCAATAGAAACTCTTATACAAACATTTAATGAGGACATATATTCTAAATGCCAGCTGCATGTTTTGGTAGAGCTCCTCCTAAACCTTATCTTTAGCCTACCCAATTTAGGTGGATATGACATACACTGTCTCCACGTCAAGAGATACAGATACATACAGTAATCAGGGGAAAACATATTTTGGCTTGTAAAAACTGTACAAGAAACCTATTAATGATTTTGGTTTCAAAATCAAATGTAGCTCTGTCTTTTCCAATGTCTGCCTGCTTTTAACTCACTGGCTGCCATTGATGTCTACAGATTACATTTGTCATTGAAAATCAGGGTTCTAATCATATAATTTATCTTAATGACAACCGATCCAGTTGTAAAACAGAGGAATACAAATCAGGGGAAGAGGGAAAAGTTGCGGCAGCTTACGATGCAACAAAGTTCGGGTATGACAGCGCGCACGCGCTAGCGAACACGGTGTCACTCTGAGCAAAGCATCTTGAGAACGGTCAAGGACAGAAAGAAGAAAAAAAAAAACGGGAGCATCGTGGAAACTACACCGAAGGCAATCAATTGCTACAAAGCGCTGGCAGCAAATGAGTTAAAAGTGTTACACTGTGGAAAGTGGAAGGCGAACAGAAAGTAAATACAAATCTATTAATTAACTGACATCAATGAGCAACACAACCTAACAATCAACTCATATGTGTATATGTACCACAGCAAACAGTTCAACTTAAATGAAAATACACCTGTTCCTCTTCATTAAAAGGAAACCAAAGTGCATAAACCACAACATAACAGGAACAATCCAGTCTAATGTGAAAACTCTTGCATGTAGCTTCATGTTTCTCTTTGCCTTGTCATAAAAAAAATGTCAAGGAAAGGAAGCGCAGCAGCCATTACATTGTAATGCACATACAAGTTTCTGAGTAGACCAGTCTTATTCATACTCCACTTACCATGACACCACCCTGCCTAACTAAGTCTGCAGTGCCTCAGCATCTTCAGTAGGGCTTGCTGTCATTTTTTGAGCGCTTCAGCTGCACCTTCAACCTCTTCATACCAATCTGGAAACCATTCATTGACTGGATAGCTGCCTGTGAGGATACGGGGTTGTCATAGCTCACAAAACCTGAAAGAAAAGTGCAAATAGGATTTAAGACAGAGAAGAACTTCAAATCTGCAGGAATGCCGCAGCAGAGAAGAATTCAAGAAAGTAGTGCTGTCACCCCACAAGATGAGATCTGGAGGTTGTGCCAGTCAACAAGAAAGACGTTTACAGTAATCCCTCGTGCATTTGCTCATCAACACGCACAACTTCACCTCATCGTGGATTTTTAGTAGGTAGTCACGTGATACCGTATGCGCATTCTATTGGCTGACAGGAAAGTGCGCTACTTTTCGCGAGTCTCGGAACGCAATACACTTTCGTGAGACACAAAAGTGTTTTAAACAGTCGATAAGAGTGTGGGAAAAGGTAATACAGATATAAGGTGGTTTAATATCAGTATGGGGAGGGTTCATAAACGTTTAAATTACAATAAATAATAAGATAAATACTTTGTCGCTATATCGCAGAATTTGTTATTCGCGTCTGGTTTCTAGAACGAATTAACTGCGAGTAACGAGGCCCACTGTATTGCTGTAATCAATGATGCTTGTGATCTTACTAAAGGACAACCGAAAAAGGCTTGCCCTCCCTTGTTGTGAGCAGAAACATTTCTTGCTGCATTATGACTTAATTTTAGTTCCTTCACTTCATTTACTCGCACAAATTAAGTTAACACTAGTTTAAAAAAAACAAACACAGGTTGTTATTGTCAAAATACACTGCAAATGAACATTTGCACATATATATTTTATAAATTAAGAGGCTATATGCCACATGACTCTCTCTCATATTGATTAAAAAAAAAAACACAGACAAAACAAGACCTCAGACCACTTTTTTCAGTGTAAGAGAAAGACAACAAGAGAACAATCAATCTCTGCACTGCATCATCTCACCAAAACCCTCTCTCCGCGCATAACAAAGACTAGAGTGTGCGTTCTTAATTTCCCTTCGGGGATTATAACAGTGTATAAAAATGTGCACTGTGTTCAGCTACAACATTTATCATATGATGGCTTACGTTCTACATAGTTGGCATTAACTCACCAAAGCACTTGCTGAGGTTTGTCTGTTTGTCAATGAAGACTTTAGCAGAGATGACATTTCCAAAGGGCATAAACATCTGGAGCAGGTCCTGGTCTCCAAACTCCTGGGGCAGATGGTAGATGAACAAATTGGCACCTTCAGGACCTGCAATATAATGAGCTGGTTTAACAACCACACAAACATGAAATAAATTCCCTGAACATGTGGCCATAATTAAATGCTATCCTAACAAATGCTTTAAGAGCTGGAAAATGTAACATTCCTCTTCATGCAGAGCTTTTGTAGTACATAAAAATGTGTGTGTGTGTGTGTGTGTGTGTGTGTGTGTGTGTGTGTGTGTGTGTGTGTGTGTGTGTGTGTGTGTGTGTGTGTGTGTGTGCGTGTGCTAAATTGTCTCATGTATTATCCACTTCTACCTATGTTATATTGGATGCTTCAGCAACACAAGATATAAATGATCAAACATAAGCAAACAAAGGATAAAATGTGTTTTTCTTTAGAATGTTATCACATGATCGTTAGAGGCGATCTCCAAGAGAAAGCAGTGATTCTTACCAGTGCTGCGACTGTCGCTGGCTGAAGCAGCAGATTTAAAACAAGACAGAATCCTTAGCATAAGGTAGGTGAACATACAGAATACATACACACACACACTCTCTCTCTCTCACACACATGCATACAAACAAACATCTCTACTGAACTGTCAGTAACTACAAAACTACGGTAATGTGTAAGAAATACAAAAATAGACGTGTATAGCGATATTATAATTGCCATACTTACATATGGTTGTGTAGTGTCAGAAATACACTAAGTTTTTCTATAGTTAGATACATCTTATAATTAGCATTTAGTGCTAAACTGGTCTGTAAAAACTTTGAATATTTTACATGTTATATTATAAATATTAGCTATCTCATTTCAACATGTCTTTATTCACAAGCCAAACCCACCTTCCTTTTGACTGCCTGCTGCTGAGACGTTCTGCTGGGATAGCAGGCTCTGGTTGTACAGGCTGGGCAAAGCCGCAGCAGCGTACTGCTGGATGCCTGAGTAGGCCTGGCTAAGGGCCTCCATTGTGTTTCCTGAACCATTAGACAGCCCTGCAGAACCAAGGCTGCCATTCAGCGCAGCCATGCCTTCAACATAGTCACAAAGAAACAAAGATTACATTGCATTCAATACAATAATTGTAAAATTCATATATATATTGTTGCTGGTGCCACTGGTTTTGTCTTTCAAACAAACGCAATATTCCCCATTCTCTCTCACAATGTAAGGAAAAAATCTGTATCTTCCTTGATTCTCGAACTTTCACTTCACAAAATTTCATACTTGTATGAGATCTTTTTATATAAATAGACAAGCATACATATGGTTGATGACCATCACAACTCAAACATGCCAAACTGATTATGCAAAAGCACCCAAAAACACAATACAAGATCAAGGTAAAACTTCATTCATTCACTCTTCTTGAAAACAAGAGCACAGTCATTTCACGTTGCTGGACCCTATCCCATCTGGCTACGGTGAGAGGCGACATACATCTCCGATGAGGTACCAACTCATCGCAGGACCACACAGACAACCACTCATACACACACTCTTATCTACGGACAACTTTATGGTGACCAAGTCACCTAAATTGCATGTTTTTGGTGGAGGGAAGAAACTGGAGAACCCTGAGAACCCATACAGACACAGGGAGAACAAAAAAATGTGCTCCGTTGGCTTCCCAAAGTAAAACTTCAAGCACTTTAAATACTGTTGATGCCGCGTTCCTTCACAAGTTCAAGTCAAGTTTAGATGTCATACCTGCCAGCGAGCCCATGTTGAGGCCTGTTCCAGAACCACTAGCTAGAGACTGTAGTGCCCCCAAAGATGTCATGGGGTTCACTGAAGAGTTGCTGCTGGAGGTGGGGGATGAGCCTGCTCAGGGAATATTAACTGTTAATGTTTTAGCAAACATAAATGGAAAGTATTTGAAAATGCTGTATTACTGTGGTGTTATATCTCCATGGTATTATTTAGATTTTTCAAGATAACTGATCACATGTGAAGAAAAATAATTATTAAAAAACAATCAGAGATAAAGGGTACTGTACTGTGACTTATCAAAAGGTAAATCGTGCCGATAGGAAATGAAATTTGGATTCATATGGCTATAACCTCTGAGGAACATCCCCTGACCACCATTAGAGACTTCCTGGAGCAGCTGACAGTGCTGCCAAGCAACAGTAAACAGTTCAGAAATTTAAGCTAACATGAGTGAGCACACTAATGTTGACTAACATCTTCCCTATTATTTCCTCATCCACACTTATTTCTTCTGTTTTCTTACTTAAGAAGTCATTTTTTCAGCAAATACAGTTGCTTTCTTGAAAATTAATTTCAATCAAAATTAGAGATGTTATTCTCTAATATGGTAGGGTGTGTATGTTTGAGCCTAGAGAGATGATAATATGCAAAGATTCTCATTATGATTGTGATGAAACTTGATTGCAAAAAAAATTTAAAGACTACAGTGTGAGCTTCCTGATCATTTGTTGATTTTGATTTGTTTGATTTTGTTTACCTGAGCTTGTTAGTGCACTTAGTGGGCTACTAGAGGTTGTCATGGCACTGGAGGCTGAGGCAGAGGCCTGTGTTGCTGTTGCTGCTGCTGCTAAAGCAGCCAGGTTCTGCATGGCATTAAGACCTGACAAGCACATACACACATTTCAGTTCAAAATTCCCCCCACCCCTTTTTCTGAAAATTATTTTATGAACACAGCGTAAAAAGGGAATGTTCTCTCCTGGAGTTAGAGATGGAATTCCTCAGCATCCAATGGAATGAAAAAGCACCTCTGACATCCTTCCTTTCAAACACGTTTTCTTCTTACAGTTTCTACAGTTCACACAATCTTTCACATTCCCTGCTCAAGGTGTACATGTTCACCGAAAATGGCACTTTAAGACACAGATTTATAAGAATGATTTATGATATCACAAATACTCTGCAAGGCAATTTATGGTGCGTAACACAGTTTAAATTTTGACATGACACACATGTGCATGTATACTTCTTTAAAAAGGAAATATAGTAAGTGTCCCTTTAAGGAGTTTACTTTACTTTATTATTCATGCTTTTCTTCTACAAAAGAAATATCAGACACACAGCAGAGAATGAAGAACAAAACAGCCAAAAAGGAAAACCTGGAGTTTCTGGCTGAATGAAATACTTCTGGATTTTCACAGCCAAACAGTGTTGCATCGTTTCTGTAAATAACTGAAGAATTGTTTTAAAATGAAAAACAAACATCAGTAGTCATGTCTTCAGGAGATTTGAATTCCCACTCTAATCTTAAAAGACGCCATTTATTCCCTTCTTGGAGCTGCACTGGTAGCTGAAATCAACAAGATTTGACATTTTCTACCATTGCTTGTACACAAGAGCTTGTGCACCCACCGTGAACGAGTGATTAGGCGTTTTACCGTCTTGGAGTCTGCAGTAAAGAATTCAACTTGATGAAGGTGTCAGTCTTTCCAAATCAATATGGGAGTTACACTTTTTATGGTTACACAGTAAGGTGACAGAAGTAATTTGGTAACTTTTTTCAGGTGTTTTTTTTATATTTCCAACTAGGTCCCCACCTTCTTCAGTCATTTAGGACAATTCTGCAACACTATTTTTCATTAAGCTTAGGAAATATTTTGTTGAAGAGAAGATTTTGATTCACTTCAGTAATGTTTTTCTCACACCATGACAGTACATTTGTAATAAACAGTATGTACCTGAAACTGGGTGCAGGTTATTTAGCGCATTTCCCGTTGAGGCCGACTGCTGCAACAACTGTAAGTAGAGCTAAAAACAGGAGAAAAAAAAAAGTTTTACTATGATGAAGTGGAAGTGAAAGCAAAGTGTAAACTTTGTTAAAAGGTTAATCTTTACATTTTGCATAATCACACAGAAACCATGTTAACACACTCACTGCCAGGTACTGTGGCCCCAGGCTGTTAAGCCCAGTGAGATTTCCCCACATGGAAGCAGCACTGAGCTGCTGCATCTGCTGCTGTAGCTGCTGAGCCATGCGCTTTTGCTCTTTGTCTTTCTGAGTGTCTGCAAACTTCACTACAATGGGTGAGGAACAGCCCTAAACAAAGGAATACAATACGTCATAGCACTAATACAGTAAATCAGCATAAGAACATCATTGCCCTATCCAGAATTAGAATGTGCATCGAAATGAATCTTTGTAATATAATTCACCAGTTATGACAGCTCACAGCTTTAAACATTAAATACTGTTTTTAATAAGAAGCCAAAGCTGACCTCCATAGTCTGGGACTGGTGCATGGACTTGATGGCAGACTGGGCCATCTGTCTAGCTGTGAATGTCACAAATGCACAACCTGAAAGTGGAAAGATTTTTTTTTTTAAGATTCATACAAAACACATTATAAAAAATTAAACTTTGTCCAACAGGTCAGTGTCATACAAAATTGCAAACAAATGAAGTAAAATATGAAGCCATGCTGATGTCTTACAAAAGATCATGTCAATTAAATCGAGGAGACATACTACTCTGGAAACGGACTACTCTGTTCATCCATCCATCCATCTTCTTGTACACAAAACAATTACAATTGTGTCTTCTACTGCTGCTCACCTACCTTGCAGGCCACGGGGTTTGCTGACTACGAGCAGAGGGCATGGGTACACCCCGGAGGAAAGACAAATCAATATGCTCACCCCTATGGATATTTTAGCAGGATAATCAACCTAAGTTGCATGTTTTTAGAGATGGGAGAAATCCGGAGAACCCACAAAGACATGAGGAGAACATATCAACTCCACTCAGAAAGGAAACAAACCTGGAACCTTCTTGCTGTGAGGCAGCAGTGCCACTGTTAATTTTGAATACTGCTTTTCTCATTCTTAGGGTTGAATACATTGTTTCAGCTCATTCATTACTACTTAGGATATGTACTGTCAGTAATTAACCATGAATACATTTTTTTTTTCCTGTCGCCCCCTTCTGTGTTTTCTGTGGTAGATGAAGTCTGATTGGATGAGGGCTTCATGCCCTTTAAATTGCGCCCCCGCAGATCTAAGAATTGTAAAAGTGATGAATAGAACGTTCCGACTAAAAAGAGCTTCCTGCCGCTGCAGATGAAGCCAGACTTTTTGAGGTATTATTGTGAAACATATTAAATAAAAAGTGTGTGTGTGTGTGTGTGTGTGTGTGTGTGTGTGTGTGTGTGTGTGTGTGTGTGTGTGTGTGTGTACAGTATGTGTCTGTAAGAACAGAATATTCCTTACCGCGACTGAGTCCATCAGGTCCTCGAAGTATCCTGCACTCCTCTATTTGTCCATATGGTGAGAACATTAGTCGGATGTCATTCTCATTACATTTCTTGGAGATCATTCCAATGAACAGCTTTCTGTCCTCCACTGCTGTATTGAACAAAACACAACACAACATTAAACACATCTGCTCTACATCACTAGGGCTGCCTTCACAGCATTTCAGAGCATCAGATTCTTTATATCTCATCCTGAACACCTGACTAAGCCTTTGTCAGACTTCAGAGCAAAATACAGTACATACATTTACTGCAAGTGAGTCCATTTTAGTTTAAACACCTATCTCACAAATTTGAAGTGTTCTTTTACTGTTTTTGTTGTTGGTGATGCAGGTGACTCACATATCAATTATGTATGTGCCTGTTGTTTCACAGGACAGACTGATATCAAATCTGACTTGAGTAAAAGTCAAAATGAAACAATTAGGCATATCACGTCACCATAATCAGGGTAACTGTAATCCAACATCCAACAGACACGTTCAGTATATTAAATTTATTTTAACATTAAAGAGCTTTGTTCACTTTATTTTCTTAGCATGATAAAATTGTCACAGTACTGTAAATTAATTGAAGCCTCATGCCATGGATAAACGAAAGACTACGTCTGAAACTCAAAAAGAAAAAAAGGAAAAATATGTTATATGTTGTTTTTGTCTTCAGCACAAGACTGAAATCCCACTTAGCAAACCACTAATTATAAAGCAACAATATTCATTTTATCTATCATTATTATTTAAAATGGACAAGCATAATATCTGTTAGGGTGAAAAAATAGAGAAATTTTTAGAAAATTGTACCATTGTTTTTCTCACTGTCAGCTGGCTTCATCTGGATAGGATGGTGCATCTGCCAATCAGAACATACCACATTAGATTTGATCATTTATATTTTTTTGATGACATACATTGGTCACTAACACACATTGTGTTTGTTAAACACATCAACAAATGCATAAAAAAATCCACAGATACATGTCAACAGAAATAGCACTTTGTAAAAGTGTGTAGCTCTGAAAGGGTCATTCCTACAAATGTATGTTTGGCTTCAGCATTCACTACTGGGGTACCACACTACTCTAGAAAATGGTGATAATGAACAACACAAAGACAAACAAAACATCAATGAAACCAAAGAAGACAAATACCAGCAAGAAAAAGATACTGAGGAAAAAGTACAATGAATAAGACAATGAAGAGGAGGATGAAGAATATGACAAAGACAAAGCAGGCAAATGAAAAAACGAAGAGAAAAACCAAAATAGAGATGCAAACAGCAGGGACAAAGACAACACTATGAACACAATGAAAGGCATATAAGAAAATAATTAGAAACACAAATGAAAGTAAGACAAAGTGGAAGACAAAGGAGAGGATAAACAACACCAAAACAATAAATTGAGAATTAATTAATGTACATGAATTAAAGGCAATAAATAAGACACGTTGACAAAGAGGAAGGAAAAGACAAAGATGAGAAAAAAGACAGAAAAACAAAAAAGTAACTGAAGATAAGGGTTGTGAAGAGGTTGAAAAAGAACAAGACAAGGAAGAGGAAGACAAAGACAATAAATATTTCAAAGACAAAGGAGAAGATGACAAAACTGAAGACAAAATGAATGAAGACAAAGATTATGAACGACCCTTGACAACCGAACTGAGAGCTGAAATGTGTTTCACAGTTTATAGAAACAGACGTGTGTATTTATGGTCTGCCCATGTAGACTCATGTGTCAGTTTGAAGTAACATGCATTAAAGGAGCTTTTAATGTAGATTGTCACCTACCCCTGGCAGAATCTTCATGTTGTGTAGAGCATTCTGTGCTTCCAAGGCTGATTTACGAGTATAGTATGTTATAAAACAGCAGCCTGCCAGGGAATGAAAGAGATACCTGTCACACTCCTGGCTCAGTTACTAAATAATAAAGGTGCTAAATAGTACCGGTAGATCTGAAATTATTTGCAACCCACTCAAATCTTTTAGTTAAAATGATTACAATAATTCCTCCTTCATTAGCGCTTCAAGATGCACGGCTTCACTATGTCGCAGATTTTTAGCAGGCAGTCACGTGATACCGTACGCGCATGCTATTGGCTGACAGCATCTGTGTGTGCGCTGCGTTCGGAGACTCACAGAACGCAGCGCACTTTCGTGTATTAAAGAAACACTTTTCTTTAATACAAAGGTGTTTTTAACAGTCCATAAGAGTGTGGGAAGAGGTAGTACAGATAGATGGTGGTTTAATATCAGTGTGGGGAGGGTTCAAATTACCATAAATAATAAATAGTTTGTCGCTGTATCGCGGAATTTCGTTTGTCGCAGGTGGTCCTGGAAGGCATTAACCATGAGAAACGAGGGATTAGTGCAGTGGTTCTTCATACACGAATCATTGTGTACGTTTGACACATCGTGTCAACTCGAGATGACACGCCCCCTTAGCCATCACTGGCTGCAGGTGATCATGTGATGCTACATCGATTAGCCTACCTGTGCTACAGGGGATTTTGCGCACTCGGTAGTCTATTTATGCCTGTCATGATGGTACGTCATCTGATTGCTTTCTTAATATTTTAATTCATAGTAACTATGTTGAGAAAAAAAAGAAAGTGGTCGAACGAATATGTGCAACGTGAATTAACATGTACTGTATAACGGAACGTGATGGGAGTCAGCGTTCTGCATGATTTGCAATGTCAAGCTGTGCAACTCTAGTCTGTCACTGGTAAAAATAAAGGAACACTTCTTTAAGCTGCATGGAAAACAACAGAAACAGACTTTGCTGTGAAAATGACATAAGAGTAACACTTGTCAAGGTGAAGCCACGTATGTCTGAACTGGTCTCTCAATAACAACAGCAGGAAGTCACACTGATTTGCAGGTAGGTCATTTCATGTGAGTTCATGCACTGCCTTGGTTTTGTTATTTGAAAAAGGTGACATTAATGCACAATTCATTAAATACACCATTAAAACATATACTTGTGTCTTAAATTTAAAAAAAAAAATTTTTTTGTTTTACTAAAGAAGGGTTCAGTGAGTGAGCATATGAAACCAGCAGGGTTCGGTACCTCCAACAAGGTTAAGAACCACTGGATTACTGTATACATCTAAATAAAGGGTAATGTTAGCACACCCTTGCTCCATTAGGGAGTAGTGCAGTGTGTAAAAGTCAAGTGGCAGAAAAGTGATGATGAATACAGTAGTAGCAGAGGAAATGATTAGCAGTAAGTTGGAAATAAATGTACAGCATGGACTGCAGTGTGTCAGTTTAGAAATGCTGCAGCTTCTGAAGTCTAAAAAAATGTTAATGTTGCTTCTCCAACTGCTGCTATATAACATCAGCCACATTGACAGGAATTATTGATTAGCTGCTTGTCACTCCTGTGTGTGCAGTTTATGATCCTGTGTTAATAATGACACCATACCTAGTGTGCACAGGGGAAGGTAAAGCTACTTGACTTAAATGCAATAATATAACTACCTCATTAACCTGGTCCAGTTATTAAAGGTCAGTCACCAGTTTAGATTAAACTCAGACTTGTTGTGTACAAATAGTGATCTGGATTGTTAAATTATACTTTTGAGATGAGTCAATTACGACGGTTGGTAAGGAAGAGATAGTGAATTGAAGCTAATTTCGGATGCAAACTAATCACCTTCCCAACTAAATTAAAAAAGTTTCTTTTGGGATTCCCATGTACAGAATGGAGAACATAAAGACTAATAAAGACTGAGAGCACAGGTGTGGAGACAAGAGAAGTAAGGAGGGCAGGAGAAGTAGGATGCTGTGGTAGGTCATGAGCAAGGACAGAATTTTAGCTTTAAAAATGTCCATTGAAATGCAGAAGCCAATATTAACTTTCAGCAAGGCAGTCAGAGACTGCAACATCCCGCGACACCCCTGAATTAAAAATTTGACCCTGACCTACTTGCACAGGTCAAAGATCAAACCTGGTGCTGTCACCTACTGTCATTGATCAAAGCACTAGCTTTGATCTATGGTCGTACTTACACAGGCATTCTCCCTCATCTTTCTATCTTATCCGGTTCCTGAATGTGCAAAAGTTGAAATTTGACCTTGACCTAGTTTTCCCAAGATCAAGGTCATCATCTCATTTTCATCCCCTTTGTTGCCCGAGTAATGTGCTTTTTGTCTCATCTTTCTATCTGCAACGGTTCGGAAGATATTTGGTGGACTAACGGATGGACGTACCAACAGTTGGATGGACGGACGAACACACGAACACACAATACATCACCGCTTTGAAGCAGGATGTAATAAATGCTATGTTGTGCATCAATTATGACTGAGGAGTGAATGAATAATGGATCAAATGTAAAAGCAACTTTGAGTGTCCAGAAAAGCACTATATAAATCTAATCCATTATTATTATTATTATTATTGTTATTATTAGTATTATCTAACTTGATATATTTTTCTACAGATAAACATCAAAGATGTAAATTTAGACATAAGACACTCCATAATTTTTCTGTCTCTGATTCACATAAATAGAAGCTGGTTTTGTATCCTCCTACACAACAGCGCCGCTGCTTAAGAAAAGCCTGCGGGAAACACTGGTGTTAGTATACATATAGCAGTACTACTGTTTGCGGGTATCCATGTGTGTGTGCATGCGTGTGTGTCTTGTCGGTGACTACAGGCTGACCTTTGCTCTGTGGTGGATTCTGGCTGCGGTCTCGGAGAACGTTAATCTCATAGACAGCTCCATAAGGTTCAAATAGTTCACGAAGCTGATCTTCAGACCAGGACCGTGGAATCTGTCCCACAAACATCTTAATCGCATCGATGTCTGGTTGGTCAGGGTGGTCCAAGGAACCGTTCATCTTCTTACCACTGTAAAGGAAAATAGATGGAAGAATAACAAAGTTATTGATTTGTACAGAAGGCAAACAATGGTGTGGAAGCAGTTGACACTTTAACTCAAAAAGTACTGCTTTGCACATGTTCAATGAATAAACAAAATAAAGAAATCAGCGATTTACAAGTAAAAGTAATCGAGAGAAAAAATTACTCCTGTAGGCGCTAATTATTATTGAGACACATGCATTAACCATCAAGCAAGTGCAGCTTACTTTGGACTATTTTGTAACAGAATACAGACCATGAACATTGTGGACAAATCTGTGAATCAACATTTTTCTCCATTAATCGCCTGATTTGTTTGGGCTGTCAAACTTCTGATGATGATGATGATGTAATCAGTATTACCGAGATGCCTAACATGATACCTTCGCAATATTTTCAACAGTAAAGTCACTAAATTAATTTTGGCAATTAAGAACACAGATTCTGAAGTCTTTTTGTTATTTCTATTTCATATTGTACCATTTGCAGTTGAGATTTGAGATATTATTTTGACTTTTTTTGGTGAGTGTACTTTGAATTCCTATGTAACTTTCACTATTTTTTAACTTAGAATTCACCTAAAAATACAAACAAAAACTTCTTGTAGCACTTCCATTTATATCTGAAACATTTTCAGCAGATTGACATTTTATTACTTATACTGACTAGGCTTGTACCATATTGATAATACTAAGTACAGTACATTAAATCATTGCTATAATAAAAAGAAATGGATGGGTAGTAAATGTGCTTTCTGTCTCAACACGTTACGCTGGAACATAACTTCAATCTAGTTGTCCACATGTTCTTTAAAGGTGATCTAAGTTTGTTACAGACTCAAGTAGAATATATATATTACAGCCACGATTTATGTGTTTATCACAATTTTTCCATGGTCAATTTTGTTCCTAAAAATGTTCATTAGAGCCTGGCTAATACACCAAAGCTGGCGATAAATAATATTTAGGCTGCATTCAGATTGGCTGCCAAAACCCAATTTTTAGCCCGTCTACATTGAAAGGGAATGGTTCTTTTGTAGTCTGAACAGTCACATAACACATAAAATCTGATTTTAACAACACAGATTGAAACCACTGTCGGGAGTAAGTTTCAAATCGCATTTGGACAAATGTGTCTCAGTATGAACAGCTCCAAACACACAAGATCGGTTTGGACTGCCCATGACGTCACTCTAAGTGACACAAGAGCCAATGCGCCAGAAGAAAGAGGGTCATGCGTTGCAGAGCGGTAAAAAGAAATGGATGAAGTTTGGTGTGCCTGAGATTTTCTGCACCTCTACTAGACAGTGATAACATTAATGCACTAAGGTAACCATCCTCCACGTTCGTCCTTGTTGTTGTCGCCGCACTAATCAGAATGGACAATGCCTCCGCAACAAAATCGTTGCTATGGAAACCACTTTATCGGCGAATAATGTGGCCCAGTCTGAACAGAACAAGATCCCAATTGGACATTTTCTAAAAAAAGTGTGGACAGTCAGCAATAAAAATCGAATATGAAAGGGAATCTGAATGGAACCCGTATTGGCTGATAATCACCAAGTATGGTAATCAATACCAATGTCTACTGCTGAATTGGATTCCTGGTTTACAGCTATGTTAATGTCTTGGCCTGTCAGTGCAGCAGCAGAAAAGTGAAGAATTATTAAGATAGTGCATCATACTCATTTTGTCTCACAAAAGTAGAACACAACTTCCAAAAATAGGATGCTCTCTGTAAAATGCAAGTACAACACAATATGATCATATGAAAAGACGGAACCCCCACATTTAACTGAAAACCAAGTAAATATACAATATGTCAAATGTTGGAAATTTAATTGTATTATTTCCATTGTTTGATTCCAGCAACACGTTTAGTGGAATATTTCAATATTAAAAAGGTTAACCTGCATTGAGTTTGTAAGATGGGTGTTAAATGAGCATCCAGAGAGGCTAATTATTCCTGAAGTAGAGATGGGGAGGAGATTACCACCCTAAGACTACCACTGTCATCATATTACAATCAACACAAAATCTTTCAGAATTATATTAATAATATCTAAAGTCAAATAATTATTTATGCATTCTTTATGTAAAGAATTTGCAGAATCTAAGTTAATGCTTTAGCATGGTATCCATTGACATTCCAGGTTGGTTTTTTTTTAACACCAGCATATCTACTATATTATTATCTATCTGAAATGTACATGTTGCATTTTATCATAGACACATATTTTATGTGTCCTAATTACTTACAGATGGAATGGGATGCTACTGAATGCTACAAATGGCTGAAGTACAGGCCTCAAAGAAAAGTGTACCAGAGAACAAGTCAATTTGAAGATACACAAGGCTGAAAAAAAACAAACACGTATCACAGCCGTGACTAAAGAATTGTATATCTAGATAAAACAATGCATGGCCACAATTTCTCTTCAGACAAAAGTTGACTATCCCGATTAAAAAATGTGAATGAGATTACATATTCCCATAAAATCCTCTACAAACCTAGAACCACAGAATATGGCAGGGTATGACATATCCTCCATTCCTTTGATGAACCGAGGGGAACATATATTGTTCTAGGTGATGGAGAAGATAACCCACCTTCATATGGACGCTGCCCAAAATAAAAATGAATATAAAATGTCAAAGGGCACAATAGAATTACTTACACAGGACTAGAATTCAAAGAACAATGGTCCACCATCATCTCAGGGAGAAAATCCAGTTTAAAAGATGCCATGTTGACAAAACCTGCTTTTTTTTCTTCTTCTTCGTTAAGACAATGACACTAACTTGCAAACGTGATCACAGGATGAAGATAAACTCCAGGGCTTATCCTCTGTGGAAGTTAAGACAAGGCAGCCAAAGCACAAAAACACAAAAAAACTGTGTGCGGAAATAAAACAAACCACATGAAGACCACATTCACTGCAACACATATAGGACACACAAAATCTGGCTGAGGAACAGACTGTTTCAGAGGGAAGAGGAGCACAAATGACAGACACAGGGTGAGAGGCCCTCCGATTGACTTTTCAGGTTCTGGGACTGCATGGAGATCATGGAGACAGAGGGTTGCTAGGATCACTGGGCAAAGAGAGAGTAAGGGCAATTTGAGGTCCCACAATCAAAGTGCTGATGATCCACAGCCTTTGTGAACATTTCTCCTATGCCAGCAGATCTGGCTGCAGTGTCAGATAAACAGGGTGTCAGATTGATGGTGATAAGGTCCAGTGGGCAGAGGGAATGAAAGAGAGAGTGAACAGTACTCTCCATCCACGAGCTAATCCCTGGACTAGCCTCACCAGCAGCTAACAATTAGGTTCCGGTCGGAGGGGGGCTGTGTTTACCCTGCTGTCCAACAGGCTGCATTCATTTATGTGTGAGTTGCATGTATGAAAACAGAAGGCAGTCGATGTCAAATGACACTGGCTTTGCACCCCACAATTCACATATGTACCCACACCTATGTGATATACTGCCACTCTGAATACTGTTATTTCACTGTAATATGTATACTCTGCATCAAACCAACCCTGTTCTCTATTGTCTCCCTACAATCTTGATACTCCATGTTTTGTTTGTGCTGTACTTTGTATTTTTGCATCTCTCATCTTGCCTTGTATTTGATGACGTGTGTATTGTTTTGCACTTTTTTCATCATCCCTTCATCATTTTTTGTACTTACATACTACTGAACCAGCGCAAATTTAATTTTGTGGCTGTACTGCAACAATGATAATTTTGGTAATTATGATCATTTTTGATAATTAAAATATTTTTTTCAAGTTTCATTCTATCATAAAGAGCTCATAGGAATGCATGTAAAACAACTGAAATATAACATCTTCAGCGTCATCAGCCTACCTTCAGGTACTCAGGGACTTCAGTTAACTCCACCCTCTAATTTTCAACATTATTCTATATATACTATGCTATGTGGTAAGAGCATTACTGGCAGGGCTTTGAAACAATTCATGAGAAACAAAACGAGAAACTTTTGGTATTTTGCCAGGAACAAAAATGAAAACTTTATACTTTTTAATGTTCTGGAACAGAATTGGAACAAAAAATAATTGTAACCGGTTAATATGACCTCATGTTTCTCTTGCTGTCATTTACTCAATGCATGATGAGAGCAGAGAGATCACTAGCAGTCAAGGAAAAGGCAGCCCCCCAACCTTGATTATATTCATAACAGGTAAATACTGCAGTCTGTCAATCTGAAAAAAAAAAGTTTGATTTATATAATAGCTCATTGGCTGCCAGTCATTTTCAGTGCAGTGTGTCCCTGTACTGTCAGCACTTTGTAGTAATTAATCTCCTTCGGTGGACTCCCTCTGACGCTCCGGACATTAATCAGTGTTTTCTTTCTGTTCTTGATCGATCACAAGATGCTTCGTTCAGAGCTTCACATGTTCGTTCACATGCAGGCTCTGACAAACTTTGTTACATCACAAGCTGCTGCAGCTTCTCCGTCTCCCTCTGATTATCCATCCTCTGTTCCGTAACTGGATCAGTGCTGTTGTTGTTTACTGTAGGGACAAATCTACTGTATGTAACCTATTGCTTTAATTATCAATTTTAAAGTGTTAAAGCTACCTACCTATTTATATTTACAAGGAACGTTATCAACCGGTTTGGGAACTACATTTTCTTCTAACTGGTTCAGGAACGTCAGTTCATGGTGGAACGTAAAACCGGAAATGCTATACAGCAATTCCAATTCTGTTCAGAACAAACCGATTGGCAAAAAAATTCTCATTCAAAGCCCTGGTTAGTGGATGGTCGGTGGTTCAAGCTTTAGTTACATGCCAATGTACATGAGCAACATGATAAACATCAACATGCTCCCTGTGTGCCATGAGGGCTGCGTCACAGGATGGGTCAGATGCAGAGAAAAACTTTACACTATACTAAATACACAGTAATTGTATGTGACAAGCGGCATAGCGGTGCAGGGGATAGCACTGTAGCCGCACAGCAATGCGGTTCCAGGTTCGAGTCCCGCTCTATGCGAGGTTTGCATGTTCTTCCCGTATCTGTGTGGGTTCTCTCCGGACTTTCCGGCTTCCTCCCACCTCCAAAAATACGCACTTCAGGTTAATTGGCCGGTCCAAATTGCCCGTAATGTGTGAGTGTGTGTGTACATTGTTGTCCGTCTCTCTGTTTGCCCCCGCCTCACGTCCTAAGACAGCTGGGATAGACTCCGGCGCCCCGTGACCCATTACGGCGGATAAAGCACGAGATAACAGGCCTATAATACCTACGATTTCATGTGGCTCTGACATCCTGTTGTAAGCAGTGCCCTATTGTTCACAAGCCACGGGTTTTCATGGAGTCTAAGAAATTTCAATTGCTTTGTCACATTTTCAAAAATCCAGGCACCTTGCTCGTGACTATATACTTCATATTTATGATTTGTTTAAATGGTATGCAACTATTTTATAGCATGCATTTATGTATTTTAAATTAAGTCTAGTGTCAAGCTTTGCCTCTATCCTGACAATTTCAGACGACCATTCGAAGCCGAAGCCAACTGAAGCAAGACAAAGCCACACTGTTTCAATCAAATCCTGTGTTTGGGTAACCTGTCTAACTAACAAGCAGACAAGAACAATCAATAATACAGATGAGAACATATACCACCTACAAGTAAAAGTAACTAATGAAAAAGTAATAGTAACCCAACTATGAAACATTTATGTATAAGGCATTTTCCAGATGAGTAAATTTCCCTTGTACTTTTACAATCTTTGAGTGAAGCATACTAAATACCACACACAAGTCTCTGAAATAATCAAGCTAATCAAGCTAAAATGTTGAGAATGTATAAAGCACATTGGTCTGCCACAGACATGTCTCTCTAACTCTTGGTCCACAGTATCTAAATAAATACCACTGCCTTTAAATACGAGCTTTGATCCAGCAAATCTGCATTATTGTCTGAATCATCACCTCACTATACACACATTCCATGATGAACATCATAGATAAATGTTCTGTTTCAGAATTTGAAGAAAGGAAGAAATTCTCTGGAAAGTAATAGAACATAATATTATATTAGTTCGTATAAGTTTTAATTCCTGCTTAGAATAAACCAGGAGGACAAATATAACCTCCATGACAGTGGAAGTAACAGTGAAAAGCTCATGTGGTACGTAAAACTACGTAAAAATTCCAATGGCAGGAAATTCAGATCAAAATGTCTACCACAAAAAACGTGAAAACAATGAAAGAACAAGACAGCTAGTGTTTTGTCTACATTCACTCTTGAAAGGCCCATAATGCTTGTTGAAAACTGATTTTTTTTAAGTTATTTCATTTACATTTTTTTTCAAATTTTCACTATAAAGTAGCAGCACCTGCTGCACAAGCAATTCCTTTTCACATATAAACATGGA
This sequence comes from Antennarius maculatus, assembly GCA_013358685.1. Taxonomy (NCBI): domain Eukaryota; kingdom Metazoa; phylum Chordata; class Actinopteri; order Lophiiformes; family Antennariidae; genus Antennarius; species Antennarius maculatus. The sequence goes on from CM023606.1 coordinate 27,450,677, forward strand.
CATACAAAATCTGAAATTGCAATGCCTTTTCTTAATGAATGTTGTATGATGTATGAATACTGTGTTTTCATCTAAATGAGTTGTAACCCTTGGAAAATTTTAAATATATCATAAAAATTTTAATAATGTCATCTGTGCAAATCACTGTGCCCAATGCACCATAAGTACAAACATTTCTGATTATAGTTCTTACTATGTATAAACTGGATTGATTTGTTGGCTGGCTGGCTGGCTGGCTGGCTGGCTGACTGACATGTTCAGTTCGTCACTGATCATTGGCAGGTTTCCTAAAAGCCCCTGTTGTCTCCAAACGATAAGAGAGTTTATAATGAGATGAAGGCTCCTTACCTCTCCAGAGCCAAGTTTGAAACATCAGAGTTAGGTAGGGGGGGAGTGGGCTGTCCAGTCTGCTCTGGAGACAAATACATGGTGTCAGGCTCCAGGCTATCCATCCAGGGCCTTGCACTATGACCTCTAGCACAAACAAAAACAAGATCCACAACACAACAGACACACATAAAACAATTAAACAACAAAAATACACATAGAACGCTTTTGGACATAAAACAAAGAACCTCAGCTTAACAGGCAGTAACTCGTGCTGAGTTGAACACACATAGGGGCCTTTTCCATAAAAGACATAAAGAAAAGTGGTACATAAAATTAAAATACAGTGCGCCCTCGCGCATCAACACTCGCAATTTCACGTCATTACTAATTTTTCGTAGGTAGTCACGTGATACCGTGCGCACATTCTATTGGCCACCGGCGTCCAGAAGTACGCTATGTTCCGTGAGTCTCGGAACGCAACGCACTTCCACACAAAAGTGCTTTAAACAGTCGATAAGAGTATGGGAAAAGGTAATACAGATAGAAGGTAATTTAATGTCAGCATGGGGAGGGTTCATAAACGTTTAAATTACCGTAAATAATAAGATAAATAATGTGTCGCTATATCGCAGAAAATGTTATTCACGTGTGGTTCCTGGAACGCATTAACAGTGAGTAACAAGGTATCACTGTATAGAAATCTTGAAACTTTGCTCATACAGTAATTTTACTATAAGTGGTTGTGACTTATAGATTCTTCACATTTTCGCAAGAATTTCCTTTAGAGTTAAAATGATTTCTGAAGTATCATGATTACAAAAATGATTGTTAATTCCTCTGTCTTAGGGAACCATTTAGTAAATGGTACAGTGCAAATTATATAATTTTTTATTCAGTGCGCATTCGTTCTTTGCGGTCAATGCTTTCGAGGAACCACACAAGATTAAAGAATTCCACGATATAGCGACAAACTATCTTAATATTAAGGTAATTTAAATGTTTATGACCCTCCCCATAGTGATATTAAACCACCTTCTATCTGTATTACCTTTTCCCACACTCTGATAGACTGTTTAAAGGACTTTTTTGTCTCACGGAAACCCGAGACACACGGAACCTAGCACACTTCCAGATGCCGTCAGCCAATAGAATGCACATACAGTATCACATGACTGCCTACCAAAAATCAGCGATGAGGTGAAGTCGTGAGCGTTAATGCGCAAATGCGCGAGGCCGCACTGTATATGCTTTATATTTATATTATTTCAGTGTAACACAACGCGCTTGCGTCACATATCACAGGAAGCAGACGTGGTTTGTTTAGGGAGCAGGGAAATGGAAGAAAACGAAAGGGAAGAAACGTACAGGTAAAAGGGACACAACAGAGAGGGCACCCGCATTGAGGTTTACCTAAAAAAATTGATACAAATCTAATTAATTATTATCGTTTTTACAAAATCAATTGGGAGCAAATCAAATTGAAGATGAAGGAGAAAATCTTGATTTGTGATCACTGCAAGACCGCGCTATCATACTACAACGGCACGTATTCAAAGCTCAGGCATCTCAACAGAAGACAACCAACACAAGGTAAAATTTACATATCTTAAATCAATGCAATTAATGTCAATGCACAATACTAACGTTACGCTAGTTCTGCAGAAGGCTACCGCTTATAATTATGACAAACGTCAAATTAATTAATTACTATTGATGATGGCTACTAATTTTGCCCCAAATGCTAATGTTACATTCCTGCAGGGTTTACGTATTTAATCTGCAAAAAGACAATGCTGTGAAATGAAGAGTACAGTATGGAGAATAAAGCCCGTATTTGAAGCAGTTATCAAATTTTTCTGACTAATCACCAGCCAATCACTTCTGAACAGCAAGTGTGTTGTCAGGTGTCTTGATTGATGGTAGCACTGGAGTCTAATGTTCTCTGAACACCAGGTGCATTTGGTTTAGTTAGAGTGATGCAGTGAATTTGTTCAGCCAGTGTAAATTTAGGATTTGTAAATGCACAACCAGAATCCTACTGTATTATAATAACACATAGTCCCAGGCCCCGTCCACAAGTAGCCAAAGTTTTTTGTTACGGTTACGCCTTCCGTCCACACGACAACGCAGATATCACGGAAAAAACCGCAAATTTTTGAAAACGCCGGATAACGTGACGTTTTTCGAAAACGCCGGGTAAGCGTTGTCATGTGGACGCTGCAACTGAAACTTTTTCTACCTGGGGGGAGATGATGACGTCATCATCATCATCCCCTTTGCCACCCAAGTAACTCAGGGTAAAATTTTGAATTCAGGGGTGTCGTGGGATGTTGCATTCTTTGACTGCATTGGTTCTAGTTGTTTCATCTTTCTATCTGCAACAGTTGCAAAGATATTTGGTGGATTAACCAATGGACGGACGAACAGACGGACGGACAAACGGATGAATACACGAACACTGACAATCACAACACATTACCGCTTTGAAGCGGGATGTAACAACGGCAAACATTTTGCAAAAAAAGCATGGATGGCACAGTGTGATATGCAGAGCACACCCTCAACTTGGACGAGCAAAAAATTGTTGAAAATAACTGTATTTTCATTTTCCCTTGTGTGTGCATCTTAGGAAATGTTTCTAAACCCAGAATGATTTGAAAATATTTTTTACCCCTAAAAAGAGAAAATGTTTTTTCTCCTATGCACAATGTAGTTTTGAAAAAAAAAAAAGATTTTCTAAAAAACAATTATTGAGTTAGTTGATCATTGTTAAGTGAAGCATCATACATGCAAATATTCCAATAATTGATATTATTGGAATATGTTGAAAATGTCAGTTCAGAGTAACTAGGTGACAAACAAATGGAACAAATGAGCTTGCATCTATCTGTGCTCTCTCCCTCAGCGTGTCTGACCTCAGTAACATCAAGAAACAGAAGCATTTTATTATTTCACCATAATTTGGTGAAATATTGCACTGTTATAAAGGACATGAGCGCACGAATTGCCAAACGTTGATATAAATGAAATCAAACTTCTAAAAGTAAAAGGAAAGCAATTGGTAGACTGTAACACAAACAAAATAAATACAAAGTTGCAATTTATTCCTAGCATCAAATGTCCTATCAGAGGTCAAAGGTCACAAGAACTAAAAAAAAAAAAAGTCCAAAACAAAGTCCTCCAAAGTAATAGCGTAAAGCATGACGATCACTGCAATCAATAAAATAAAAATAAAAAAACCGCTGTCTACCCTGTTTAGAGTGTTCGACATTTATTGACTCAAATAGTTTTCACAGTGTAACACACGAGAAGTCTGACCCAAAGTTTCGAAAAAGTCCCATATAATGTGCGTTAAGGCCCTTAAACAATCATAAAACTGTCAGCTCACTTGTTCACACCCCTTTCGCCATTTAAACATGCATTAGAAATCTTCCCCTAGACCCGACAGAATTTTAAAAAGCTGGATATATATACACAGATGTCGATTACGGATCAAAATATTGTTATATCGGGCTGAAGTCAAAAGCCGCGCTAAAGAACTACTTCGTGCTGCTGAGCAGAGCCAAATGATCGAGTTCATTGGAACAGCCGTAATTCCCCAGACTCGCATTAAGACGCAGCAGCGCTGACAGACCCGGACTGTGGGAGGAGTGACAGTTGCGACTTCCGTGTTTGGTTGGCGTCACGTGCATACTTTTTTCGGAACAGCAATAGCGATACACCCTTCGTAATCGTAAAAGCACCCAATTGTTACTAACTGAAAGAGCCCTAAACGTTAAACATAGTATGTTTATGCAGACTAAGCTAACTGCCATGACACAATTTCATTAAGATATTCCTTTCTCCATATGAATCATGCCGTCACTGCCGTCAAACCGATAAAAAAATATGTTCTGCATCAGGCCATGACAAAGACTTCTGCTAACTAAATGATAAGTCAAATGACGAAGCTAACTTATAGCACCGTATGTTCTGGTATCGTTGGCTAGCTAGAATAGCCTTTAGAACTCACAATAAGCAACTTACCCGTGTTTTTAAGCCCCTGTTGATTAGACTTGTGTTTAAAGCAAAACGTCTTTTGGGGGGTCTGCTTACAATATAATGTCACAGGTCTTGTAGTTTTGTAAACAAGTTAACTACTATATAGGTGAGTAAGTTGTGATTTGTCACTTTTAAGATTTCGCTAGCTGTCGCTGTAAAATGGCAGTCTATGCTGCTGTACCGTTACCACTCGACAGCTGGAAGGGGTGTGGGACACTGGTGTGAGCAAACTGCAAATGTAATATGTGCCTCAAAATAAATTTGAATAGCTAGAAGTAAAGTAAAACATTTTTAAAGTATTAAAATCTATTTTATAAATGATTTTTGTTATTTATATATCTCTGTGTAGCCAGTGAAGTTACTTGTAGGTCCCTAAGTTCGAATGTCGTGTGGTAGGGTCCAAATAAAGGCACGATAAAGCATGCCTGTAATGTGAGCAACAACCTACTGCGCGCCCCACAAATGAATACATTTGAAAGTGTTTATGTTATTGACAGAGTTTCTTCTCATGTTGTCTTTCACTAATGTAACACCTGTAATTACAATCACCAATACTGTAAATATCGTAGTTACTACGATTACATTACCTCAACCAAACAATCTTTATTCCAGCTGCTACTAACAATCATTTTACTAACCTGATCACTGTTGGATGTTAATATAAATATTTATATCTATGAAAAGGACTATTTTGAGCTTTTCTTTGTTTGTTGTGGGTTTTTTTTTTTTTTTCATGTGCATTCTGCTAGTATGGGTAGGAAGGCATTAGGCTTTTGGAGGGAACAGAATAACTTACTGACTCTCAGAAGCACAAACTTCATCCCTCAGACTGTAAGACTCCTAATCAGCACATTGTAGAATGTTCTGCACCTGCAGTGCTGCTCAGTTACAAATTATTTTATTTATTTTTTACTTTGTTCCAAATGTGTGTATATTCAAATCATTTTCAAACCTATATGCCCTTCTATATATTTGAATAAGCTCACTTGAAAACCTCACGCTGTCACGCTTCCGGCGTCTACCCGGAATTTCAGGCCGCTAGCCAAGTTAGCTCCGGTCTTCACATTTGTCCGTCACTTACGGAGCCGTTGTGACTGAGTTTATATTAGTTGGTTGTGACGGACCTCACGTTGCAGATGCTTTATTCACCAGGACCTAACTCACGAAGCCAGAATCTACCCGGACCGGAATGCCGAAGTGGCTTTTGTCTTGGCGTTCGTCCGTCCCACACACACGGAGCCGTTACGGCTTTGTCAGACACAGCAGTTTGTTTTCTTGTGACGGCGGTGAAAAAACAGAAAACAAACAAAGTCTGATATTATTTTATCCTGAAATTTCCACGGGTTCCCGCTAGTTTATGACTATTATTTAACTATCTAATTCCACTTTTTTAAGCGTTGTAGAGGGAGCCTGACACATGCATTTCATCCACTCTTCTATATGAATGTTAAGTACGTGATAATAAAATATTCTTAGAAGAAAATGTAATATGCTGTACTGCTTTTGTCCTGTTAAACATATACTGAAAGGCTTGAACTTTTTTTGGTTGGGAAAAACATTTTTGTTGTTTTTTCTATTTTTTTATTGATAACTGTTGAAAAAAGGACATCAAATGATCATTTTAGTGACTGACGTTTTTGGAACTGATTCTCACCAAAATTGGTAGAATTGGTACAAATGGTTTTAAAAAATTATTTTACATACATTAAAGTTATTTGGCAGCATTACTAGAAATGCAGAAAATTAAGAATATGCATACAGGAATCTCTTTTTGTAGCATTTCCAAGTACATCCAGCTGAAAAGTCTATTTGAGGATATACCAAAACAACAGCTTGCTACACAATTATATCAGTGCAGATAGTGTACATGGGCTGAATGTAGAAGAGCTGCGTTATTTCTATACTATTTAAATATCTCTGTCTGCAGTTTTGACAAATGTCTGGTATTCACTTCCTGTTTATTCAGTTGTACCAAAATCAGCTGCGGTTCACCTGCAGGACAATTGTAAAGGAATCCTATATAAATGGTTCTGTTAGCATGTATGGCATGAGTATGCCCTCAATTTTGTAGGTCCACCTGTATTTTGTAAGGGTTACCTTGGGCAGTTGTTGACCTATCATGTTTATGTGGACGTGTGAGGCATGTGTTAAGCGTATAACCGGTTGCACACAACAATAAATTGTTCTTCGTCCTTTGGATTCCCATAGTGAGTGACTATTGTGAGTGCACAGGTTCAACTCTGACAAAATGTCCCAATAATTATTTTCACCTGTCTCAAGTCAGAACAAGCACTTATTTTATGGTAACCTATTCAAAAATGTTAGCAAATATATAAAGGTATTAAAATGAAACACACTACTGGAAGATTTTACCAACAAACCACTACCATTGTGCTAATGAATAAAGTGTGTCGCTTAAGGATCAACATTTTTTCAAATAAATCTAATCATTTTCTAAAGGAGGAATAGAACCTTACTTTTGACAGTTTTTCATAATTGTGGACTTGATTCATTTTACAGCAGAAATATCCTACTGATTATTAATGTTGTGATTGTGAAGTACAGCGCCATTACTTCACAACAACTAAAGCAGCAAAAATCCCATACAGTATTTAATGACGGTGGCAGAGATAAAGACTGAAATGCGTTTTGAGTATTATCCCTATTGATTTCATGTACTAATAATTTATAGTTGCACATAGGTGTTTTACCAACCATCGCATAGAATAATAATATAAAGTATTTTATAACCGGCAGTGCAGTACAGAGCAGATTTCAACCCTAAAAAAGTCGTATTTGTTTTTGTACTATAAAGAGATAGAAATAAATATTTTATTTAATCGTTCGTTCAAACACTCTTATACCCGAAAACATTAGCCTCCAGTTGGTGGCAGTAAAAAGACATACTGACAATAACCACCGAAGAAGAAAAGTATAGTGGAAGTGAATAGAAAACATGGTCCAAACTGGGGCTGCAGTATATATCCATACAGGAAAAATTAGAATAAAGCATAGGTGTTCAGATCACATATCAGTGTATGCAGTAGAAATAGTAGCGATAATAATAGCATTACAGTGGATAAAAACGCATGGGAAGGAAAAATCAGTCATAGCATCAGACAGCTGGGCAGCTCTTTCAAGCATACAAACCATGAATTCGTGTAGACAAGATCTAATATTTGAGTCACACAGTAATCTGTATGAAATCTGGTAGAGAGGGCTGGGGGTGAGTTTTGTGTGGGTTCCTGCCCATGTGGGAATAGAAGGAAATGAGGAGGCAGACATGTTAGCAAGGCAATCATTAAGGCAACAAGACATAGACCTGCAAATCAGTTTAAGCAAAGCAGAAGGGAAGGCACTCATTAAAAAATACAGTCAGAAACAGTGGCAAGAATACTGGGAGTTGGCAGAAACGGGCAGGCATTTATTTTCAATACAGAGACAGGCGGGAGAGGGAAGAAGGATTGGAAGGAACCAGAAGGAGGAAACAACATTAACACGTTTAAGGATCGGGCATACAAGGTTGAACGAAACATTGTATAAAATTGGTAAACACACAAATGGGAAAGGTGAACAGTGTGGGGTCACGGAGTCGGTGCAACATGTGTTGATAGAATGTGAGAGATACAAAGAGGAGAGGTAGACCTTGAATGCAATGATGGACAAGGATAAGGAACCATTTAATTCAGGAAACCTGCTAAAAGTTAATAACAGTGCAAGACTGGGGCGACTGATGGACTTTATGCGGGAAACTAGGTTAATGGACAGAATTTAGGGGGATCCGTCACTAAGGGGTTCTAGTCTGTAACTGCCTAATCTCCAGTTCCAATGTAGATTCAGTAGGTGGCGGTAATGCTCCGGACACGAAGGGGTAAACTGCCATTAAACCAAACAGAAGAAGAAGATAGAAAACATGGCGGCGCCCTGATGGATATACATAAGGCAACTTCATACGGATATATTCACCATAATTTACCATTTACAGAATTTTCCACGTTGGATCCCGTTAGCTTAAGCTCAGGACAGTATGTGGCTATACGGGGCGGCAGCCAGAGCCTCTGTGCGGATCTTCAAGCACCTTCAGCCCCGCTGCTTGTGGAGGAGTTGGCCTGAGGGAAGACAGCGGCGCTGCTGTGGACGAATGTCTTCATCGGGACCTCCGTGGAGGGTTTTGTTCTTTGGTTCTGATCAGTTCGCTGTGGAATCGCTAAAACTCCTCACGTCCAGCAGGTACAAACCATTACCTGGTAATATGCACACATTTCCCTTATATTAATATTGTGTCTATTGACTCAAAGCAGTGAAACTTTACACTGGAATGGATCAAAACAGCCAAGCCTGAACACTGAAATTGTACTTAAAAGTAAAATATTCACCCCACATTGTATTTTAGGTTTAAAATTATTCAAAAGCATGTGCCATTTTAAAATAAGATGTGAAAGTTGTCAACCGTAAGAGATTTACTTTAGAAAAAAAGTCCCAAAATTATTTCTGCTTAGTGCTAAATATTCTAACTCGTTCACTGCTGCTACCCAAAAGAAAGGTCTGCTTCAGAAGGAGAAGAAAGTCCACTTTACTATCCCCAATGGGGAAATTATCTTTACACTCAGCTTATACATGCATATATGTGTTAATCAAAGCATACAATGTTGTGTACAGGCCCCTGAAACAAACACAACACACTAGGGGCCTGTAGGCATATAATTAGTAGAATAACAAACAGTACATTGGGAGGCAGAGTGACGGGCAGCGACTTCAGGGTGAACCCCAATTGAACAGCTTGGAAGGGGGTCGGCGCCTTGCCAAAGAGCACCTCAGCAGTGGCTGGGAGGTGAGCTGATGCCTCCCACTGTCGGCTCACACTCCGAGGATGTCTGGGCTGGAGCGGGGAATCGAACTGCCGATCTCTGATTATAGGACGAGCGCTCTACCGCTGAGCCACTGCCGCCCCATCAGTAGCTCAGAACTATCCAGATAAGATGTAGAGACATGAAATAAAATAAAATGAACTTTTGGGGCCCATGGATCAGTGATGTGTTTAGAGGAGGAAGAAGGACGCTGAAGTAAACTGATCTCAAGTATTACCTAAAGTGAAGAAGCTGGATCATTACAGTGGGTGTCAAAGACAGTTGTGGCGCATAAACCCATGAATATTAAAGATTTGGATGCTTGTGTCCATGTCAAATGGGCTTATATTCCTCTACAACACTGTCAGAACGTGGTATCTGGATAGTCATCACACTGTCAACACTGTTAACATGTCTCAACACAAGACACTGTCATAGGACTGAATTATTTAGAGAACGCAGTCTTTCTTTTGGTAAAAACACTCGTAATGTCTGTTATTGTGGGCTATTTGTAAAATGTTTAATTTGGTTATTGTGTTGAGCTGATAAATAGATTTTGGCTGACCTTTGACATGTATTTTCCTTACACCTTTCTTTAAATTTTGATCAAATATAATATTCATTATAGATTTGTGAATTGAAGGCAGGCTTAAAACAGCAAGTCTCAGTCTTCATCAGGACAATTGAAGTGTTGGAACAGATTCCTTGACATTCATGGCAATAAAAAAAAAAAAAAAAAACATGGGGCATTTGGGAGCAGCAGTAGCTCAGTCCACTAAGTCTTGGGTTGGGGACCAGAAGGTGACCCATGTGGGGCGAAAGATTTTGGAGTGTGACATGGCAGTGGAGAGGTGCCAGTTCACCTCCTGAGCACTACCGAGGTGCCCTTGAGCAAGGAACCATCCCCTTTATATGTTTTTCATTGTGGCGCCCCACGAGGAAGCTGCCTGCCACTCTTCCTCTCACCATCATTTGCATGCCCTACAGTCCCCTTTGTGTGTGTGTGTGTGTGTGTGTGTGTGTGTGTGTGTGTGTGTGTAATGAGTACTACTAATGAGTGGAAAAATAATTTCCCCTACGAGGGATTGATAAAGAGATCTTCAATCTTTAATGTTCACTTTGCAGATTGTGAAACAAGTCTGAAAAGAAAGATGAAAACCAGACTTCCATTTGCTTTTTTTTAGGAGTTCTGCTGAAGGGATTGTGGAGTCTATTGATGTGGTCACTTTGTCCAGTGACGTCCCAGTGAAGCGGTTTGCTCACCAGCACCACCTTCCAGTCCACAGCTGGCCCCCTTCTGACGTGGATGGAAAGTTTGATGTTGGGGTGGTCGTGTCTTTCGGTTGCTTGCTTCATGAGACATTGATCAACAACTTCCCATAGTGAGCACAATATGTCCATCAGTTATGTGATGAAAACCTGCACAATGTTACTCGGCTCTGGTCTGTCGAGGCAGTCCTGATGTCTGTTAAATATGCTTCAGCCGCCTTCTGATTGAGTTAATGTCGCATTACGATAGGGATCAACAAAACCATGTAAATTAATTTAATATGTGACAGAGAACAGAAGCCAAACAGCTTTAGCCAAGCCAGCCTTCTCTAGTTCAAAAAAATATCACACCAAAAGGAATAAAATTAACATAAATAATGTTTGCGTTTTAACTATCATCAGCTTTACAAGCACAAATGATTGATACATTTGTTTTAATCTGTAAGGATTCTAATGTGTGGTTAATTTTATTCTTCTGCTCTGTAGCTGATGGCATGAATGTATCTTATCCATCTTTACAATACGGCCAAACATGAGACTCTACGTATATCATTAGTCTGGTTTCTAGAAATGTTCCAGAAATTCAAGGTGCAGTGGAAATGCAAACGGATTTCCAGGAATAATTTTACCTGGGTAAATAAATTCCTGGTAATAACAATTCTTGGAAATGTTGGTGAAAAAAGGGATGTCGTAGGCTGGCTTAATGGGCTCGTAATTTTAATTCACTTCCAACCATAATGAATGTTTCTATTGAGACCAGAAAATGAATTGACAGAAAAATGTCTCTGTCAAAGACTAATCCAACCAGATCATCATCTGAGCATTTAGTTCTGACATAGTCTGCATTTGAAATCAAAGGGTTTGTATTTCTGTGCAGCGGGATTTTGAATGTGCATCCCAGCCTCCTGCCACGGTGGCGTGGTCCAGCCCCAATTTTCCACACTATTATGCATGGTGATACTGTGACAGGAGTCACTGTCATCCAGATCCGTCCTCACAGGTATACATAGGAAAATCACTGGATTTTTTTTTCTCCTCACTACATATATAAACAGATTCAGCATCCCTTCTCATCACAGGTTTGATGTGGGGCCCATACTCAACCAGGACATTCATCTAGTACCTGAGAAATGTACTGCTGTTGAGCTTGGAGCTGCCCTAGCTACCAAGGGAGCGCATCTGGTGAGCAGTTGGAACGTCAGTTCAAAGATGACTATTTAATTTCTGACAGGACGGTAACACAGCTTTGGTGTTTGTATCCTGGATTCCAGCTGATGGATACATTGATGACATTGCCTGAGAAACTAGCACATAAAACTGAGCAGAGAAAGACTGGTGCAACATTTGGTCTGTAAAACTACTCCAAAGATAAATTCGGGGGGAAAAAATGAAGGACTTTTCACAACTTAAACATCATTGTTCTCCAACAGCTCCAAAAATCAGCACATCCATGAGCTGGCTGGTTTGGGAGGAGCAGACTTGTGACCAAATTGATCGTCTGTACCGCTCCATTGGATCCAGAGTAATGACGATAAACCTGTATTATTATTCTACTTAAAAAAAAAAAAAAACATTCTGTAGGAATCTCATTGTAATGTTCTTTTCTCTGTTATCAGATACCTTTGAGGACTATATGGATGGGCATGACAGTACAACTGTTTGATTTTGTGGGTAAATGTTACGTTTCATTGTCAGGTGAGTTTGTTAAAATGTGATTTATTAGACTTGTAGTTGAAGCAACTGGATTTATTTTTAGAGTTTGACGATGTTTCACCTCTCATTCAAGAGGCTGATTCAGTGCTAACTGTCTGGTGGGAAATGTAAATATTAATTAATATATAATAATAATTAATATAACTAATTAATATCAATAAATATCGCTAATACATTGACAGTCGTCATATCTAAACAGTTTGGTCAAAACTTCTTTGTGTTGTCGTTGAAGACACAACTGGTTGGTTAGCACAATGTGTTTTTTGATCCTGTGTAAAGTTTGGAGATAAACAATTGAAACCCAATATGTACTGTGATTGAAATTATCATCATGTCATCATTTCAAACTTAAACAGAAAAAAAGTAAATGTTTTTGAAAGTCATTTACAGTTTGGAGCCAGTAATATTTGTGAATGCAGCCACAAAGTGTGTTCACAGACAGTAGCTGTCTGTGGTGATGTTCTTGTAGGTTGGAATAAAATAGACAAAATATAAAAGATAGAGATAAAAATTGAAAAATATGTACCATTATGCACATAAAGTAGCAAAATAGATAATAAAATTAAAGACGATGTCAGCTACGAATTTCAAATTGGTTTATCAGCATGGAAGTTGAACATTATTAAACATTTACTTGAAAACCTTGTAAGATGCAGACAGTGAACATTTAAATAAAATGTTAACTAAAATGAGTATTTATTGTTTTACTGGGAAGATGTGTGGGTCTTATGTCTTCTGTAAGAAGTCTATTGAATTTCTATCGAGGCTTTGAGATGAAGAAAGAAGGGATGGATGGGTGTCATATGAATAGCAATGGAAATTTATGTTGTTTATAAAATATAAAAAAAATTTGCATGAACAATATTTATCAAATCAGATAGAACACAAACTGTGATCAATCTAATAAATATGACTTAAACAACTTAGTACAGTTCCCTTAATTACTGAATTTCCTCCAGAATCAATAAAGTATGTGTCTGTCTGTCATCTATCATCTATTTATCTTAATGCTGATTAAATATTCCCATCTTTGTGGTAGTATCTGGTGGCCACTGAAATATATATGCAGCAGTTAAATCCAATTAAGCGAGCACAAGTCCCTCAACTTATGCAAATGATTATTTGTAAGCTTTACAGCTACTGTCTCTGTGATATGATTAGCTCTCAAACCTGACCGGATAACCTTAAATAAGGGATTGTTATGTTAAAAATCACATAACTGACTACCAATTTCTTTCTCCACTGTCTGCAGAGAGTGGGCAGATAAGATGTAGAACCGCTGATAAAGAATCAACTTTTTCTAGAGAGGCTTAATTATAGCTTGAAGGACTGTGGTGCATAGGCTGCTAGTGAAGATAGATTATCATATATTACTGTAGATATGTTCTGACTAGATCTTTAAACAGCAAATTTAGGGTGGGGTGTAGGTGACAGATTGTTGGTTTAAATGAGGAAATAGATGTTTAAGGTCACTGGGAAATAAGCACTCCAGACGTACAGTATTTTGCAAAGATTTAAACAGGTGTGGAAAAAATGCTGTAAAGTAACAATGCTTTCAAAAATTTAACATTGTTTATATTTATTGATTTACAAAATGAAAAGTGAGCAAAGGAAAGAAATAGATCAAATAAATATTTCATGGGACATCCTTTGACTTTTAAGCAGCATCGGTTTTTCTAGATACACTTACAGACAGGAATTAAGGAACTTGGCAGATATTCTATTCAAAAAATGTTGGAGAACAAACAACATATCGTCTATGGATGCAGACTGAATTTAACAATAAAAAGACAGAACTTTATCGTTAAAGAATTGATAAAAGTCGATTAAGTTGATAAAAGGGTTCATGGGAGTTTGCCCAACCAGTTCACATGTGTTTCGTGGATCTGGAGAAGGTATTCGATCGTGTCCCTCGTGGTATCTTGTGGGGAGTGCTTCGGGACAGCCCTCAGCCCTTTGCTGAAGGCTGTCCAGTCCCTGTATGACTGAAGCCAGAGCTTAGTTCGCATTGCCGGCAGTAAGTCAGACCTGTTCCAGGTGCATGTTGGACTCCGGCAGGGCTGCCCTCTATCACTGGTTCTGTTCATAATCTTTATGGACAGAATTTCTAGGCGCAGCCAGGATCCGGAGGGAGTCCGGTTTGGGGACCAAAGGATTTCATCTCTGCTTTTGCAGACGATGTTGTCCTGTTGGCCTCATCAAACCTGGACCTTCAGCATGCACTAGGATGGTTTGCATTAAGTGACGCGAGTGACATGAGGATCAGCACCTCTAAATCCGAGGCCATGGTTCTCGACCGGAAAAGGGTGGTGTGCCCTCTTCAGGTCGGTGGAGAGTCCTTACCCCAAATGGAGGAGTTTAAGTATCTTGGGGTCTTGTTCACGAGTGAGGGAAGGATGGAACGTGAGATTGACAGACGAATTGATGCAGCTTCTGCAGTGATGCAGTCGCTGTATAGGTCTGTCGTGGTGAAAAAGGAGCTGAGTCGCAAGACGAAGCTCTCAATTTACCGGTCAGTCTACGTTCCTACTCTCATCTATGGTCATGAGCTTTGGGTCATGACCGAAAGAACAAGATACAAGCGGCTGAAATGAGTTTCAACCGTAGAGTGGCTGGCGCACCCTTAAAGATAGGGTGAGGAGCTCAGTCACCAGGGAGGAGCTCGGAGTAGAGCCGCTGCTCCTCCACCTCAAGCGGAGCCAGCTGAGGTGACTCGGGCATCTGTTTCAGATGCTTCCTGGACGCCTCCCTTGGAAGGTATTCCGGGCAAGTCCTACTGGGAGGAGACCTCGAGGAAGACCTAGGACACGCTGGAGGGACTGTGTCTCTCGAGTGGCCTGGGAATGCCTCGGGCTGAAACTGTTGCCCCTGCGACCCTGCCCCGGATAAGCGGTTGATGATGGATGGATGGATGGATGGATGGATGGATGGATGGATGGATGGATAAAAGTCGATATATCACAAGTTTGTCAGCCTGGCTGCATTGCTGAACGAAAAACTGGGGTTTTTCATAATCCCGCCAATTAGTGCACAATAATTGGCTGCTGTTTATGTTTGCAGATGAAAAAAGGACACCAACTCCTGGCTCAGTGAGCTATCAGAAGCACACCAATACTCTGGCTATCCGCTGTAAGGTCGGCTAAATAAATTTTTTTTAAATTCTGGCCTCACCCTGCACACGTCCCTCTTTACTCCATCCCCATTGGCACAGCACATTCCTCTTTATTAGTCATTCATTATTATCATCAACATAACCATACATAGTATAAAAGTGATTCCTTTTTCTGACTAAGGGTTAAAGACTATTTTAAAAATCTTTATTCTGAACGTCTAATATCTTGAATGTCACCATCTGTCCATTTTCTATGGATTTTGTGATGGATGAATCTTATTTTGATGATTTTTGCTTCCTGTTTCAGGACGGCTGGGTGGCATTCAAAGCAGTATGTCTGAAGAAAAGGCTAACAGCAGCAGATTTCTATAATGGGTACCTGCATCAGTCATCTGAAGGACAGTTTGTCAGCAGAAAAAAAGAAACCAAAACTCCCCAGAAGAGAGAGAATTCAAGAGTGTGATGTCTTGATGTGAACACTGCAGACATAAACTCATCACTCATGTTTTAAGACATTTGCATTTCCAATACGTTTACTCTGTTATTTTTAATCATACTGTATACTTGCAATAAATTAATATGTTGGTGACTGAAACCAGAAATAATCAAGAAAAATCTTTATTTGTTCATTAGTTTCTTCACCTTTCACTGCTAGTATGAAATACATTTGAATATATTTAATGCTGTCCAAGAGAGGAGCCACAATCCAGGGCAGTGGCCGATGAATGGGCCACACACACCTCTGCAACCTCTAAAAAAGGTACCAATCTTTCATTCACTAATTTGAGGTTCGGCTGACTGGTTTACGGAGAGTTTCATCTGGAATAAAGTGCTACCCACCAGCAGACAGGCCTCACTAGCAACAGGAAGGAGGCGGGTAACGTACCTGCAGCTTGAATCCACACGAGGAGCAGAATAGCAGCTTAACAGGACTCCCAAGTGTGAATAAAAATGGAGAAAGCATTTTGTCTCTTTTTTTTGTAAAGAACATTGACATTGCTCTCCTCAGTTCTGTGGATTTAAACAAACCACATGTACAGCAGTGACATGCAGTCACTGAGGCATGGCCTCACCTGCCGTCATGAAAGAAAAAAAATGGAAAATGGATGAAATAAATGGTTATATTTATCCAGTGATGTGTATTACAAAAGTTATTTTCTGTTTAACATCACAAATTTTAGATAATTTTTACTCAAAATCACAGAATTTTCCCACTTACTGCTGAAATACTGAGAAGAGACCTGCCACCACAGATCACTGCCCTTTATCACCAGTTGGTTCATGGAACGTGAGATTGACAGACGGATTGGTGCAGTGATGCAGTCATTGTAGAGGTCTGTCATGGTGAAGAAGGAGCTGAGTCTTAAGACAAAGCACTCGATTAACCTGTCAATCTACATTCCTACTGTCACCTATGGTCATGATCAAAAAGACAAGATTGTGACAAGATTCTCCCAGAAGAGCTAGATTAGGTGTCTGGGGAGAAGGAGGTATGGGCATTACTGTTGAAGATTATTGCCTCCGCGACCCAGCACCGGATTAAGCGGTTCCAAGATAGATGTACTGCGTGTGTGTGTGTGTAGACCCTTACAACATACACACACACATAAGGGGCCTGTACGCATGCCAACAATAGTGGGGAAGTAGAGCTGCAGACAGCTACTTCATGTTGTGCCCTATGAGCAACATCTAAGGGTGTGGTGACCTGCTCACTGGTACTTTGGCATTGAAGTTTGTTGAGTGTCTTTGTTACCTCAGACAGGTGTGAAATGTACCTGCTTCAGTAATGGACCATGCCTGGCCCTCTTCTCAGGTCAGTAATGTTCTCTGGTGGCTCTGGGAGTGTAATGGCCTCAGTCTTAGTCTTATGTGTAGTCTTATATGCCCACATAACAAAGATGACTCCTTCTCAGCAGACACTTCTTGGTATTCAGCATCAATCCTGCTTCTTTAATGATGCAGTGCAGTGTGCTTTGCTCATGTTGCTCTGAGGTGCTTCCATAAACCGAGATGTCACCAATGAAGATTGCTTTACCAATGTATTAACTCAAGAGGTCTGATATTATTTCCCTCTGGGAATTATCAGGAGCACTAGCTATGCCAAAGGGAAGTCTACAGAGGGATTATCAGCCAAAAGGTATTTTGGGAAGCATTTACTTTTCTCCCTTTAGTGCTTTACTCAGCTGTCTGAATTCCACGCACATCCTAATCTGCCCGATCTTCTGAGGGATTGCCACCATGGGCACACACCACCCTGTCGGTTCCTTTACCTCCTTGATTATGGCACACTGAAACATTCTCTCTATGGTAGGTGCTCTCCAAATACACCTACCTGTTGCTGCGCTGTCTGGAACAGCACTGTCTTTCAAACTAATGCATATTAGCTTTATCGTCAGTAAGCCTACCTCAATTGGAGCTGATAGTAATAATAATAAATAAATACGTGTTTTAGTTATGTGGTAATCTGATGGTGCGGGACCAGTTGGAGTTTATGGAGAGTTTTGTGAGGGAGGCCAAGGGGAAGGAGTTTCTAAGATGGAAGTAGGCAGTTCATGTGATTTTATAGATATGGGATTGAGAGGATGGTGCGCTATCAAGGATGACACTCACACTCTTCCCCTGGGGGGAGGCTGAAACAGTGGAGTTATCAATGGTGAGGGAGAAGCTGTTGGATTTGGATTAAAAAAATTGGATTTTGTGCCAGTAAGGAGAACCTCTGTTTTTAATTCAACGAAGTTCATGGTGAACCTGGTTCTAATTTCAGAGATGTAATCAGTGAGGGAGGTGGACAGGAGAGAGGAAATGGGTTTAGTGGTGAGGTAGAACTGGGTGTCATCCACGTAACAATGGAAATTAACATTGAATTTACAAAAGATACTGCAAATGGGAAGAAGGTAGATGATGAAGAGGGGCCCCAGGACAGAGAACTGAGGCACACCTTAAATGACAGGAAGTAGTGAGTTTGAAGGACTTGATTTGAACTGATTGAGTGCAGTCAGGGAGGTAAGAAGTGAACCAATCTTCTGGAAGAAGGTATGAAAGGGACTCAGTGTTCTGTTTGGATCCCTTTCAATGGTGCATGAAAAGAAATGAAGATCACTCTGGCATGAAGGAAAGAAAGCTGCCAAACAAAATTTAAAGTTAATGACACCACACCATAGAGCTAAAAGCCAAAAAATTTATTTTGTAAAATGTATCTTTACTGCGCTGTTGGCAACTGTTAAGTCAAAAGCTGTAGCGACATGATATTGTTCTGGTTTACTGAAGTGTATTGTATGCCTTCCTATACTTTCCACTTGATAGTAACCATGAAGAGAAAAAACAACATTTGGACTTTTTTCCCCCCTCAAATTACAAAAGTAGATCGAGGGAGAGATGGAGGGTGGATATACAGAGCTAAGCTACAATAGATGGGCAAAGTCAGAGGACCTGATAGGAGTCAGAGAGGAGGCAGGCTGTGAAATGGATGAATCACAAGAGGAGGAAGAAGTTATGAGACAGAGGTGGTCATGCAGGTACAAGGTGTGTTACAGCCAGAGAAGACAGATATGAGAGGTACTGAACCATCAGGGTATGTTGTGGAATAAATGTGTTTGTTGTACGTGTGCAAAGTATTGTACATTATATGAAGCAACCAGGGCAGCAGAGTGGCTCAGTGGGTATTGCTGCTACCTCATAGCAAGAAGGTCCTTGGTTTGAAGCTGGGGCCTTTCTGTGCTGACTTTGTATGTTCTCTCTGGGTTCTCCAGCTTTCTCCCACCACCAAAAACATGCATCTTAGGTTGTTCACAATCAATTTGCAATAAACTTGTCCTATAATCTTTCTGTGTAGCCCTGTGATGAGCTGGCAACTTATCAGGCGCGGATGTACCCCGCACCTGATAAGCAGCAATAGACAATTTCGATCATGTCGTCCTCAAGATGGATGAATGACTGATGCACCGATATGAGTGTGTGTTACTTTTATTTACAATACATTCCCCTCCTCATGTCATTAATATCGATATCCCTTTTGTAGGGCTTTAGGGACATAAAAACAATCATGAACAAATATAAAATTACATCCTTCATGAAGAGGAATCTACACTGTTGCCACTCAGCTTAAAGCATTTGTATACATTTATCTTATGCCATGACGGCATTGAAGGTGATGCTCACCAAAGAAAGTACAGCACTAAAGTCGGCTCCGATGTTCCACAGCTGTGACGCACATTCATGTATAGGCATCGACTGTTTGAGACACCCCTAGTGTTTAAAGTGTCTCCAATTCAGCAAAGAAAGTCGTTGAGGACGTGTCGAAATCCTTTATTCAAGTAAAAGGATTTATCCCTGATTTGGCAAAACCTCTGCTGAACAACAAAAGCCATTAGCCAACTTGTATTCAAATACCACGTATAAATAACTACACTAATGCTGAGCAATCAGATAATAATCAGTGTCAAGCCCCCTAAGCCATCCTTTTGCTATATCGCCCAAGAGCTGATGGTGTTGTTGAGCCCTAAGAATCAGAAAACAAGATGACATCTGTAGATTTCTGTGCTTTATTCACCATTAAAGCTGAAGGCATTTTCTTAAGGCTTCTGTTTCCCTTTACCTTCCCTTCAGTTTGCCTTCGCTATTAACTTAACTACCTGCAACTGGGCTTTTTCAGTGCAAAAGGTGTTGTGTACAAATTATACTATAAAGCATGTACACACAAACACCAAACCAGCAACACAGTTTTAGCTCCAGTCTATTAGTTCAGTCAGTATCATTATCTCACCGTAACGTTGGACATTCTTGATCACAACATCCAGAACCCGACCCTGATGGGCGAGAGATCTTATGAGGATGTCACTGTGGACATTATTTATGAAGCTTGATGGAAAAACTCTTGTACCTGCCACATTCTGCACAGCAAAATAAAGATAGAGACTACAACACATTGATATGCGAATTCCTCTCATTAAGGATGAGCGTAAAAGAAAAACAGCAGATTCTCAGTGGAAGAGCAACCTTCAATTAGAGCATGAATGAATGACTTAGAAGAAAAAGAACAGAGTGTTTCTTCTGTTGATATACCATTTGTTTCTCTTCATATACTTATGTCGAAACAGGTAGAGAATTCGTTTTTTTTTTTACAAATAATTTGAGGGGGAAGGCACACATAACTGCAACATATGTTCTACCATACAAGGCTAAACTCGAAGTATCATCAATATTTGACAAGTGATCATTTAAATAGTACATTTTGAATGAGTCTGTCAGAGCACATCAGTCTGGCTGCTGTGACATCTCTCCAGTTTGACTTTCTGTGGAGATGTCAGGCCTTGATTGTGAATATTCCTCAAGGAATCGGAGGTGGAATTCCTTCAATTTGTCCAGGAGGACAGTCAGCTTCTCCTGGCTGGGCAGTATGGTCATCCTATGAAACAGAGCACAGTAAAAACTATCAACCAGCATGTTTAAAAACAGACGTTTCATTTCAAGACATTGTTCTCCAAACTGAAACATAGAAGTTGAAGTTGTTTCCATATTCAAACACTCAAAATACTGAGACAAACAATTAAGTCAATGAGTGAATTAGGGTTAGCAAATGAAACATATCTTAAACATGTTATGTAAACCTTGGTCAAGGAGGAAGACATTGCGTCTATATGTATGATTATGCAAAGTATAAATATAAATCTGATAATATAAGAGGTAAAAAGATTTGGTACATGCGTCTCTGTAAAGTACTGGGTTGTGTAAGGACTAGGGGGTAGGTTGTAGTCACACTGGGTTGTATGTTTCTCATTTTCAAACCTGCTGTAGTTTATTTATTTCACTTCAGATATTCTTGTTCATTCCTTTATTAGTTGTTTTTGTTTTGTTTTATATTATGATTGAAATGCATGTCACTCATTCACACCCTACTGGTATTAAAGTTAACAGACTTTGAAGTAAATTCATACATTGGCATCATCACAAACAATTCAAATAAATATTGTTTCACTTTGATTTGGCAAAAATTTGGTAAGTGATTGCCATCGAACTTCATTCCAGGTCAGAATCAGGGCTAAACGCTATATATGCATGTGTAACATTTACATTTGCTACATTCATTTTAAACTTTCAGAACTCCACAATGTGCAGTTGTCACATTTCAAATAAATCAGAGACAGTGGAAGGAAATTGTGTGTAAAGCATACTGCCAGTCATAGGACTGGACACACGTTCAATGGTTTGTCTTCATTTTATTATTTTAGGTTGGTGATAAGTACTGTAGATAACAAAAAAGGGTAGCCACCCTTTGCTCAACTAGGCAAAGGAACATGACAGTCCATCCGTAGTTGAAGAACTGATTCAGTTCAGGAAATTGCAAAGACTGTTTCCCCACGTAAAGTTACAAAAATCATTTAGCGCTACAACAAAACTGATTCACGTAAGGACTGCAAGGGTCACCTCTGCTGCTGAGGATACTGTAAGTTCAACAGAGTTACCAGCCTCGACTGAATCATCAAGTAGATATTGTGTTTCAATTAAGACGTTTTTGTGTCAAACCTGAAGTGATAGGTTCCCTCCCTCTGGCCAAATCCACTTCCTGGGACCAAACAGATACCCGTTTCCTCTAGCAGCTTGAGGCAGTACAGCATGTCAGGAGCCACAGACAGGGACTGCAGATTCAGAGAAACAAGGAAAATACATGCCTCCAAATTACACAAATGAAAATTCTATGCATGCTGGAATAGACATTTATAATATTTAGACAATTGTGAGAATAATAAACATAGGAGGACAGGAACAAAAAAAAAACAAAACTAAACACATGAAACATACACAAACCTAAAAATGTTGGTCTTAAAAGCATCAACAGACTCAGAAAGTCTAATAGCTTCCCCATTTTCTTTTTTAAACGTCAACAGAATGTCTATATCCTTTATGGTTGGAGAAGGATATATTTTGATTGAATGAATGTGGGCCTAGTAGAAATGGAAAAGAAAAATCTTGAAATCTCATTTCTTGGACATTGTTTACTCAAACATCAATGTCTGTTTTTGCGTTTTGCCTGATGGAGTTGGAAAGGTGATTGAGGACAAACTACACATTACAGAACCTGTGCAGTGACAAACCTGGGCTTCCTGAATCGCTCTTGGTGGGATGAAGATCTGTGGGAAGGCATACATGGCTCCTTGGACTGGATTACACTTCATTCCAGGCACTGTATTTAGGATTTGCTCGGTTAGCCTGGCCTTGTGAGCTAGAGCATCCAGGACAGCTCTCTTCTCCTGGGCACCAACACGACAGATAATACACAATGTTAGGAAATTCCTGTATATTAGAGGGGAACACATCACTAGTATTAGATACCAAATATTTATTTTGCAAAGTCTGCCACCAAAAGGACCACCCACCACAGCTGTCAGCACACAGCAGAAAAAGAATACATGCCCTCCTTCCAAAGGAAGAGAAACTCCCAAAAAATGCGATTACTTTAGTCTGTTTCAATCGGCTACGCTTTTAACTATTAATGAACATCGATTTCAGTAAAAGATGCGTTCAGGCAAGGTTACTGTTACTATCATCATACAAACAAACCTCACAAAGACGCCAAAATGGAATGTCTTATAATCTGTTGTTTGCCCCCCACCTTGTGGAGGGCAATGCAGGAATCTACGCTTCAGGTCAAGCAGGCCCAGGAACAGTTTCTTTACATCTGAACTCCACACACCAGTGACAGTTCTTGCTTAGAATAACTGAGAACTCCATGTCTCACCTTGGTAAACTGAGCATACGAGGGCTCATGTTCTTTGGGGGGGTTAACAATGACATCCATTGCTGCTTGTCCAGAAACAGGTGGGCAGAGACGAACAGACAGGAGTTTGACTAGTTGGGTGTTCACTTGTGGGTCCATATTTAACACCTCCATGTAGCCTCCGCGGAAACCACATCTGAGTGGGAGATGGAATCAAAACACGGGTCAAGACAGGCAAAGAATGTGTTCAGAACCATTTGGTTTACATAAGTACAGTCAAATTCAACCCAGAATGTGTACTGTACTTCGTAGCAGAATAGAAATGACTAATTTTGGGGGAGTTGCAGTCAGTTATAGAATTGTTAAGGACATATATTGAGTAGAATGGATTCACAAGCTCTCATATAAGTTACAACAATAACTTGCATTGCTGGATTCCTCACTGATTACCTGGAAACCTCCGAGTAATGAAAAGATGTTTGAATTTGTGCCAAAACTTGCTTACTGGTTGATGGCTGTAGATACATACTGAATGTTACTTACAAAGATGAGGTGGAGTCGCGAGCGTTAATGCATGAATGAGCGAGGGCGCACTGTCATAAAAATGAATTCTTTGAACTTTTTTTTAAAGATTTTTCTCTTCTGCTAACTATGCTGAAGAGAAGGAGCAAGAGGAAAACAGGGCAGTGCCCATGAAGTTGTTCCCCTAATAAAGTATTTCACATGAATTTGCGTAACTGAAAATTCTTTTTTTTAAAGAAGCCAAATAATGGCCACATGAATAAACAGAAAGAACTGACCAAAATAGAGTTTTGCAGTAGTGATGCAATTATTTCAGGGGAAAAACAAATGAAAAATGTTTAAAGTGACACAAAAAACAAAACCTGGTGATTCAGGTTGGTTTATGGTGGTACAGTGGTCATTAACATGTATGTGTGTGTGTGTGTGTGTGTGTGTGTGTGTGTGTGTGGGTGTGTGTGTGTGTGTGTGTGTGTGTGTCAGCACAGAGGATGCTCACTCTCCAGTGTAGCCCTTGGAGGTGGAGTGGAAGGAGGCCAGCTCCACATTGTTGAAGTATTCAGGACCCATTTCATAAAGGACCTTCTTAAAGGAGTGGAACTGACAGCCTGATGAATAAACGTTGTCCTGGTAAACCTGCCAAAATGCAATAAATCTGATCATTAACAGCACAACACATGCAAAAGTCTTTCCCTCTCATCATATATTATCTTTTGACATTTTAAAATGAGCAATTTGAACTCATCAGCAAGCTCCTATAAGGAACAATCATCACACCTAATGTTTAACACATTATTTCAACCACAATCCATGAGAACAACAGAATGAAACGAGCATTAAAATTAGCAAACAATTTAAATATTGAGTGGTTTCTAATGCTCCATTGTCATTTAAGTTATTTTCTGATTATCAAGAAAAACAATCCCTCACATAAAAGGTGTATCTCAAAGTATTACATCATGATTAATTTACGAAAATAATCACAGAAAATGCTTGAAATATTTTGGTTTACAGTACATGTAATGAGTCAAGAATATAATAAGTTCTTTTTTTTTAAAAAAAAAAAAACAGACCAAAAATATGGAACTTTGCCATGATAGTCGCATACTTTGCAAAGCACCTGTATATGCCCGAGCGATGGAAAAAAGCA
Source organism: Antennarius maculatus (assembly GCA_013358685.1). NCBI lineage: Eukaryota > Metazoa > Chordata > Actinopteri > Lophiiformes > Antennariidae > Antennarius > Antennarius maculatus. The sequence continues at coordinate 27,475,372 of CM023606.1, forward strand.
GATGAATGTTTTTAAATGGTGCATTTCTGAGGACATGAAGTATATAAATGATGTAAGTGGAAAATACCTCATCTGCCATCACAAACAGATTCTCCTCATAGGCGAAGTGCAGCACCTCCTCTATACACTTTTTACTTTGCACCTGACCTGCAGGCAGAGATACAGGACTGTTAATATCTCATCTCTTTTCACACACACGGTAAAATTGAGGTATACTCTCCATAATCAATTAATTAATAAATCAAGTTTTATTTATAAAGCGCTTGATCATGGCAACAGACATTTCAAATTAGTTTAACAGACAGACAAACCCAACAGAACCCTCCAGAGCAAGCATAAGCAACAGAAAAAGGTTCATAAAAAGGTTTAAATAGACGGAGTGTGGGTAAATGAAAATAGCCTTACCGGTGGGGTTTCCGGGATTGATTATGCAGAGGACTCTGGGCTGACAGTGCTGTTTGGCTGTCAGGTAAGCTCGCTGCAGTTCTTCAATGTCAAGTGCCCAGCAGTTTGCTTCATCCAAGTAGTAGTTAATGTGCACAGCGTTTAACTCGGAGATGGTAGCAGAATACAGAGGGTACTGAGGAATAGGAATCATCACACCTGTTCGGGATGGACCCTGACCCGATACCAACAGCTTCAGGATGGTCTACAAACAACAGAATGTTATTCACCATGAGATTTACATACAGCTAAACCCATTTTAGATTACTGAATTCTTCTGGATCATGTAGCAGACACATCTCACAGTTATTCTAAGACAGACGCACAGGAGATCATTGACTAACTACTACAGTTAAATTATTGTCCTTCGTATGATACAACTATTGATTTACGAATAACAGTTTTAAACAGTCTACACAATGACATCAGTTTCTAGCTGTGTTGAAAATGTGTATCAGCGGTTAGGATGCAGATTGAGTCACTTCATAGCGAGTGGGTCTCTACAGCTTTCATAGCTCTTGATATATTGTATTTCCTAGTGAGATGAAAAGAACTCAGAAGACATTGTAAAAAGTGAGTTCGCTATAAACCACTGCAAACAGTCCAAATGATAGCAAAACATTTTCACACTGTTGTTCAATATTTAAACTCCTAAAGAAGCGCATAGAGGCTGACTATGACCATGAGCCTCCTTCATCCTATCAACCTAAAAATACCACTCATACCATGATGCCATCACTGGCCCCTGTGGTGAGGTAGATATTGTTCCATTGACACGGTACGCCCTCGTCTCTACGTGTGATGTAGTCAGCAACATCCCGGCGAATACACTCCAACCCCTGGCTTGCACTGTATGAGCCTAAATCAACACAATATACAGCAAATAGTTTCAACATGTAATCATACTTATCAGAGCAAAAGCAGATATTTGATTCAATATCACAATTTAAATCTGACTGCTTAACTGGCTGAATATCCATCTGCTTGGGTGTGTTAATAAGGTAACCTTGAAAAATGTATCTGTACAAATGATCATAAAATCTGGTTTCATCTTTGTCAATGGCATGTCAAGTCTGAAACCCCAGCGAGCACAGTCAGCTTGAATCTGATGTAAAGAAACTCTTCTCACCTGAAACAATTTAGCGGAAGTCAATGTGTCATAATGTCTCTTGCCAAATATGTGTGTACTCTGGTATTACCAGTGTGTCAACCTCCACTCCTCATGCACACACGTATTCAGTCATATGGACAGACACTTCAGCCCACAGTAAAAAGAACAGCACACAAACCCAAGCTCTGTCCTCCACAGTCCTGGAGAATGCGTCGGGCTCGTTGTTTGGCATCATCAGGGAATGCCAGACTGTCGAGCAGTTCTGGGAAACAGCACAGAGCCACAACCTGCAGTGAGACACAATGAACAAGATAAGGGACTTGCATTTGTCCTGAGGTTTTCCGATACTCAGTATCATGAAATCGCTTCACTGATTTAACATACAAGCAAACCTTGGTTTTCTAACGTTTTAGACATCGAACAAATCGGAATTCGACCAAAAAGTACGGAATTTTCTTTTTCTTTCTCGTGTTTGTTTCTTTCTTTTACATTTCTTTGATATGTTTCATTACTATACAATTTGATATATAAAATGACATTATGGAACGGATTAAGACCATTTACACTATTTGTAATGGGAAAAATGTATTTGGAATTCAAACAAATCGCTACTCGAACAGCCTTCCGGAACGAATTGTGGTTGGAAACCGCGGTCTGCCTGTATTCGATTTCAAATTTCACACAATTGAGCTTAAACTTCTCCTTCTGATTAATATGTTTTCGGGTCAACATTCATTGAAACTACTGACCACAATCATCCATAACTCTGTTAATGCGGTGTCTGATTTATTTCCTAGGTTTATAAGGTGGGACTCTATGCATCAGAATTTTCGTGCACATGAAATTAATATCTGGGGAGACTGGGTCCAGGTCACCATATCTCATTGTCATTGTGCCACCCTGAGTCCCACTGCAAAGGTTGTTATAAATGAGTGAATCTCAGAACTTGTGTATGAATTGGAAAGATTCCAGCTGGAGACAGTTGGCCTTTCCTCCACACATAGAACAGGTTCTGGAACCTGTGTCCTTGAGGGAGGTGGGAGTCTCTTCTTCGCTCATGGTGAGAGGTAGATTTTTACTTTTTATGACGGTTACGCCTTTCGTCCACACGACTACAAAGACATCTGGGACGAAAACACCGGCCAAAGTGAAGTTTTTTGAAAACGTCGGGTCTGCTTTGCCGTATGGACGCTGTAACCGAAACGCTCTCTATCCGGGAATGGATGGAGTTAAAACCAGCTATTTTCTGACGTATAACAGCTCCACGTCGAAGACGCGTTGATAAACATGCTTGACAGTCGGATATTTGTTCTTCTGTTTCTTTCTTTATGTCATAAAATTTACATATTTATTCACGTTCCTCGCCAAAGACGCCACTTCTGGGTCAGACCGGGATGTGCTGCCTGCTGGTGGGAGAACTCTGCGATGGGTGCGCTTGGTTTATAATACCAATGCATTCGTTTTCATATGTTTGGTATGAAGTCTTATATTATTGTTTCCACGGGTTCCCACTAATATATATATATATATATATATATATATATATATATACATAATATACCTGACCTCATATAAGCACTTTGAAATGTCTGTTAATGTGATTAAGCGCTTTACAAATAAAAGCTGACACACACACACACACACACACATGTGAAATCTCCCACAAACAACAGAGCATTCCAGAGCATTCCCCTAAACTTTGGGGAAAGCTTTCCTAGAAGAGTTGAAGCTGTTATAGCTGTAAAAGGTGGACCGACATTTGAAATATTATGGTTTAAAAATGGGATGCCACTCAAGTTCATACGCATGTGAAGGCAAATCCTTTTGACTATACATATATACAGTATATATACACTGTATATCTTTTTTTTTAGTGGGTGTACTGCCAATAATTTTCTTTCTGCCTTTGCTGAGCTGTTGTAGTGTGGTGGGCTGATGTCAGTAGCCTACTGGGAAACCTTTTATTCAGAGGACCCATGGTCTTCCATTTCAGCCCAATGAATCCTGGCTTCGCCATCTTGGAATATGTCCATGCCATTGGGGTTGAAAAAAATCCATTGATGGAATGACTTGGTCATTCAGCATCTTCTATTTGACAGGTGGGGAACAAGCATAGAATAGAAGACATCTGAAAGCCTGTAAATCCTACCCCTACTTTAACAGCAACTCTATCTGGCACTATGTCTCTCTCTCTCTTTTCCTTTGCCCTGTCTCTGTCTCCACTGCATTTCCTTTCCACCCAACCGGTCAAGGCGAATGGCTACCCTCTGGAGTTTGGGTCCTGCCCGGGGTTTCTTCCTCAAGAAGGAGGTTTCTTCCCACCGCTGTCGCTTACGCTCGCTCTGGAATGCTCTGTTGGGTTTTTCTATCTGTAAAAGCATTTTGAAATGTATGCCGATTGATTAAGGAATGTTACAAGAATCTTATGTTTAAAAAAGTAGTTCATGAAACCATATTCATGAACTAATTCGTTAGTTCATTAGTTCATGAATCATCTGTGTTACGTAAAAACAGCAAAAGAAAGCATTCATTGAGACACTGTTATGACTTAATTCAAGCATATGGCATTTTCATCAGCACTACATGCAAACTTTGATGAGTAAATAAGACACATTGTCTGCACTAAAAGAGGTTCATTACCATCAGTTGTTTCACTGAAAACCAGTCAATTCCTAATCCTCTGTTACTGCACTGAGACCTAATACATATTCAGCTCCTCCACATGTTAATTTTTAGCTACCAAATATGGATACAGGATACAGTGGTAGAACATCCATGTCTCTGTATCTTATGCTGACTGTTATTGTTTTTCATGATTCTCAAGGCTCGAGCTACATCAAAATGGAATCAGCCTCCGACCCAAGAGAAACAATCAAAAACCTCTGGAAATGTTTTGATTTCACAGACAAACCAACCTGATCTTAAAACCTCCTGCAATCTTAAACATTCAGGTTTTCTTTTTAGAAAGAATTTCCTCAGTTTTCAGACAACACAACATTTTGCTGGGTAGGAGCTCGTTCTAGTGACATGACTCACATTACTGTTAGTGATGACTTTAGAGCTACTGCCTCCACAAGTCCAGCACTCACCTGACGGACAAAAGTGATTGGCTGCTGGCCCATGGCATGAGCATCACCAATGTTAGCTTTGATGACCTCAGTGAAAGCTTTCTTCCCTCCCTGGAGAGAAAAGAAAAAATCTTTTTTTTACATATACATGGACATACACACGCACACATTTTCCGCACTATAAGGTGCACCTTCAACAAATGGCCTATTTCAATTTTTTTTTTCATATATAAAGGCGCACTGGATTATAAAACTTATCTGATTATAAAGCGCACCTTCGATGAGTGGCCTGTTTTAAATCCTTTTTCATATATAGGCGCACTGGATATAATAAGGCACACTGTCATTTTTTTGAGAAAATTAAAAGGCTTTTAGGTGCGCCTTATAGTGTGGAAAATACTACACACACACATAACCCTCAAGCTACGAACATTAGACTTCTGTAGTTTACCTTTCTGCTGAAACACCGGTGAGCAGTGTGACAGTAAAAACTCATAAAGATTTCACAAGTCATGTCAAATTAACCCATTGGTTATGGGGGCACAATGTGTTGAATCATGTGGTGAAAACTGCATTTTCATTGGTTGAGGCAAAAAATAAAGAAAAAATTCATGTAGTGCAACATTGTCTTTGGTTCACAAAGAGTCATGTTGTTTGAGGAAGAATGAGACGGTGATTGTTTTTTAGGCATATTGTGATGTAGCTCTTGAAAATACAAAAAAATCAGTTGTTCAGAAATAAGATCGCATGAATAGAGATCATGATTTTATAACAATTACACGTTCAGTCCTAGTATGAATTCAACATGCGATGAAAAATAGTGCTGTGTACCCTTCATTCTCTTGTTTAAGGCCATCTAGCCATGGTATATTAATTAAACAATACAGGTAGTTCCTCAACTTACATTCAACTTAACATTCAGAGATACAAACAAATACGTGTCACCATATTCAACTATTGTACTGAAGTTCCTCTTTCTGCCAGCAGAAAGAGGAACTTCAGTATTGTACAGCAGCATGATATTATGTGCTTTTTAATGGTTTTCTAGTGATTTTACGAATATTTGTAGCAGGCAAATTTGAGTAAAATGACGTTTTTTAACACTGACGTATAATCATGGCTTAACATGAAATGACCTGTACCTGTATTTAATTTCATTACATCCTGCAAAGGGGATGTATTTTAATTGTCAGTGTTTGTGTGCTTGTCCGTCCGTCCGTTAGTCCACCAAATATCTTCTCAACCGTTGCAGATAGAAAGATGAAACAAATAGCACATTACTCGGGCGGCAAAGGGGATGAAAAGGAGATGATGACAATGACCTTGAGAAAACTAGGTCAAGGTCAAATTTCAACTTCTGTACACTCAGGAACCGGATAAGATAGAAAGACGAAGGAGAAGGCCTTTGTGCGTAAGACCATAGATCAAAGCTAGTGTTTTAAACTACCTGTGCTTTGATTTACCCTGATCTATTAAAGTAGGTCAGGGTAAAATATTGAATTCAGAGACCGTAACATCCCGCAACTTACCCTGACCTACCCTGAAAGTAGATCAGGGTGAAATTTTGAGTTCAGGGGTGTCGTGGGATGTCACAGTCTCTGACTGCCTTCATTCTAGTTATGTGTTATTTTTATATCCTGTAATTGTTTCTGGTAAGTGTTAGGGGAAAGTACTTTCGTATTTAGAGTGGTAATGGCATTTAAATGACCTAAAATGACGCTTACATATTGAAATTTCACAACTAACGTCTTCCGAACAACCTCTCAGAACCAATCGTGTTCGTATGTTGAGGACTGCCTGTACTGCTTTAAAATTATCACGTAACTGTATCAATAGTAGAAGAAGAAAAAAGAAAAATAGAATGTAATGATCTGACAAGGTTCCAGCTAAATGTCTTAGACTCGTTGCAATGTGAATCTGAGTGGATGAATATTGAGGTGGTGACCCACCCCTCATTCACGTCCACCGGGGGGTGGGGGGGACGATGGCCGACTGAGGGCTGAGCCCAGACGGCAGCCTGCGCCCAGACTCACCCCGGGATGATGCAACATGGATTAAAAGCAGCTGTCGTGTGTTAATACGACGCGTTCAGTCGTCCATGTATGAAATTACAAACAAATTTTAAAAATATCTCAGCCGCAGTGTTTCAATTCAACATACTAAGAACGTCGTTTACAAGACACCACTTTAAAGAGTGACTCGTCCATTATCCCCACCACTGATTCCATTTCCGGACAGAGCAGGTGCAGCAGCGGGCTGCTGGTTGGTTTGGGCTGCTTTGGAGCGATGGTTAGCGGCCGGAGCACTGACCTGCTGCAGCCTCCTCTCCACGTCCTCCGCCTTGAGAACGATCGGTCCTCTCACGGCGTACTCCACCGACTTCACTTGCGGGTTTACGGTCGCCATGGTGAGGGTTTTCTCCCGCATCCTAGTTGGCTGGCCGGTGTCGGCGGTGGCCTCTGCCGTGCTGAACCGTTTTAATCCACATCGGTCCCCAGGCCCCTGCGTTACACACCGAGAATGCTGCCACAGATACGAACAGAGCCGCTCCGTCCAGGGAGAGCAGGGACGCACGACGGTTCCAAGACGATGCATGTCGGCTCGAAACACCATCAACTGCGGCAGCGGATCGATATTTACAATGTTACCGCCGTTAACTGTGACCGTAACGAAAAATGACGTAATCCTCCGCGGCCCCCGTTTTACCCCCACGGAGACGTGACGCTCACGGCAGGATAAGATTTGCGCTCCATCTTTTCTTTTTTTTTTCCTCAGGATAACTTTATTGACTTTAATGCTCCTACTAGAAATCGTGTAATGGCTGAATAGAGTTCAGTCACTCAGAGGCGTTCATTGAATTCTCTGCTGCATCTCCGGCTTCTTTCGCCACCAAAAACAAACAATTTACGTTAATTGATCGCTCCAAACCAATCGCAGGTGTGAACGTGTGCGTGACGCGTTTGTCGCTCACGTGGCTCCGCAATGCTCCCGCGGCGCGTGCGGGGCGTACCGCGCCTCTACCCCGCAGCGAGCTGAGATAGACTCCAGCAACAACCCGTGACCCACAGGGCAGAAAAGCGGCTGAAGACGAGACGATCTTCAAAAAAATAGATGGAGGACCTCAAAGGGGGTTGTGATGACAGTGAGGGAAGTGATCTGTATGTATAGATCACTTATCAAAGTCAGCTTTATTGTCACTTATGGAGTGCAATATCTGCCACAAAAATCCTGAAAGTCCTGAAAAGTTGAAGTAATGGCTTTGTGTCTCGAAATATTTAGAATGTAACGAAAATAATTCTGTACTCATTTTAGAATATACATTTTGAATCCCAATACAGTATACAATTGGAATCAACAAACAACAGATCTCTTATTTGTTGAAAACTAGGATTCTTAAGGAACTATCACAATAATTACTGTACAATCAAAAAGAGCAAAATGAATCAACTGGACTGTCTTGACGAAGGTTGAAGACATTTCACATCTCATTCAAGAAGCTTCTTCAGTTCTGACTGACTGGTAGAGTCCAGATACTTCTGTTGAAACAGGAACCAACAAATTACTGAAACCACCAAGACAGTAAGTCTGTGAGGGGTCGTTGTCCCTTCCATCCTCATGTGAGCTGTTATGGTGAGCCGTTCTGAGTGAATGGTTGCTATGGTTAGGGTTATGGTTAGCATTTTAAAAACATCTGTGTCACTTATGGGGATTGACATTGAGGGACAGAACTTGACTTGGAAAAAATAAGACATTACATAAAAATACGATGGGAAACGTAATGGATGTCTCATAGACTTTTTGAAACTTCAGAAAAACTAAAGCCTTTTTCATTTAATTTACTAATATTTATATGAAGTATTCACTTGAAATTATTCTGAAATGCCTGACAGTGATCAAAATATCTAAACCCCATACATATACTTGCTAGAAATATCCAAACTATATACTGATTATGGGTATTCCATCCCAACCACAGAGGAAGAGGGAGAACAGTCTTTCATAAAGGCAACACAGTTCAGTTACATCATTCTCTTCTCCATACATCTGGCCGTGCCTCTGAGTATCTCTATCACTAACTGTGTCACCACGGTACTGAAAGAGCTTACAGAGCAGAAGTCTCTTCATCAGTTCAGCAGTGACCCTAAACATTCCCAAATCCAGGACAGAAACAAAGATGAGCCTCAGCCTTTTGTTGTTGGTGATAAGGCTGTAAATGTAGTAGAACAAAAGAGTGTTGTTTATTTGTGTCTTAAATTGAGTGTCGATGAGAATGTTACTGTGCAGACACATCACTGACTGGCTGAGATAATTTTTTCAGTCTTCTCACATTCTCTCAACCAGAGCTTTTATTTTACTATCCCTGCCTTTGACTTTCATATGTTTATGTTATTCATTACTTTTTTGAGATGTTGATTGACATGTGATTGACATGTGAATGTAGCCGCAAGAGGACACAATGTAGCAGCAAGAGGACACAAGCCAGTGTCTTATTGTGCTGGTCCCAAGGCCAGATAAATACAGAGGGTTGCAATACTAAGGGCATCTGGCGTAAAACTTTTGCCAAATCAACATGCGAATCAAACCTATGACTTCCATACCAGATCGGTCAAGGCCCAGGTTATCAACGATCGCCATCGGTGCTGTTCACCTACAGGCTGCCGGTGGAAATTGGACTACTGTTGGTCGAAGAAGGAGAGGTGGAAAGTGTGTTCGCAGGAAGAGAGAGAAGAGGAACGCCAAAAGTATAGGTCTGACAGTAGGGACATTAAATGTTGGAACTATGACAGGTAAAGGGAGAGAGTTGGTTGACATGATGCAGGGTTCAAGTTGTTCTGTCATGGTGTAGATATGAAGAGAAATGAAGTAGGAGTTATCTTGAAGGAGGAGTTTGTTAGGAATGTCCTGGAGGTAAAAAAGAGTGTCAGATAGAGTGATGCGTCTGTAGCTAGAAATTGAAGATGTGATGTTCACCATTGTTAGTGGGTATGTTCCACAGGTTGGATGTGAGCTGGAGGAGAAGGAGAAATTCTGGTTGGACTTTGATGAAGTGATGCAGAGCATACCTAGAAGTGAGAGAGTTGTCATTGGTGCAGATTTCAATGGACATGTCGGTGCAGGAAACAGAGGTGACGAGGAGACAGGACAGGTAGGAGAGTACTTGGTGTGTCATCTGGAAGGAAAGTAGATAAGGAGACTTGGTGGTGGAATTAGGAGGTACAGGAGTGTATGCAGAGAAAGGGGTTAGCTAAGAACAAGTGGGACACAGAGAGGACAGAGGAGAGTAGACAGGAGTACAGGGAGATGCAACGTAAGGTGAAGATAGAGGTAGCAAAGGCCAAACAAGAAGCTTATGATGACTTGTATACTAGGTTGGACAGTAAGGAGGGAGAGACTGACCTATACAGGTTGGTAAGACAGAGAGACAGAGATGGGAGGGACGTGCAGCAGGTAAGGGTGATTAAGGATAGGGATGGAAGTCTATTGACAGGTGCCAGTCGTGTGATGGGAAGATGGAAAGAGTACTTTGAAGAGTTGATGAACGTGGAAGAGAGAAAACAGACTAGAATAGGTGACTGTTGTGGACCAGAAAGTATCAAAGATTAGCCAGAATGAATTGAGGAGGGTATTGAAGAGGATGTTGAGTGGAAAGGCAGTTGGTCGTGATGATATACTTGTAGAGGTTTGGAAGTGTCTAGGAGAGGTGGCAGTAAAGTTCCTGACTGGGTTGTTCAACAGGATCTTAGATAGTGAGAAGCCTGAGGAATGGAGGAGAAGTGTGCTGGTCCCCATTTTTAAGAACAAGGGAGACGTACAAGGTTGTGGCAACTACAGAGGAATAAAGCTGATGAGCCATACAATGAAGTTATGGGAAAGAGTAGGGGAAGCTAGACTAAGGGCAGAAGTGAGCATTTGTGAGAAGCAGTATGGTTTCATGCCAAAAAAGAGTACTACAGATGCAGCATTTGCTTTGAGGAGTGCAGAGAAGGCCAGACGGAGCTGCATTGTGTTTTTGTAGATCTGGGGAAAGCTTATGACAGGGTGCCCAGAGAGGAACTGTGGTATTGTACGAGAAAGTCTGGAGTGGCAGAGAAGTATGTTAGAGCGGTGCAGGACATGTATGAGGACTGTAAGACAGTGGTGAGGTGTGCTGTAGGTGTGACAGAGGAGTTCAAGACGGAAGTGGGACTGCATCAGGGGTGAGCTCTGAGCCCCTTCTTGTTTGCTATGGTGATGGACAGGCTGACTGACGAGGTTAGACAGGAATGTCCATGGACTATGATGTTTGCAGATGACATTGTGATCTGCAGTGAGAGCAGGGAAGAGGTGGAGGAGAAGCTAGAGAGGTGGAGATTTGTCCTGGAAAGGAGAGGAATGAAGGTTAGCCGCAGTAAGACATGTAAGTACATGTGTGTGAATGAGAGGGACCCAAGTGGAAGAGTGAGGCTACAGGGAGAAGAGATCAAGAAGGTGGAGGATTTTAAGTACTTAGGGTCAACAGTCCAGAGCAATTGAGACTGTGGAAAAGAGGTGAAGAAGCGTGTCCAGGCAGGATGGAACGGGTGGAGGAAAGTGTCAGGTTTGATGTGTGATAGAAGAGTTTCAGCTAAAATGAAAGGAAAGGTGTACAAAACTGTGGTGAGACCAGCGATGTTGTTTGGTTTAGAGACAGTGTCACTGAGGAAAAGACAGGAGACAGAGCTGGAGGTAGCAGAGATGAAGTTGCTGAGGTTCTCTTTGGGAGTGACCAGGAAGGATAGGATCAGGAATGAGTACATCAGAGGGACAGCACATGTTAGAGGTTTTGGAGAGAGATGGTTTGGACATGTCCAGAGCATAGATAGTGAATATGTTGGTAGAAGGATGCTGAGTTTTGAACTGCCAGGTAGGAGGCCTAGAGGAAGACTAAAGAGGAGGTTTATGGATGTAGTGAAAGAGGACATGAAGGGACTTGGTGTGAGAGAAGAGAATGCAGAAGACAGGGTTAGATGGAGGCAACTGATTTGCTGTGGCAACCCCTGAAGGGAAAAGCCGAAAAGAAAAGAAGATTGACATGTGATTGTATTGCTGTGTATTACTACAAGAATCTATCTTGCACACAAAACCATAAATCCTCATTGGTATAGTGGACAGTATCTCTGCCTGTCATGTCGAAGACTGGGGTTTGATTCTCCAATGGGGAATTGCCAGAAGTTTTTTTAGGGGATGGCAGTGGCTCACTTAGTAGAGCGGGTCGTCCAATGGTCGCAGGATTGGTGTTTTGATTCCCACTCCCACCCAGTGACTTCGGAGTGTGAGCTGACAGTGGGAGGTGTCAGCTCACACTCCGAAGTGAGCACTGCCGAGGTGCCCTTGAGCAAGGCACCGTCCCCTTTATAAGTTGCTCATTAGCCACTGTATGCCTACAGGCCGCTTGTGAGTGTGTTACAGGCAGGTACACACTACATATGCATGCCATTAAACTAACAGTCTGATCTAAAAGTGTGCTAACAATTTCCCTAAGGGGATTATTAAAGTATATCCTACTAGAGGGAACCTGTGAAAATTCCACAATAAAACAATATGGGGCGGCAGTGGCTCAGTGGGAAAGCGGGCGGTAGAGCGGGTCGTCCAATGTTCTGAGATCGGTGGTTCGATTCCCGCTCCCACCCAATAACACCCGGAGTGTGAGCTGACAGTGAGAGGTGTCAGCTCACCTCTGGAGCACTGCTAAGGCGCCCTTGAACAAGGCGCCGTCCCCTTTACAGGTTGCTCATTGGAGGCGCACCACGAGGGAGCTGCCCGCCAATCTGCCTCCTCCTCACCTGCATGCCCACAGGCCCCTTGTGTGTGTGTTACGTGCCTGTACACATTATATACGTAGATGCATGTAACTACTAACCTCTGTGTAGAGTGGAGTCTTAATTTCCATTCAGGGATTAATACAGTTAAGAAAATTTAAAAATAATAGAAATGAAAATAAAATTTAAAAAAAATTAAAATTAATATCAGACTTCAAACCAAACATATGAAAACAAATGTATTGGTATTATAAACCAAGCACACCCAACATAGTCAAAAATCAATGTGGTGACATAACTGGAGACAGAAAGCTAACTTATGGTGAGACTGGGAAAGGAGCTAACGTTAAAGGAAAAGGAACCTGTTGAAAGAGCAAGTGGAAAAGAAATGTTAGAGAAATGATAGTTCTGTTAGCTGACTACATGAACAGAACTGTATGTAGTGACTTAAAGACTGTTTTTGTCAGATGCCCGTGGAGCATTTTGGATACTACATTGATTGTCCCATTCCAAACGGAAACCGTAGCTGGACAGACTGTGCTAGCCAGCTAGTTTCACTCAGAATTTGTTGTCGTTTTCTGTGTCGTTCCTGCTGTTTGGACTTTCTGCTCAAAAACATGAAAATTGTGTTATTTGGGAAGTCCGTGTATAGTTATTTCTTCTCCTAACATAGCAGATGCCTTACGCCATATAGTTTACGCGATTCCTTCTGGGAGATGGGCCGTGATTGGTTTGGCGCCTGATTGACAGGTAGTGGGTGGAGTTGGTGACAGTGTGACAGCATGAGACTTTACAAGTGAGCTTATTCAAATATATAGGTGGGGAGATAGGTGGGGATATACTGTATATTCCTAAATAGGAATATTTATTTGAATGTAAGTTTTTTGTTTATTCACAAAACCAGTCTGAAGTACTTTATCTGTAACTTTCATCAAACTTTTAAAAGTACAAGAATATTAAAATTTTATCTCTGTCCAACAATTAAGATTCAATAATTTTTAATTTACACTTTAACAGGATTTTTATTGTATAAAATAATGAGACCTTTAATTACTGAATTGTTCTTTACAAACAGCAGTAACTGTATTTTATTGTTTTTAATATGCTATTTTCTATTTAGAGACGTTCTTTCAAATCATACTAAAAATAAAATACTTTACACTGTAAAAGTGGGCAAATAGAAAATATTTTCCAGTTGTGGTTGCACAGCACAGACTTCTGCCAAGGCCAAACAATCCCAATGAGTGGAACGTAAACCAGGTTTGAATCTGCACCAACAATCACAAATTAAATCCTACTCATTTGGATATTTTTCTACAGCTGTAAGAGCCAACTCTAAATTCCATGATCTCAGCTGGTCATTGTGTGTTTCCAGCCCTTTTTGTTCCTGTATAGAATCTTCTTCTTCTTCTTTTCCTTTCGGCTTTTCCCTTCAGGGGTCGCCACAGCGAATCAATTGCCTCCATCTAACCCTGTCTTCTGCATCCTCTTCTCTCACACCAACTACCTTCATGTCCTCTTTCACTACATCCATAAACCTCCTCTTTGGTCTTCCTCTAGGCCTCCTGCCTGGCAGTTCAAAACTCAGCATCCTTCTACCAATATATTCATTATCTCTCCTCTCAACATGTCCAAACCATCTCAGTCTGGCCTCTCTGACTTTATCTCCAAAACCTCTAACATGTGCTGTCCCTCTGATGTACTCATTCCTGATCCTATCCTTCCTGGTCACTCCCAGAGAGAACCTCAGCATCTTGTTCCTGTATAGAATACCCCTACTAAAACATTTTTATTCCAGTAGATTATCGAGATGTCTGAATTAGGACCATACCAAACACCCTCATGGACATCAACACTATCCATGTGTGATTTTTAAAAAAAAAAATCATGAACAAATGATTATTTCATGGGATAATAAATATAATATCTAAATTTGCCAACCTTACAACACTGAGTAAAGCTAGACCAGCAGTTTCATTACAGTATGCCCTTCCCTTCCATATGATTTCATTCAGGCCCATTTTGTAGTTTAAGCATAAATCCAACATGATACAAATCCACTCTGATTATGGAAGTGACAGAAATTAATTGAGGTGTTTCTCTTGTCAGATCTAATCTAAGGTTTAATGTTTTCTTCTATGGTACATACCCTACCCTTCCATCATTGTCATGATAAATAGTACAAAGATTCTGATCTTGTAATACTTAAAAAGCAAGAAAAAAAATCTAAAATTGCCTCTTTTGCAGATCCATTCCAAATATTATGAATTTCTTTTTGCTACATGCCCAACCCTTCTAGTTTCATCAAAATATGTCAGATATTTAGGCATGATAGTCAATAATCGGAAAGTCTTCTGTTGATGATTTAAAAAACTGAATCCATTCCTTATTCAAAATACAATTCTAGAATTTGATGGGTTATTCTGTCTCCAACTATTCCTTCCAAGGAATTTATATATATATATATATATATATATATATATATATATATATATATATATATATATATATATATATATATATATATATATATATATATATATATATATATATATATATATATATATATATATACACACACACACACACACACATAGTATATAAATGTTTTTTTTGCATTTCCCATCATTATCCTTCAATTTTGCAGTACCCCTACCCAACTATAGCGAGAATCCCTTTCTCTGTGTGTGTGTGTGTATATATATATATATATATATATATATATAGAGAGAGAGAGAGAGAGAGAGAGAGAGTCTGTACAGTTGTTCATTACCAAACTTCCTACTTCCCTAAAATATCTTGTAAAACTAATTTGGTGGACTTTCAGTGATACTGTGGAGAATGAAACAAGCGTACCTGTCATGCCGTTTGGTACTGAAGACTGAAAAGTCAAACTAACCTGACCACTATCAAGTACTGATCAAATATCAAACATGATCGTGTCTCCTTATCATCTGAGATGTATTCAGAAACATTTTGTTTCGCTGTTGAGCTCAAACCCATAATTCCAGTGAAGAGAAAACTCAAGTGTCCCTGCATCCCAAGATATTTTTGAAAAAAACCTCTCCTAACTCCCAACTTTGTGGGTCCAATTTTTGGGAAGGTCCTTGTTCCAGTTTGTGTGGTTCAGTCCACAAAGCCGGGCCTCTAAAGACGTGATTTTTGTGAATTTGAAGGGGAACAATCTGAATGGCCTACTGAGAGGAGTGCGATCAACTCCCTCAAACACCTTTGATATGAATTTGATAAAATACCCCAGATATGCTTGCGGAGAAGCCGTCCTAGAGGAGTGGGAAGTAATATACAGTACGTAGCTGTAAAGGGTGACCAAATGTCAGGTCCAAATACACCAGTGTCTCTACGTCCAGTCCACTGTATCTCTTTACGTAATGGCAACTTTCAGATAGAGAAAATCATCTTCAGTATCTTTGACCAGTGAACCGTTAGAACAACCACCAAAGTCTCTACAGTATTGACAGGCTTGTATGTGACATGAGCTACGGTTCCACACCAAACAGTACATCAACAATTACAATCACAAAAAGCACAGAAGTTTGAATGTCGTATTTATTTCTCAACGCTGAATCAGATATTTGATAAATATTATGCTCCTCATACAACTTTAGGTCATGCTCCATCTGTGAGCATATGAATGTTTGATAGCCTGGAGATTTTAATGAATTCCTCTCTTAGCTAAAATGCTTCAGCCAGACAGGGTGGATCCTATGTTTATATTTCATTTCAATGTAAAAAAAATATACTGGAATAAATGCTGTTTTATTATAATACATAGAGTACATGGGATTCTGCCACATTCATCAAACAAAACATTTCTAATCAATTAAAACTGTTGCCTGAATAAAAGTCAGTCAGGTTCATAAAGATTTTATCAGAACATCAGACTAAATATTTGATTGAATTCCTGTATGATTCTAGGAAAGCTAGAAGAATGATGCTAAGCACTGTTTATAGACCATTTTATTCCATTTTGGCTATCATTTTTAATAAGCTTCAGTCTCAACAACAGAAAGGATCATGTCCAGCTAATAAGTCATTTCATGCAGGTACCACAATGTCCTGGTTCCTTTCATTTACATGTAGCTTAAGTCAGCAGGGGATGTGCACAATATGCCACAGTAGTTTATTTCAGATGGGATTCTTTAGTGTGTCACTCTGTGTGATCAAACCCATATCATCTTGTAGCCATTAGAGCACAGTATGGTGTGGGTTTATATACAATAGCTATGTATCTATAAAACAGGCTGGATAAGTCTCAAACCCTCTTGGCCCTGGTTCACTCACCAATGCATGTCATTACAATGCATAAAGCATAATGGTGCTTTTAGTGCAAGGACATGTGCCTACATGTCTACGGTGTGTGTAGGATTCAAGGTGCTAAAGAGCTGTGATTTCCTTTAGTAACGCCTCGACTTCTGTCTGAACGCTTCCAACCTTGTCCCAATCTAAGCCTATCGTCCAGGTCAAAGTTCAGCTCCAGACTCCTCTGTCTTCTTTGGTCGTCATCTTGCTAGTCTTTCCAGGATAGGATCTCAGCTCATTATTCTGGCTTCAGTCTATAGGATGAGTCTTTGACCCAGGATCTTGCGGTTGATCTCAGCCAAGGCAACGGAAAAAACAAAGGCCTTCTCGTCGGACAGACTTGCATATATATCCACTTCCTTCTCTTGTTTATCTGAGAAGGAAACCACAATCAACAAAGCTTGTTTTAGTAATTATAGCATGCAATTAAGCGTCTCATCTTTCATGATGCCTGCTTCACATTATGCTCTAGTTTATTTTATTGGGTCACATATCGCAGTTTAGATCATCAACTTTCAAAACACCACAGATCAAGACGAGAAGCCTCTCTGAAAGCCATTCAAACAGTGTTTTCAGTATCAGTATGGTGCGAGCTGTGATTTTTTTTTCACCTATTTAAATACCAGGAAGTGGAAACAGAGACAGGAAAAGGAAACAGGAAGCGCAAAAGAGAAGAAAGCAGGTTAAAGTAATTTGAGTAACCTGTATCACTTACCACCTACACAACAATTGTACTTTTGATTTCACTTTTTACATGTGATATGTTCAATATTTTATATTTGTTGCACGTTTTAATTCAAATTTGCACAGAGGTCCTAAATATGAGGAGAAAATATTGAGGACCTTTTATTTGAGAAGAAATCTTCATTGTCATTGAAGCATGCACCCACAACAAAATCTCATTTCCACCCTAAAACCCAGCCACAAATCCACACGCTGTAATTTTTCCAGGACCTGAAGCATACTTAAAGCAGCATGTTCTGTTAGAACCACACCAAACAAGAACAAGTTTCACGAGTTTACATCGATCAGAGATTCTCAACTGCACCATACCAGGGGGGTGCAACTGATTGCAGGGAACATACACGGCGAAAAGTGTTTTTGCTTTTTTATTATTCTGATTGAAAAACGGGTAATTGCGGATTTGCTCCTATAAGTTAAAGTGATGCTTTCATATCTACATGGCGCATTTAATTGTGAGAGCTTGCGTAGGGAGTACCACCCACACCATAGCTTCTCAGCTTAGGTGTGTGTGGGGTGAGGGGGGTTGTAATGAGCACGAGCACACACACACACACACACACACACACACAAAGGGTTGCTGTGTTATCGACATATCCTCTGCTAATAAAGCGGCTGATCTGAAGCTTTAAACGTTGGCAATAGAATGAAAGACAGACAGCTGTCAACGACTTAAACGACCCATCCCTGATTTTACCTCTGTCATCTTCCTGTTTCTTCAGTCCCACTGTTTTAGGTCTGCCCCGCCCTCTCCGGATGGGATCTGATTGGCTGTTGCTCCGGGACCTTCTCCTGTTCTCCATGTCACTGGTTAAAGAGGGGTCGATTCTTTCTCTGCGAATGCGCTCTGTCCTCCTCCTTTTTAATTCCAGCTTGTCTACAGGAGAAAACTTGAATAAGTAAACACAGATCACTACATATTGTTCTTTATATTGGTTCCAGGGTGATATCTGTGATTCGCTGATTAAGTCAGCAGTTTGGCAAGAAACTTCAGGGAACTAAAATATACAAAAATGTGTTTCTGAAACTTTTCAAGGGACAAGTAGGCAATCGAGTTTTTTAGTGCTGGTATTTTAATAATAGAATCTCATTGCAGCTGGTTATTTTTAGATAATGTTTTAAATATGCCAGTTTATCCTCTTATGACATTTCCCTTCTCTTCAGCAGTGACACTGTTTTATTTGGGCTTTTAATGTCACAGGAAGTTGCTGTCTGCCCTCGGTGGCATTTTTCTAGCAGTGGCTAGTGGATACTTCTATCATTATTAATAATTATACAACCATACAGTTAATCAATTTAGATAAAGGTGGACAAAGATTGACAGTGGTTTCATTCATTTATTATTGTCAGTGTTTTATTTTTATTCACTGTTTTACTTGGTTTTGACTAAGCTATTATTTTATAATAATTTTTTTCTGACTGGCAGCTCTGATCATTTAAGGCACCAAATCTGTTTTAAAGTCATCCGCTGAAAATGTCTGTGTTATTTCATATCACAATACTTAGCACGGTGAATAAAAATAAAAGAGGATGAACTGGCGTATTTATAAAGAGACTATCTAAAAATAACACAAGAATGTGAGGGTCAGTCATAACGGTCGTTTTAATTTCAAGGACAGCCTTGATTTGCTCTGATATGAGACCATACCATAGTGTATCTATTTATCTATCTATACTGTAGACCAACACTGTACAACAATCCAAATTCTGATTGAAGTCAAGTTCTTTCATGTTTCTGCATTAAGCAAAGAGCATAGTTCAGTATGATTAAGATGCAATAATAATGTGAACCCAGACTGTTAGCTGTGACAGAATGATTAATATTTGGCTCAACACACGCTTAGTGGAAGTGGAAACATTTTCAGGACAACAGGTACATCTCAAAAATAAGAAAATCATGGAAAAGTTCATTTTTTCCCCTGTAATTTCAATTCAAACAGCAAAACTTTCACATACTCCAGGGTAATTACAAGCCTATTTTTTTTATAATTTAAATATGGCACACAAATCTGGTAACTGAGTAGAATGTTTCATTAAACCAGTCAAAAAGAGGATTTTTAATGCAGAAAAGTCAAAGATCTTATGATGAACTTATGTTCATCAATGTCCTGAACACTTGGTCGAGCCTCTTTTTGCATGAATTCCTGCGTCGGCAGAGCGGAGGCGATAAGCCGGTGGCTCTGCTCAGGCGTTCTGGAAGCCCAGGATGCTTCGGTGTTGTTCAGCTAACTTTCTGTGAATATGATTTGATAAAGTTCACTGAGAACAGTAAGTCCTTTCAGCAATGATCTTCTGTAGCTTCCTTTCCTTATACAGTATCACCACATGTTTTAGAATTTAGTAATGTTGTGTGTTTCTATTGTTTGAGAGGTTGGCTGTAAATATCAATACAAAAATTGTTAGAACATTTTAGTTTACAAATAACGTCTCTAGAATATTGACAGTTTTCACTTCCTGAAATAACTGATAAAATTATTGAACTTTTCCATGATATTTTCATTTTTTAATGACTTACCCTTAACCAAATGAACATTACCTGCTATGGCTGGAGAGGAACGCTCATTTAATTTGGCATTTAGGAGTTTTCTGCTTATAAACACATAACCACACGGACAGGACTTGCAGGCAACTGGAATCTAGAGGGAAAGAAAGAGCAAATATTCATTCATTCATATAACTTTACACAGATCAATCAATCTATATTTTATATCTTCCTTTTTGCAGACAAAAACTTGACCAGCACCCCTCGAGATAGTGTGGTGTACAAAGTAAAAATCACCAAAAGCTCACTATTATTATTTAGAACATCTGTAATGTCATTACATTTAATATTTTATAATAAATTTTTTTTTTCATATACAAATATTTATGTCACTAAATTTGTGTATACTTCTAAAGTTATATACGTTTAGGGACGCGACCCCTAAGCATATGACAGAGGCTTAAACCAATGACCTTCCAATGTATGGAAGATGATCTTAAAACCTAAACCACAGCTGCTCCAAACATTTACATTAATGCAGCTGCCTTTCTTTATACTGGTGGAGTTCAGGGTTTATTTTTGAGCCTAGAGATTCTTGTGTTCAGGCTTCATGATGATTACACGTTTAAAGTGATGACTGTTTGTTCTTGAGAGCTAGATGGGTAGAGTTGGGATGGGGGAGGGGTATTTCACTTCTCCATTGTCCTACTTGCAAATAGCTTAAGAGGGCAAAGCCTAAACAAAGTACATTAGTGTACCCATAAGCACCAATAAGGCTAGTTTGTAAAACTATATTATTATTGTTTTATTGTCATGTAGGAATAGATTCCAGAGCCTCAGGCAGCCCTGATCCAGTAGGTGTCCTCTCTGGGTTTTGGGCCACAAACTACAGCAGAAACTCACTGATGGTCACACACTGAGTGGTTTTTAAAGCATCAATGGTTGACTGCATGGAGATACACCAGTTATGAAGTGTGAACTCTGGTGAGCTCATCCTTTGTTTGCTCATCTTCATGGCTCCTCGGTGGCTACACATTTAGGTTAGCAGCTCTGCTCCATATTTAAATGACATATTGACATCATGACATAACATTAGATGTAACATGTCAATGTAACATGTAATGTTTAAATGCGAATAAAACCACGCCTGCATTTAAAATGCTGTGGAATGTTCGACTTAAGCAATGCACGTTCCCAATTCAAATTGAGCAATATCAGCTTTTTGCATACCAACTGTAATGCCTGATGTAACAAGTCAAAAGCAAACACAATGTCTGGGGAAACAAAGCAAATTCAGACTGCAAATTAAAATACTTAAGGAATTTCTGATGGATAATTAACTTAGAGTAAAATCTTCTATAAATATGTGGTATTATTTAATTAAAGCTGAAACTTATTTGATTTCGTAACATTTTAACTTCAGAAGCAGTCAGCCTGCTTATCTACTCTTATGAAGGAAGGCCACAGTACACAAATAAAAATGGGAATTTTCCTTTATGGTATATTGGTGTTTTACATATATTTTGACAAATGCTAACATTTAGGGGAAATGAACTGTACTAAATAAAATTCTGCACCGATGGGACACCACAGAGGTTTCTCTGACCTCTAAGCAGAACCTTGATGTCGATGTCTGTGTGTAGAAATATGAAAGTATGTGTGTGCGTGGGGAGTATCAAATGTCCTGTATGTTCAGTATTTCCCTTTAATAGGAACCATTTAAATCCCTCTATTTTAATGTGTTGTTCTGCTGCCTGCGGTGTGTTTACAATGTCCCACACGAAGCGTTTGGGTTCACAAAAAGTGAAATTACATAAGAGAATAAATGATTGTAATTAATGGATCACAGAAAACGTGAAGGGGAACTTGTGCCACCTCTGACTGCTGTGTTTACACGTGTGCATCGGCGCTGCGCTCAACCATATTTCCGTCTTAAAGCTGCTGTGACTGCGGATCGCCGTTATCAATAAAATGACCAATAAGGCAGGCAATCAGTAGACACTTTTAGAATCGAAGGCTAATCTAATTTCTCACCTGTTGGTCGCATTCAGGACAAGATTTAGTAGCCATTTTGACTTTCTTTGTTTTATTTGCCGACATAGTCCGTTTCCTCCAGCGGCGCAGCGACAGCTCTGCGGTTCAGCGAACGTTCGAACTTTTCTCTGCGGAACATGGACGGAGGGTTCGATCCGGCGGACAGCAACACCCGGGCGCAGCGGAGTCACCCCGATGGAGATGAATGTCAACACACCTCCAAACAAAAAAAAACAAAAAACAGAAAAAATAAAGCACAAATTACTGAATGCTGAATTGTTATATCGGTGAGCATGCGCACTGAGACTCCTTCTGCTACTGTGGCGCATTCAGGTTCTTTAGGAAAAATAATTCAAATCTCTTCGGGAGATGAAGTCGTGTTAAAAGATTGTCTTGAAATATATTTGTCTCGTACGACGGATGTAAGAGTCACAAAGAGGGAGAAAGATGTGGAAAATAAAACCGGAAAATTAATCAAAAAATTTTGGAAATTATACAATATTACAAAATGGACATGGGTTTTTTTTTCCACAAGAAAAAAAGTTATGCAATGGACAGCGTGGTGGCGCTGTTGCATCACAGCCAGAAGGTCCTGGGCTCAATCCCACTTGGGGCTTTTCTGTGAGGAGTTGTCATGTTCTCCCCATGTTTGCGTGACTCTCTCCGGGTTCTCTGATTTCTTCCTACCTCCCAACATTATGCAACTTTGGTAAAATGGACACTCTCAATTGACCAATGTGTGTGTGAGCATGAATGTGTCCGTCTTTGGTCCTGCCATGAACTGGCGACTTGTCCAGGGTGTACCTCACCTTCAGGCCCGTGTCAGTCTGGATAGACTACAGCAGAGATCATGACTCAGACGGCTGAATACGAGATTACTGATTGTATTGTTTTAAAGAAAATGAGTGAATGTCCCCATGGCACTTCATCTAAATGACGTCACCATTGTATGACCTGCTGCACCGATGTCTGTGTAGGTTCTCAGTTATCCAGGTCATGGTTATCCAAAGCTATTTAAATCAATCCACTGGACTTTAAGAAAGTTTCTTGAAAACGTTTTGCCTCTCATCCAAGAGGCTTCGTCAGTTTGCAGAACTTGGTCAGTTACCAGGATAGGAACTGAGCCTCGACCACTCTCTATTCAGCTGTGTCATGTGTTCTCATGTTTAGTCAGTGTGTTGGTGGAAAGTAAAAATATGATTCATCTGATGTCCAGTTTGACAATCTGTATCTGACAACTGGCATTGTGGAAGTATTTGATATTAAAAGGGCATTTTAGCTCAGTCCACTAGATCTATGGCTGGGCACAAGAGGGGGTGGCCGGTGCAAGGCCCATCCATCCATTTTTTAATCACTACTTTATCCGCTGTCGTGGGTCACGGGGAGCTGGAGCTTATCCCAGCTGACTAAGGGTGTGAGGCAGAGGAAAACTCTGGGCACGCCAGTGGGTTGCGGACAAACACAGAAACACAGACAACCAGGCACGCACACACTCACTCCTACAGGTAATTTGGGACCGGCCAATTAACCTGAAGCGCATGTTTTTGGAGGTGGGAGGAAGGCGGACAACCCAGAGAGAACCCACCTCGTACATTTCTTCTTCTCACTGAATTCTATTGTTTCAGTTTCAAGCAGCAGCTCGTGGTCAACTTTCCATTATGCATTACAGACGTTTGATTTCTGTCTACTTGAAACAATGTGGTTTTTGGCACAGAATCAGCTGACAACATCCCAGCAACAACAGAAGAGAGAAAAATTGCCACTCTTCTGTCACCTGAGAGATGCCTCCCTGTAAAAAAAAAGAATACACTTAGTGCACATTTCAACATCATCTTTCACCAGTTTACAATCAGGGCCTTCCAAAACTCTCCAAAAGAACTACAGTACTCATTTCAACTAACCCCCTTTGACACCCCCTGGCACTCCCAATGACCATCACTGAAAAACCAGACGGGTCTTGACAATGGTCATTGGAATGTGAATAGCACTGACCACACCTCACAAGTTTAATAAGCTGAGACAAGACCAACCACCACCAGAACTGAAGAAGTCTCTCGGATAAGAAGTGAAACATGTTCAGGGAACTTTCTACAGGTCCAGTGGATTGATTAAAACGCCTTTGGAAAAATTGTCAATGTCTCAATCACTCATCACTTGCACTCGAGTATCAATGGCTTGATGATGAAGTGTCGTGCTGTTTGCAAGTCGACATTGTCTCACTCTTCTTGAAGAGTGGCCCTCAGATCACTGAGGTTCTCATTGAGAGTTGCCTCTAAACAGCGACTTTACTGATCCCATCTTTTTCTGTGGGATCCAGGTGTGGAAAAAGTGCAGGCCACTCCGTTCGTATTGTTCATGCAGGGGCACTATGACTGGATTAATGATGTTATACATAGAACGGGCTCGTCACTGTACCATTCACAACGTGTAGGGCAGTTCTTCCCACGCTGTAACACCACCACAAAAGGTTTGTCTGGTGACAACAGTGGCTGATACCCAATGCTCTCCTTAGCACCTCCGACATCTTTAGCATCCACCATTTCTGCTCATTGTGAATCAACTTTCATTTAGAGAACAGCATTGAGATCCACTGGCCCCTCGTCCAGCATAAATGATCCCTGGCCGATGCAAGACTATGCCTATCTCTGGTAGTGTGGTTAGGGATCCTTGCAGGTCGTACACTGATGTAAATGGTTTTGAATGGTCTTTGTGCCCTGGGTGCCTCTCATCTCCCTTAAATTTACCTGGAGTTTAGTACCATTCATAGCCTGGTTCTGCAGAGCACTATTCACAATAAAGCAGTAGTCAGTGTTTGATGTGGCCAGAAGACGTCCACTTCTATGACTTTCTGTGACACTTCATTCTGACACTAACTTCTGTAGTCACTTCCCACTGAGAACATTCTGTTTGAAGACTCGCAATGGTGAAACCCTGTTGACCAATTATTAGGTGTTGTTTTGGGTTTCATGATGTCTGAACAGCACAATGAGGAGGATTATTTAAATACCAATTCTGATGGAAACAGGAAATTTATTGGACAATTCATGGATCCAACACCTGTTGTGAGTTTTGCCAGTAAGCTCCATTGTTAGGGAACAGCAAGTTGTGCAAAAAGTACTCAAACATTGAACAGTTGAGGGTACATTTAAAAATTTAGAAGTCACATTAAATTCACCTGTAATTGTTATAGTTCATCCAGGAATCTCACCTGGAAGTTGAAAACCCCAACTTTGTGTGTGTAGTGTATGTCTTCAAATGGGTGAAGCTAGAGTGCAGTTGGACACACAGGCATAGGATATTATATATATTTGATCATAAAATACAATGTAGGATTCTATACTATATAACTACATTCATGTCATTTTACAGTCAAGGGATAAAAAAGAAAAGTCCTGGGCAAAGAAACATAGGAAACGCACCTCTCTTCCTGTACCAATCCAACAAGATCCCTACTGATCCCTGAAAGACAAAAACTACAATATATGACGAGCCAGTCAATATATTAATAATGATAGGATTTTATTATATGCATATACTGTGTAAAATTAACAAAATTCAAATATGTATTGTTAATTTTAATATTATTTCAGCAAATGACAATGATAATTACAATTTAATCCGCTTTTCTTTATGCTTACAAGTGGGTTACATATAGATTCAAAGGGGGAAGAAATTGGTCAATACTGCCTTCATCAAATCAACTCCAGTAACTAAGACAGATCAGGAAACAGCGCCAGATGCTGCAGCAAATAATTCCCAAGTCGTACACGCAAATTTGAACCTTGTTACGTACTCATTATGGCAATTCATCAACTAGCATACAAACCTGAGGAATAGCTGCATCCCTTCCATAAGTTTAATCTGAAAAACACCAAGTAACAGGGTTTCTACGCTGACAAAAATATGAGAAAGTTAGACACTGCTGTTGGTGTGATCTATATGAAATCAAAACCAGTTCTTATGGTACAAGCACACATAATCATGCAAATACACGCCACATTTCAGAATGTGTCAGTGTAGTAGCGACAAGTCCAGAAACTTAGTCATGAATTATGGAGACAGGTCTGATTTTATCAAAACGAAGCACTTGATAAATATCAGAGAATGGGATCTTTTTGCTAAATTTTGCACATATTTTGCTAAATTGATACACTTTTAATTTCTTTGAAGCCCAGACAGGATGGTTGTAGGACTGGGGATCATGCAAAATGCTGAACACTGGCTAAAGAAATAAAGTTCAAAGGTTGGATGTACCGGTACTTCCCTTTCTCTGTTCTTAGGTTTGCATGGTCTCATTTGAAGAACAGTGGAGCAACTGATTATTCAGGGATGGAAACTAGCATGTAGCATTTAACACAGCTGAAACACCACTTCTAGATTCTGTAACCTTTATACACTCCGCGAAGACATCCACTTCTCTGTATGGAATTATGTGAACAAGTGAGAGGTTGATGGCTCAGCGGATAACCTACAATAAGAATTTACTCTGAACAATAAAATGGTACAGGTCAACGACAAATTGGTCAAGTCGGAATTGATAAAGGAATGGTGCCTAAGACTTGTGCAGTGTTGCTGGCACACACTTGAATCAAATACCGCCACTCTATGCAGAAAACAGCTCTGCTAGTGAGGGACTGTGAGAAGGACATAATGCAGAAAGAATAATAAAATAACGGAGTGAGCTCTTTTTGCTCTTGACATTTATTTTGATTCCTGCCTACGAGATGGGATTTTGTTTGTCCCTGTAATATTCATGATATTATGAAACTATGGATGGGCTCCACATCCTTCCAATCTGCCATTTTAAAGGATCAGGCCCTCATAGGCGGGACCTTCAGACTCAGGGGATTCTCTCTGTAGACGAAGGTGCTCCAGTGTGTTCTGGAAGTGTTTGTTGATCTGCTCCGTTTCCTCACTCGCCTCCAGGTTGGGAAGATCTTCCCTGATCTTTTGGATCAGCTGGTTTAATACTTGGACAGTCACCTGGAAGGGCAGACGAGGCACAGCTAGGAGCTTTGCTTGTGTCACATTTATATCACTTTTCTAGATTGCAGTCACATCACATAGAACTTCTCTTTATGTTTTGATGGTATATATTCAAGCACAGCCAGCTCCTTTTGTCCATTAAATTTTGTCCAATTATAGCTTTATCCTCATAATATGCCTCCTACATAGTGAAATCCACCCCAAAAAGTTGGAATCACATCAGTTTCAGTTAAGCCATTCCTTAATTCAAATCCACTGCACACCTGTTCAAATGGCAGAACCCCACCCACGCTTACATAATACGTCACTGTGACCCGACCAGTAGTTCATGTGGAAATGTTAAAAACTAGCACTGGACTAATCTAATCTCAGCTAAAGAAATAGCAAAAAGAACAAAATCACTGCTTTTAACAATATCTTCAATCCTTTTATGACTTCAAAAAATTTGACAGTGAATACACCCGAGATACCCGGAATCCACTCCTAATCCTTCTGCAAACTACACAGCAAAATACAAGCCCAGTACATACCCATCACCCTAACACTCCCACCTCTCTCTCCCCTCCAAAATAACACGTTATAATCACATAATGAAATGCAAATTCACCATCAATCACATCCACAGAATTATACTTCTCTCACATACACGCACCCACGTTCTTCACAAAGGTTCTAAATTTCAAATCACCCCCACTCTTGCCCTACAGCTGGCTAAGACTATGATCTCCATTATTCTAAATGTTTGTCTGTCATATTCTCTTTCCACATCTCTCCGTCTCCTCGAGGTAATTGTGTGTTCTGGTCCTTGTCTACGTGTCTGCATATCTATCTGTTGGTCTGTCTCTCCAAGTTGGTCAAATGTGCCTTTGTTTTGCATTTGCGCTCTGGTGAGTGGGTGTTGAAGCCACCTTAAAATATTTTTTGTATACCTAACCCTAATGAGTTCAAATTCATAATTCGTACAAAAAGAACTCTTCAGATAAAATGTAGTGGGTTCTTCTCAGGTAACAAGTTTGGAAAAAAGATTGGTGGAAAAAAAGAATGATGTATGACACAACATTAACCGAAGTGAGAGAAATTCCCTGGACCACTCCTCTAGCCATGGATCCAATATAGCATTTAGTGGGACATTCCCTGCATTTTCTCTAAACTCTCACATCAAGTTTCATGAAAATCTGTCATGGAGAAATTGTAATGAAAGGCAAAAAAAAGCAAATCAAAGCATATGCTTTAAATTTTGAATCACTTGTGTTATCTCACCGCATCGTTTTCCCTCTCATAGAAGCAGACATATCTGTTGAGGATTTCGATGAAAAGCTGAACTTGCAGTGACGGATCCATGCACTGGTTGGCGATCTTCAGAGCTTTCTTTAGACACTCCATCACTCGCTTACCATCACGGATCTAAAGATTCAACAGCAATAATTCGCATTTACAGCTGAGGAAGCAGTTTATTGACAACTACATCCGTGTTGATTGTGGAAAAAAGCAGGTAATATTTGCTGGTTTTGACACCATTAATAAACTATAAGGATAATTAATTCAAAGCTCTGAAGCAACTTCAGACATAATTATGGCTGAAATAGTGCAAAATCCTAAAACACAAGCAAGTCAAACGCACCTCTTCACCATTTTTGTCAGTGCTGCGACCTGACCAAAACAGATGGGCACAGATACTGACGGCCCGGCACTGGTCCGGCTTTTTCAGTAGCTTGGAGGCAGCCAGTGCACACTGCGTTCTCAGTGGTTCATGGTTTTCCTCACCGAAGCATCGCATTCGCTCAAAAGTTCCAATGATCAGCGTGATGGCTGCCAGTTGAGCTTTGGAGTCACTGATCTCATCCTCATACAAAGAGAAGGCCTGGTGAAGGAATGCATGAAGACGTAAGAGAAGAAGTGGAAGAGCAGTGAATAGTCGGCAGAGGGGACAGAAGAGGATGACGGAGAAAAAGGATGTGAACAAGAGGTGGAGCTTTGACAGCATTTTGAAAGTTCTGAAAGCTGACAGACGTCGCTAATGTTAGCGTTGTATTTAGTACAGATTTGGACCTTCCATGGAAGACAACACAAAGTGAAACAACTACACCTTCAATCACATGTAAAAAATCAGGCAACTGGGATTAGACCTTCACTAACACTCAAAAACACAGGCTTCAACTAATCCAGTATATTTAAAATCTGTCAGCTCTTTGGACAGCTTCCTCCTCTAAAGCAATGATGTTTCAACATGTCTGGTGCCTTCAACTTGTTTCTACAGACAACATACAGTAGAGAAAAACATTCGCAACGGGTGTCGGTGTCTGTACTGGTGCTGGTTCTTATTCCAGAGGTTTATTATTGGATTGTGAGTCACTTTCAGACCTGTGTTTAATTTGATCTGGAGAAAACTCGACTCGCACCAAACAGTCTGCACAGAGCCTCCGTTACACTGACAGATTCACAGCTCTGGCAGTTTGACCTGACATCCCACCTGTGACATGAACTCATACGCCACCGTCTCGTGGTTGTCAAAGCCGATCTCGCCTGCAGCCAGCGCCCCCTGGAGGAAGAGCCGAAGAGGCAGTTCAGCAAGCTCAGCCTTGATAAGTGCACTGATGGTCGGATGAGCAAAGGAGAAGATCTTCTGACACTTCTTTTCCCATTTGTCATCCTGATGGGATAAAGATTTGGATTAATGTCAAGGATCAATGAGAGAATACAAAAACCCATGAAAAGCAGAGAAAAAGGAAAGATACACACCAGTGAGGAGTTCTCCTTGTATCTGAAGGCCAGCTGGTAGGCAGCAAACACCAAAGGAGGGAGTGTGTAACGAATCCTTTGGTTTCCACCCGCACCAAAGTGTTTCCGGGCTGTGTTTAGAATCTGAGCACAAATGAGAATGTGTACTTCAACAAATGGCCTATTTAAAAAAAAAAAAAAGAAAAATCACATATAAAGGCCCACTGGATTATAAGGCACACTGTCGGTTTTTGAAAAAATTAAAGGTGCGCCTTATAGTGAGGAAAATACTGTACATGGAAATCAGTTTCAAACATTTTCCAAAGCAAACAGCAGTTTCAGGTTTGAAATATGTTACGATTTCTATGAAACGGAAAATCCTGAGGGATAATTAATGTTTCTATTGGTCCCGAGTTCATTTTTAGTATAAACTTCAAATTTGTGATCACAGAAAAATGTCTTCTTAGAAATTCCTTTGCCGTCATCCACATCAACCGATTTATACAAGCCTTACAAAAACATGTGGCACAAAAACAGAAATGAAGCTGTGGAGCAGTGAACAACATCGGGACACTGGGGGTTTGTTGGATCGACTTCCAGACACAGAGGCCCGGTGTTACCCAGCCAGCCTTCCACCGACCTCTACCGGGAACTTTGGATAGATACTAATCAGATAAACGTTATAACAGAGGCTTCATTAATTCATTGTAAATGGTGGCAAATTGGTGAGGAAGTGGACACCGAGGTTCTTCACACATTTCTCACACAGAAGAGATGATCAGTAGAAATCAAATAAAACTAAGTGTTGTGCGAAGCCTGTGTTGTGTAAGTGTGAATGAGCATGATGAAATTTCCATCCATTACGGAAATATCTTATAGGCTACAGGAAACCAAATCTGTTAAAGATAGACCATTTAAATGATTTGAATAGTTGATTGATGATGATTGGTGATGAAGGACCTACAAGGTACTGCTGATCAGGATCATCGGAGTGGAGCAGATGGATGAAACGGCCAACGAGGCTCTGCTCCTCAGCAAAGTCCTCGGGATCAGGGTCATCAGCGGGTTGGTCTGGCTGATCCTGAATCAGTGTGGATACCAGGTTCAAGATGGCATCCACCTGGAAAGACCAGAACGGGAGGCATTGTTATGTGACCTTATTTTTAATTACAGAACTCTCAAAATTCCGCTTGAGAAACAAAAAATGATGGCAAATCAGCAACTGGTCAAACTGGTTAAAAAATTGGTTTGTTAGGCCTTTATTTTATTTTTTTCCCTCAATGTTGGATCTTTCCTAAACCTTAGCCAAGCGTCAGGTTAGCTTGGTGCTTACGATATACCTATAACTACAAGGAAAAGAGATTTCAGAAAAATGAAACATCACACACATGTGAGCAGTAACAGCTGGGCAGCTTTAGCCCAACACCAGCAATATGTCCTGGTGGGCTCTCCATCATCGTTCTTCAAAAAAAATCCTAGAGAAACAGTCATAACTACACACTGACCTGTTCCTGTGCAACAATAGTGGTGTTGTAGTCCAGTGTGTTGCTCAGCACATAGCAACTCATGCTCTTGCGTGACTCGTAGTCAAAGTACTCAAAGAGTGGAGGGAAGTGCTTTAGTTGCAGCACCGTCAGAATGTTGTTGTAAGTGTCCACTGGGATCTTCAACAGCCGGGTGAGTTCCTTCGACACTGCGCTGCTGGTTGCTATGCTACAGGAGGGCAAAGGACAGACACAAGAATTAAAGAAAATAAGTTGAAGTGCGTAGATACAAGCCAGTTACGCTTCATCTTTTATCACGTCTGTGATTATGGGTTAAATGTTATTGGGGATGAAGTCATCTCTTTTCCTTTCTTAGTTCTTTTGACTTCATATCTTCTGTTTTTTTTTTTTTTACCCTTTTAAAGTCCCCATACACTTCAATGTAGAGAATAACAATAAAAGTTTGTTCTCAAGCTTCAATACCGTGTGGCGCACTAACAAACTTCACCTGTCCCT
The DNA here is from genome assembly GCA_013358685.1 of Antennarius maculatus. Taxonomy (NCBI): domain Eukaryota; kingdom Metazoa; phylum Chordata; class Actinopteri; order Lophiiformes; family Antennariidae; genus Antennarius; species Antennarius maculatus. Next base: position 27,507,054 of record CM023606.1, read on the forward strand.
CCAACGGCAAGGAGGAGGGTTGCAGATAATGACTGAAATATTCCTCTTTGTTAGTTGTGTTGTTCTTGACCTAAGTGTGTCAGGTATTTGTGGACTTACTGTTCCAGATTGAGCTTGTTGAAAATCTCCACGGTGCCCTCCAGAACCTTATCCACATAATCCACACGATCAGGGTAGCACTTCATGGCCAAATTGATGAGAGAGACTTGAAGGGAGACCACGTCCTCCGAAGGCATATCCTGACGAGACTGGAAGAGGAATCGCACTGAATGAAATCATCAACTTCATGAACGAGACAGTCTGAGTTAAGTTCAGAATGAATGATATAAAATTGAAGACCAATGCTTTTTTTGTGCTGAGCTGGCACGTGAGCTTATGAAATCACCTCAACAACTCAAAAGGGATTCACAACATAAAATGTTTATCACTGATTACATTTTCTAGCATCTAAGGGTTGAATCAATTTTTAAGAGATATCATTTCACCAATACCCTCAGACAAGAACAAGTTGTTAATATACTATCCGTGGCTGGAGTGTGTGGGAGATCTGCTGTTTCTCATTAGCTTCACTTCAAAATAAATGATTCATAAGAGCAGTTCATTACTTCACTCTTTGGAACGATCACAACTGATAAAGCAGTGCTTCTCAATTATTTTCTGTTGTGCCCCCCCCAGCAAGAAAACAATTTGCGCCCCCCCCCCCCCCCCCACTCTCCGTCGTGACTATAAATCATTTTCCTGTAAAGTTTTAAAGTACACCTCTGCATAACATTGTATCCTTATTAACATTAAACAAAAAAGAAAAAAATATATATATAGTTCAATTTATAACAAAGAATAATTTTATTAACATTATTTTTTAGTTTAACAGAAAAAATTTTACGTGTATCAATTTTCCTGAAATCAAAAACCCTTTGTTTAAACTGTAAACATTTTAACCAACTTATTGCATCATTTGATACTGAAAAACAAAATTAAATAAAATCAATAAATAATAAGGGGCGACAATGAATGAATGAATAAATAATAACAAATTAAAATTCAGTTCAGCAATATTAACTGAGGAGCACAATATATCAAACACTTTAATCTACCAAACTATAAATAACACAATTTGTGCCGTTTTTTTTTTTTTTTTTAATCAAAATGAGGAAGTCAGGATTAATGGCCACAACGAGCTCATTGAGGCAGTGCTCGGCTTCAAAGAGAGGTTTAAAGCATGATGCTGAACACTCAGCTCCTGCTCAATGTTTCAGCTCTTCTGTTATGATGTGAGGTTTTTCTTCACTCAGCAGTTTGGTACTCCACCTTATACGACGCCAACAGAAATCGCTTGTTTACTGAAGTAACATTCACAAAGCTGGACGATTGTTGGCAATCCTTGGCACGTTTTTGCTGAAAAAACTCCAGCGGCTTATCAATGTGATTGGGGTGTAATGTCTTTAAGTGGGGCCTTAATTTATTATGCTTCATGCTGTCCGCTGCCGGCATTATTAGACACCGTAACACACCGGTCTGTAGTCACAGTGAATCCCAGTGCTACAGTCTGAACAGGTGTAAGAATTCCTTCCGGCATCACCGGGTCTTGAACTCCTATCCTTCACCATTAATGTCAAATAGTGATCATGTTGAGCTACATAGAGCAGCGCCTGAACCTGGAGCAGCTTTGAGGCATTTTCATGTCTGGTTATAGTAAACACAAGACGGCTTTTCAGCAGGTCGACCAGATCACAATTATTTAAAGCTTTCAAAAGACTCGTTGGCTCACTGAATTCACTTGACCTCAACCTAAGAAATAAGCTTGTCTGAAAGTAATGTTAAAAAGCAATTTACAGTGAAACTAGTTCAGCGGAACTACTCAACCGGATGCAACTCACTTGAATCACCGTGGCCACCTGCTGAGAAAAGATGTCAAACAGTTTGATCTCAGCTGGAATGCCAGGGCCGTCTTCTCGATGAGCGAACAGAGCAAGTCTAAAAAAAAAAAAAGAAACAAAATTTTACTCCATAGTAATTGTATTAGATTGTCTTTTTGGGTTGATCTCATGTCTTCGGAGCTGCAAAGGAAGCTATTTCTCTATTTTCAAACTCAAGTTATTCTGTCCCCACCAAAAAAATGACATACCCAGGAAGAGCATTCAACTGTCAGCAGTGTGGACAGCAGGGAGTAAAAAACACTGAACGTGCAATAAAGTGTGAGTTGTTGAACTTAGAGGGTGTGTTTAAGAGTTACAAAACATTTGTTATGACTTGGATGGGGAATTACCAGCAGGCTTTTATTTAGAGAAAGGGGGTGAAGAGAACAGTCAATTGAAGGTAAGTGGTTAGAACAGCATTGCTTTTGTTAAGCAGGGGATGCACTAAAGTTGGTCTGCTTGAACGAAAGAGACTGTTGAAAATATAGAGGCTATTAGCTGCCATTAAAATCACAGTATAAGTGACGATCTAAAACAACTCTGCTTCACAGTGCAAAATGTGAGCACCGAGCGCAAAGTTCAGGGATTCATTTAAGAACCACACTGTCCTTATATTTGAATGGATATTCTATTCTGTCACTGTAATACATGGAACACAATTTTCTGGGTAATTCAAGGAACTTGAAAATTCAAAACAATTACAACATGAACTGATTACTGCTGCATATTTTTCATTTGGATTTCTTAGAAGTAGTACTGTATACTATCATAAACACAAAAATCTCCCATTTAACAGAAATTCAGGGAATCCAACTGTACCTGTCGATGAGGGCGATGATGATGTTCTTTACATTGACGTGTTGATGCAGCTCAGCACAGGAACGCAGGAAAGGGTTCAGAGTCTGAAGGTGGAACTCATCTGGAAAAACCTGAAGGAACGGACGTGTTGAGGTGAGACTGACAGATTCTGCTCGTACTACAGGAGGTTTAAGTTTTCATCGATGTTCATTTGCCAGTGGCTTGAAAGTTTTATTTAGATACTTTATTTTATTATAAGAAATGTTGCAATTGTTAGCATGACTAAAACATTCTGAATGGATTTCCACCTGATTGGATGGTGTGATGGCTACTGCATGCGTATCAGACAGACGTACGGGTTTATTGATCTTTGAAAAAGCCTTGACTTTGAATAAGTCAATAGAAAAAGGAATTATCTTTGATTTAGTTCAGTACATTAGCCGAGTTATTGTGTTTTGTCCTGCTATTTGTCTATGAATTGTTTACTTCAGCGTAGGGAATCTTTGTTTAACTTAGATTAACAGTAAATCTGAATCACAACCCAACTCAAGCACCTTGCCAGAGACGGCTGATACGTAAACTCAGTGTCTTCAGATACAGATCACGGCTCTATTACTCACAACTGGGATCACACTTAAAAAATTACACTGGACCTCAAACTGATGTGGTACCAAAATGAGCCAGAGGCTTGCTGTCATTGACTGAATGGAACTGAAATGAAGGTGGACTGGTCATGTGATGGCCAACGTCAGAAAAAAAAAAAAAAAAAAATCTGAAAAGAGAATTCCACCTGAATGATGCACTCCATGAGATACTCCTGAGCCAATGAGTCCCTGCAGTTCACAACCTGCTCCAGCACCCCAGGAAGCACAATCTGAAGAAAGAAACATAATTCTTTACCAGTTGGTCAAAACCTAATCATTAAAATAAAGAAGGCTGTGTCTGTTTCACCAATACACATGCTGCGTGTGTTTACATCATTTGTTTATTTTGATCAATGTAACCAGACATCTGGCCAGCAGGTCTGGTTACAGGTTCTGTTTGGATTCCTTCAAGCAAGAAACTATTTACTTTATTATTTACGGTAATTTAAACATTTATGAACCCTCCTCATACTGATATTAAACCCCCTTATATCTGTATTACCTTTTCCCACTCTTAGAGACTGTTTAAAACACTTTTGTATTAAAGATAAGTTGCAGGAGGGACCCCGAGTCTCGGAACGCAGTGCACACACGGATGCTGTCAGCCAATAGCATGCCCGTACGGTATCACGTGACTACCTACTAAAAATCCACGATGTAGTGAAGCCGTTCATCTTGAAATGTGAATAAGCGAGGGATTAATGTACTACCATTGCAGTTTTGTTAATGGCTGATCAAAAGGAGTTTCACTTATGTTTAGTTGTCCATCATCCATAAAAATTCAGAGAGGACAGCTCTTCTGACGCAAAGACAAAATAAATTAATCAATGAAAGGAGAGAACTTTGTTTGGTTGTGATACAATGATTTTGTGATACAATGAAAAGACGGGGGCTTTTCAAGACCGCCTGCCAGCACGCTGAGCTCAGCTTCTTGCACTCGACTGTCCTTCCTGATCGCATTCCTTTGGATGTCTGGAAGCACTCGACATACAATTTATTTCAATGTATTTTCAAAGGCATTGCATGATAGGCGGTTATGCTTTTTATCTGTGGGACTCTGATCATCTATAAACTACACTCCAGACAGAATACCAGCCAACAGAGATGAGTTTTTCCACTGGAAGGATCTGAATCTGGGTCTCACTGGAAACAATGAACCAATACCTGTTTATACTTGTCCACGTTGACACCCTCCAGCTGGCTGAGGCGAACTAGGTTGGTGCCCACCAGAATCCTCAGCTCTTGTCGTTCCTTCTCTCTCTTCTCTCGGTCCCGGCTGTGGCCCTGATGCTGCATTCGAACCCACAACTTGTTCATTTCAGCAAAGTTCAGAAGGACAAAGTCAATGGAGTCGTTGATGTCACCAGTCATTTCCTCTGTCCCCCTAGAATAAAGAACCAGGATTTAAGTCAATTGAAAGAATATGTCTGAACTCTACCATCACAATAATCGTACGTTTACCAAACAAACGCTTCAAATTCAAATTTTAAGCTTCATTCCTAAGGTAAATTGATTAGCTCTTTATACATGAAAATCACCAAACAAAACCAGGAAAAAGAATTAAATAAATAGTAAAATCAAAAGCACGGCATGTGCTGAGACCCTCCCAATAATCGGAGGAGACAGCTCTTCTGAGATTTTGTCTGGCACCAATATCATGTTCCGATTAGCTGGTAATGTGAAGCATTTACACACCCACTGTTAACAGAAACGACAACAGCTGAACTATTAATGTTGAGCCAATGATGGGGTCTAACCACCCACCCCCACCCCCTGATGCTGAGAGCTTTTCAGGAATTTATAACTGATTTAGAGTGAAATTATGACAAGAAAAACTAGAACCAAGGCAGTCACAGACTGCAACATCCGGCGACACACCTGAATACAAAATTTTACTCTGACCTAACTAAATAAGTCAAAGATCAAACTTAGTGCTCTGAACTACTTTCATAGATCAAAGCTAGTGCTTTGATCTGTGGTCTTACGCCCACTGGGTTTCTCCCTCGTCTCTCTATCTTATCCAGTTCCTGAGTGTACAAAAATTGAAATTTGACCTTGACCTAGTTGGTGGACCAACAGACGGACGAACAAACACACGAACCCTGACAATTACAACACATCACCGCTTTGAAGTTGGATGTAAAAAATACATAAACTTAAAATAAGCAAACACATTTAATGAAGTTCACTTCTTCTTTTCAAAATACATTCAGTAGCCGTTTCTCTTCAGTGATTTGTACTTGTTCTCATAAGGTTTTTTCGATGACATCTCTCTTCAGTTCAAGAGGTGTTTTCTAGCTATAGATTATATTTATATTTACAGTCGGTACTTCAAGTTTGACATGTTCCTCTTTTTTACAGAAAGTTGTGCCAACTTCTGCACTGCCTTCCTCTTTAACTCCTGGTGTGCTTGCTGTGAATTTGTGAAGTGAAATGCTACAAGCATTCTCATTGGTCCAAATTATTTCATATTCATACAATGGTCAATCCGTTAAGAAATGCGGTAAAATTTTAAGGACAATAAAAAGAAGGTACCTAACCCCCCTACAATTTGATATTCTTACTCTGACTGCTCGCCATCATCTGGCAGGATGTTGCGGGTGCACTGCAGCAGGTAGTTTCTGAGGAAGAGCCCCCTGAGCGGGTGCTGGACCCCACGACACATTTCCACCAGGTCCTTCAGAATGTCCTTACGAGACTGAGGGAAGGAGCGAACATACACCACACCCACTGTGATCAGCAGATAGCTGTGGACAGAGGAACACGTTTGACACTTTTAAGTATGAAGCCAGAAACGAGTCACGGAACATCAATGAGGTTTCAATAATTACATGAAGGCCTCCAGGGTCCAACCTCTTCTCTTTGCATATTATATCCGCTCTAAATTGCAATTATTATTTTTTTATAAAACACCCAGAAAAATAATTTGAGTTTCACTCAAAGTAAATCCAAGATGAAGTTGTTCTAAAACCTTGTTGTGTTTCTGTGGAAAAATCCCACGGATTTCAATTGATTCTAAAAATCATCCTAACAACAGATTCAGTAATCAAGTTATTAAATTATAATTATGCTTGGACAAAAGACTTGTGAACAGACTTAATCTCTGAACTTTAAACTGCTTGCAGCATCCCAACCTGCAACCTATTGAAAACAGCAAGTTTGCATCCAAAGCGAGTAGAAAACAAAATTATAGTGAGGTAGTTGCCACAGCTGAAATTCGCCATTTGGTGTAAACAGCGAAAACAAAAACGCTGTTCATAATATTGTGTGTGTATTAGGGCCACGTCAACGAGTGAACAACAGACTGACAATGTGGGCAGAGCGCAAGTTTGCACTGAAGCTGACAATTTTGTAGCCTTTGCGTCACAAAAACAAAAAAAAGTGAAATACATGGGGTTTCGCTGTAATTCATACAACTGTTCCTTTCTCAACATACAGTAACAGCAGAAAACTGTGATGGGGGATTTGTCGCTGGTGGTGAATGCATGTAAAAAAATAAAGTACTGTGAAGTAACATCGGATTTGATGATTCCTAGGAAGCCACTCGGAGAGAGACAGAAAGATAGAGATCATTTTTATACTATTTTTCTGTGTAACTGACAGAGAAAAAAGTGTGACATGAAATTAAACAAAAATTCTGAATTCTAAATGAGACTTGCAAATCCAACAAAGCTGTTTCCATCACACTGTATGTGCAGCACTGACAGAGCCCATAATCGACAACATGATGTTTGTATTCGACAGCTCAGCAGATGACTAACAAAACTAAGCGCATATGGCTTCACAGAAGTTACTGAAGAGCTCACAATTTAGAGTCTTCCATCTATATGTTCTTCTGCTTCTGTTAAAGTGAATGAAAGAGTCAACAAATTGGGCCACAACAAAGCTCAGACATAAAATTTGTAGAACAGAAGTTACTGGTGATCAAACTTATCCACTGCTCAGCACACTGTGGGCAGACGACAACAGTCGTGTGTCAGAGCGACCTTTATACTGAGTCCTCACAAATATCACAATCCTGTCAGATTTATTATTAAGAGACTTCTATCGCTGCTGCGGCTTAACATCTGATACCTTGTGTACCAAATCTTGATCATCTTTCCATAAAAAAAGTTTTTCTTTGTGTGTGTACAACACAAACAGACTTCACAGGTACTGATACTTCTATGGGAATCTGCACTGCATACATACAGAACAGTGGGACAGGGACAGAGAGGTGCTTATTGAATTCTGAGTGAAACAGAGAGAAGAGTATTACTTTTGTCATTAAAGCAGAGTAGCAGTAACCCTGAACAGGTTTAGATTGGGCCCAAAGCGTCTTCACGTGACACTCACAGTCTGGGGATGATGTTGCCAGCGTACTGGACAAGCTCGTAGAGATCGGCCACCTTGCGTCCCTTAGCAAACTCATCTGTCAGATACACTTCTAGGTAATGGAGCTCGTCAGAGATCGCCATGTCTGTAAATACTGTTAGGGAATCACTCACAACATGTCAATAGCAGAGCAACTTCAGTCGTACTTTAGGCATCAACGTTGGAAAAGTTGAGTCAACTCAGGTAAGAACAGCAAACAAATTCAGATTCACCCCACTTTAAAGACATTTTAGCTCAAAATAAATAAAAATATGATGGAGTTGTATGAGCTTGTATGTATTTATAAATGCTATGAGATTAATGAGAAGTTATTAATGTGAAAATGGAACATTCCATCAGACGGGGGTGTTTGTTGCTGCCAGTTCAAGAAACTTCTGGATAGCAGGTATCCAGAAGATGTCTTCATACTGGGGAATGAAGACATCTCCAGTTCTTACTGATTTCCTCTAATGGCATGTGTTTGTACACACCAGAGCAAGCTCATCTCCCTCAGATGGGTGCATGTTTAGCTTAAAAGTGACAGGTGAAAATTTCATCTTTAAAATTACTGTTTAAATGACTCTGAGAATGTGGATAAAGATGTAAGAGAAAGCATGGCACCACTGGATGTTTTTCATTTCTTTCATTTTTGTAGCCGTTTAAGAGAGTTTTGAAATACTGTTTTGCTGTGAAGGTTCAAAAAATTTTGTGGTCTAAGAAATTTAACATGAGCTCTACCAAAATGTTTTAATGGATAAGAATTCCTTTAAACTCCGTCAGCGGTGAGAGGTTTCGTGCCAACACATATTTAGATTCTTCTGAATGGGGTTCGAGTGAAGGCATCATCTGGGGACTTGTTGGGAGGACTTCTCCAGTGTTTACATGGCCAACATCATATTTTTCAAGTAAATATCACCAGCTAGTGGATTTGGGGCAAAAACCTTGCTAATGTTTGCTTGTTATTTAACTTGTTTTCTTGCTGGAGTTCAGTTGTGACAGTGAGGACAGTCTTCACTACTTGTTTTTCCTGCTGCAATATTCTAGAATCCTGGCTGGAGCAAAGGTGTCGACTCGCTGCAGCGGATAGAGCGGAAGAAAAAGGATGGATGGATGGATGGATGAGCATCTATTATCACTCCATGATTGCCAAGGACAGAAAGCGGGTATAAAATGGTTGAATGTTATGGTCTGATGAAAAAACTTACATTGAAATGAGCAAAAATTATTAATGAATAAGCACCAGTCTTTGTGCAATATAAATGTGTAATTTTGGCAATAAAATTTGACACAAAGACAACATAATAACAGCTTTACCACAAATGCTTTATGTTGTGTCTAAATACAGACTTGACAGCAGTTTTCTAACTATCTTAGGCCGTTTCACTCTTCCGTTCTAATTCACCATCACCTAAGAAGATGTGAGCACCGCTTCATCACCACTGCTTCATTCTGCTAACAGAATCTACATTTTGCACAACCCATTGTTCTACGACCACTGCCTCTTAGTATTTACTGTATCACTGTGATCCAGTCAAAATCAGATGGTAAAACAATCTCAATAAGAGTACCGACTACAAAAGGATACAGAGCTCGTAGTAGCTCTTTGGCGACAGCATGGAGGTCCGCAGCTCTCCCAGCATGTTCGATGCATGCTTCAAAGCATCCATCAGCTTGTTCTTGTCCTGCAGACCAGACAACACTCAAGTCAAACTCTCAGCATTTAAAATAATCACAATCAAAACTTTTGAATCATTCAAAATCTTACAAAATATTATTTAAAACCAGTTACATGTTACTGTGTGATGTATAGAATTTTTAGACTAACCCACATATAGTAAGCATCTTAGGCTGCATTTCTAAGGCATAGTACAACTCAGTAATGTGGGGTCAATCACTTCATTTCATTATGCACTGCTGGGGATACCCCTTTAATATAGTCAGGATTCTTTTGCTGACTGTCATAGCAACCAATTGGTGACATCAACTTCAATGGAGAGGAACCATGAAGTGTGTCGTTTCCTTCTCTCCTTCTTTTACTAATCAAACAGAAGAATGTCAGCACTTCCTCAACAGATGATAGAATGTTTGTCTGAGCTGGCCGCTGTCCAAGTCTTTAGGGTGCAAGGAAGGAACAGACCAATCTTAAACAAGACGTGTTACAGGGGACAATCTGACCATCATGGTTCAGGAAGTCATTTGCACTTCCACTAATGGGAAGCTCAGCGTTCTGATTTTGACTTTCATGCCAATATGTTTTTGGGCAAGATGCTGAACCAGTCCTGATGAGTGTTCAATTGGTGCCTTGGTGAACCAGGTGACGCATCTCCTGGTAGTCAATGTGTGAGGGTGTGTAAGGCACTTGGAGTACTCAGTCAGACAGACAAACAAAAAAAGTCATGATGTCTGTCCTTCTCCTATAATGACACACATAATTAATTGGAATCAACCTACCAGGCATCGCTTCATCTGGAATGACTGAACCTTGACAGCCTGCACAGCTTCATCCAGAAGCTTCTCCTGTTCGTCCTGTGGAGACTGCTGTGTGGTCGGCTGCAATTCCGGAAGCATAAACTTAATACAAATTTTGTAAAGCTATTGCAAATAGCTGCTAAAAGCATATTTATAGTTAACAAATCTACACATATATAGTCAGTTCAATTATTGTGTTTTGAAATTAATTTTTATTATGGACAGTACTTGATACGAATGCAATGTGTTAACAATATATCTTTAATGTCTTTACTTAGTTGAAGGTGAATCCCCGTCATCTCACTCGCTGCCTGTGGCTCAGTCAATCAAATGTTTCTCTCTGGTTAAACCTAAACACGGATTCTATTTCCAGGACCCTGACTGTGCAAAAATTAACTAAACTTTGCTGATAATTATGGACGATTGCCTTTGGAAGGCTATCAGAATATGCAAAACTTCACTAAACCGTTGCGGATGGCGCAAACGTGCTTGCACAACAAATATCCGCGTTTATGTCGCGTCACATCACAGAGGAGTCCTCTATCCTGTTGGCAGCGTTTGGGAATAATCCTCATGCTGATCAGCTGTCATTATTCCGGGGTGTTTACACTGGAACGAGCCGAACCAAAACATTTAGCTTGAGTTCTGTTCATATGACACAGCAAAGCGCAGCAGCAGGCTAACAGCAGCTAGCCTTAATGCTAATTGTCAAACTGTCACAGGTACGATCCAGATATTTTGCAGGTCAGTGTTTGCGTCTCATTTAATCCAAAATACAACATGTAATGTGACAAATTAAATAGTGTCTTATTAATACAGAGTGAAATATAGAATTAGCAGAACAACTAGCTACTCGGTTTCAATCACTTGGTAGCTTGCTAGTCTAGCTAGCCGCTGTCAGAATCGCTAGGCCAAACTAACATCCCCTCTCACATTCAAGTCTTGAGTTTAGTTTGGCTTTAACAAGTAAAATTAATGCTTGCATTGAACGTTATTATAAACATGCTGTTACCAAAGGGAGACGTGCATATGCATCAGATAATATTGTATTTGGAAAAGTGCTTACCATGATTATTATTAGATGTTTCTCAGATCAGTCGGAGAGGCTGTCCTGTCATGTGACTCAAGTTGGTGCTGCCTTCACGGTCCGCTCTCAGTTTGTACATCAGACAACAGGCGTGGTCAAGGTCTCACACATTGCAGGACATGAATGGTTTTGATAAGGAAGAGGATTGGAGTCACGTGATTGCTTCAAATGATTCGGAAATCTGAGAATAAAGCCAGGAGTGACGTTTAAAGCAGAATTCTGACAATAAATTCACGATGCTGAGATTTAAGTTAAAATTATTATTAGAGATTTTTTTTCCATGACCTATTTTTTACATCCCGCGAAGCGGTGATGTATTGTAATTGTCAGTGTCCGTCCGTCCGTCCACCAAATATCTTCACAACAGTTGCAGATAGAAAGATGAATGAAAAAGCAAATTACTCTGGCGGCAAAGGGGATGAAAATGAGATGATGAACTTGAGAAAAGTAGGTCAAGGTCAAATCTCAACTTTTGTACACTCAGTAATTGGATAAGATAGAAAGACGAGGGAGAAGGCCAGTGTGGTCTGAGATATTTTCTATCCTGTAATATTTTTGCACATATCTCAGGAACCGGATGAGATAGAAAGACAAAACAAAAGGCACTACATTCAATGAGGCAAAGGGAAGAAAATTAGATCACAACCTTGACCTTGAAAAACTAGGTCAAAGTCACAGTTTCACTTTTATACCTTTTTAGGTACACATCTCTGAAACCTCATGATAAATAGAATGCACCAGTTACATGTTGGATCATGGTTATACCTATGAAAGTAGGTCAGGGTAAAAATTTGAATTCAGGTGTTGCAGGACGTTGCAGTCTCTGACTGCTTTTTTTTCATTTGTTTTTATATTTTCTGACAGTGAAGTCAGAATTCTGACTTGATTTTCAGAACTTTGTTTTTCCTGTGTTGCTAATCCGCTGTACTTCGGCAACATTGTGGTATGATATATATGTATATAAAGCATATATTTACAGTGTATATATACAGTATATACTATGTATATATAATGTGTATATATATATGCATAATATATATACTATGAAGTACATAGTATTTATATATACTGTACATATACAGTATATTCATATATACTATATATACTAGTATATATACTATACTACATATATAGTATATATATATACTGTATATATGTACATATACCGTGTATGTGTGTGTGTGTATGTGTGTGTATATATATATATATATATATATATATATATATATATATATATATACACATACATACACACACACTGTATATATACAGTATGTATATATATGCACGTATGTGTGTGTGTGTGTGTGTGTGTGTGTGTGTGTGTGTGTGTGTAGAGTAGAGTATAACTTTATTTATCCCTTCTGGAGGTTCCATCAGGGAAATTAATTTCTCCGTCGCACACAGCACAGCAAATACACAAAACAGAAAAAGCACACAGAAAGCACCCGCATATAGAAAGTAGTCCAACACCAAATAGAAAGATTAATAAATAACCCATCAAGAATATACAAATAGAAAATTATAAATAGGCATAGAAATAAAAGTAAATAAACAGGCCTAGTTTAGCATGGGTAGAGTGAAATGTCTATAGTGTTTGCGTTGTTTTTGCTGTATTGTTTGTGTCATCCCTCAGCTCTTGTGTGGACTCTCTTCTTCTTCATCTCCCCCAGAGAGGAGTTGAACAGTTTAATGGCTCGGGGGATGAAGGAGTTCTTTAGTCTGTTGGTCCTGCATGTTGGGAGGCACAGCCTCTGGCTGCTCAAGCTTCTCTGGTTGTTGGTAACGGTGTGTAGAGGGTGGCTGACATTGTCCATGTCCAGCAGTTTGTACAAGGTTCTCTTCTCTGCCACCGTTGCCAGCTTCATCCCAACCACTGAGCTGGCCGGCCTGATCAGATTCTCCAGCCTGGGGAGATCCGCCTCAGTCAGGCTCCCTCCCCAACACACCACCCCAATCACCATATATATATATATATATATATATATATATAAACTCAATGCATAGCATTGGTTATGGAACCAAGATCCACCAAGCTTTTAGCTCAACATGACGAGGGGCGACTCAAGAGCATGGGTCTTATGGTCATGCGGGTCAGTGTTGTGGTGATCCAAAGTAAGGGTGGCTTGACTGATTGATTGATTGACTGATTGATTGATTGCATCAAGAACTTTAAAAAAAACAACATTGATGCTGATTAACTTTATTGAAAACAAATATCCATAAATTAACAAAACATTTTGAAGGAGCAGTTATTAAATTCACAATGTTTAATAAACATACATTAAAACTTTTCTTAGTAATTTATTTTAAATAGCTTGGTAGAGAATGTGTTCTCTTTTGGATATTTTTACTTTATCTACAACATGCAGTGCTGGGAATATTATCAAGAAGCTGATGCAACTCCTTTGAAAATAGTGTCAAAGGTAAAAAAAAGAAAAGAAAAAGGGATTAAGAGATTACATTTCTACCTTCTTTGAAAGAATCAACTAATTATTGCCCAAAATCCCTTTCCAGTACTCTGGGGAAGTTCTAGAATATTTGTACTAAGTACTACTAAGAGTAATACATTGTCATGGGTCAATAATGCCACCACAAGAGGGCAGGGAAATGCTACCTGAGCAGCATTCTACCAATCTTGTGTTGAAACCCACTTTCAAAATGTCTGCAACTCTGAGTGAGGCCAGGAATGCTCACTCTCAGGCTGAGAAGCGATGCTCCCTGAGGGCAGGCGGCTGTTCACCGTGCTTACAAACACGATCAGTTCTGATTGTGGATGGTAGCTTACTTTACTTTCTGCTAGTTTACTGCCTTTGAGGAAAGCTTCAAAAGAATGTGTTCACATCAAAGAGATTAACTGAGGTCAGAACTTTGGTATAAAAGGTATGCATTAATGCAGTGGTGTAAAAAATAAAATTTGGGGGTCAGTGGGAAAAATTATCTTCAGTAGCAGAACAAGAGGTTGGAACACAACTCTATCTGTTCTGTATATTGTCATGGACCACAGCCTTGATGGGGCACACAATACCAGTCGCATGTGACCCACAAGCTAAATGAAATAAGGACCACAAAAAGACATTGAATGCAATTTATGTGGGAAAGAAAAACAATGTGCACACAACCAAACTGATCTAACTAAGTCTTAACATCTCCTTTTTGCAGAGGAAGCAGCACAATGGAGATCTTTTCACTGTTTCGAGCTCTCATGCTGATTTCCAGCGGTGGGTGGTCTTAATGCCAAAGCCCCTCTCTCCCATTTTTTCCACAGTAGAAGGCTTTAAATTCTCCTGTGAGCCTGAGCCCCTCCCTTCCTCTCTCTCTCCTCTGGCAAATAAACTGTAGGCCTGCAGGTTACAGCGCTCTCTCCCACACGTCCTTCCTGAGAATTCCCCTCCTTTCAGCCCCCCACACCGGATCTCCTGTAAGTCTGTTCACCCACAGATACTACAGAGAGGTTTCCATTTTTTTTACATCAAATTATGACTAGATTGATTATATGGCATTGAGTTGAAATGTCTGCTATTTTTCCAAAATAGTATACTATTTGTTTCAATCTGTAACCTGTTCTACTAAATATATACATTTTCTAGATCTTGCCATAATCTCTAGCAGATTATTTGAGGAGACAGGTTACTGTTCTGTCTTGTACAATTTGATATATTCACTGCACAGTCTCATTGTGGTACTTACCACTCAGATTCTATTTTTAATATATTTTGACATTGAATCGAATTCTTCTATGTTCAAATGCTGAATTGGTCAATAACTGATGTATTAATTATGTCTCTTATTGTGGTTGATACTTCTCTCCACTGTTATTGTCGTCTGCCATGAGGTTTTATTGTTTTTTCATTAATCAAATTGAAGATTAAATGCTTTGATTCCTTATATTAAAGCATATAAATTAAGATCTCTGCAGGTTAGCCAGACAGATGCATCAAGATGAGAAGGACGTGCAAGGTAGAGGAGAAGATGAAAGTGTGGTGGACCAGGAAGTAGCAATGATTAGCTAGGGTGAAGTTAGAATGACACTAAAGAGGATGAAGAACAGGAAGCCTGTTGGTCCAGATGACATTCCTGTGGAGGTATGGAAGCACCTATGTGGATGTGCGGTCTTTGACCAGTTTGTCCAATGGAATTCTAGTGGGTGAGAAGATACCTGAAGAATAGAGGAAGAGTGTTCTTGTGCCCATTTTCAAGAGCAAGGGAGCTGTGCAGACTTGTGAGAAATATAGAGGAAAAAGTTGATTAGTCACACAATGAAGTTGTGGGAATGAGTAATAGAGGCTTGGCTCAGGACACAAGTAAGTATTTGCGAGCAACAATATGGTTTCGTGCCTATGAAGAGTATCACAGATGCATTATTTGACTTGAGGAGTCAAATAATTGTTTGACTCCTCAAGTCAATGTTGATGGTGAAGCAGAGAAAAAGCCAGAAGGAGCTCCATTGTGTCTTTGTACTGCATGAGGAAGTCTGGAGTGACAGAGAAGTACGTTAGAATAGTACAGGACATGTACGAGGGCAGCAGAACAGCGACAAGGTGACCTGCAGCTGTGAAAGAGGAGTTTAAGGAAGAGGTGGGACTGCATCAGGGATCAGCTCGGAGCCCCTCGCTGTTTGCAGTGGTGATGGATAAGCTGACAGATGAAGTTAAACTGGAATCCCCATGGACCATGACGTTCACAGAGGACAATGGGATCTGCAGTGAAAGCAGGGAGCAGGTGGAGGAACATTTAGAAAGGTGGCAGCATGCACTGGAGAAAAGAGGAAGGAAGAGTAGCTGAAACGAAATAGAACATTTGTGCATAAACGAGAGGAATGGAGAAGGAAGAGTGAAGCTACAAGGAGAGGAAATTGCAAAGGTGGAGGACTCTTAATTCCTGTGGGCAAAAGTCCAGGGCAATGGTGACTGTGGTAAGGAGGAGAAGAATCGGATCCAAGCAGGCTGGGATGGGTGGAGGTGTCTTATGTGACAGAAGAGCTTCATCTAGAATGAAGGGCAAAGTTTATAAAACAATGGTGAGGACAGTCATAATGGGTGTTGAAAAGAAGACAGGAAGTCGAGCTGGAGGTGGTGGAAATGAAGATGTTGAGGTTCTCGAGGAGTGCCCAGGTTGGATAAGATCAGAAATGAGTTAATCAGAGGAACAGCTAAGGTGAGATGTTCTGGAGACAAAGTTAGAGAGAGCAGACTTGGATAGTTTGGAAACATCCAGAGGAGAGATTGTGAGTATATTTGTAACAGAATGTTGAGGGTAGAGCTACCAGGCAATAGGGTAAGAAGAAGAGTATAGAGAAAGTGTATGAATGTAGTGAGGGAAGATGTGAGGGCAGTTGGTGTTAGAAAGGAGGATGCACAAGGTAGGCTGGCATGGAAAAGGAGAAAATGCTGTGGTGACCCCTAACGAGACTGGCCAAACGGAAAAGAAGAAGAATATTAAACACATACATTCCCATGGCATGCATAAATGAAAAATATAAAAAGCCTTTTTTCATCCTAAAATCTTCACTGTAGCCACTAAGATGAAAGTGTTCATGGAAGGTGCACAAGCTTAACTTGTCATCTGTACCAACTTTTTTTACCTGCTAGCTGGAAGTTACATCAACACGTAACAGTGATGCTGCATCAGGTCAGATCTGATGTTACCTTTTGTCTGTCTCATTATTTAGATGTGAAAAGATGACTCCTATTAGTTGATGTTGCTTCGCACCACACGTCCATACATTTGATCTCATGCACCGTCCTTAGATGTGATGCATAAAAATAGTGTTAGTAAGGATGCATGCTAATGCTCTTAGTTTAGAGGCTAAAATGAAGATAGCATCTTAAACAGAGAGCAAATATTATATTTTCAAACTATTTTAGGGTTTCCAGTTTCCTGGAGACAAGAAGCATGGAGTAATTTCTCATTTTGTTACATTTTTATACTTTAAACATACTCCATGTTCTTCATTTGCTTAGTATAACTATGCAATGTTGTTTTGCTTTGAGGCGAAGCGTATCTCCAATTTTGCGAACTGCTTCTTTAAATCTGGAGCTACTATTTGTTTATCTGATAGTTAGCATTTAAAATATGTTCTTCACACAAAGCCCGGCATGCTGGCCACTCTGAGGTTGTTTACAGAGACAACTGCAAAAATGTAATACTGCTAACTAATTACCAGATAAACAAAATAGTGTTTAGCACCATAGTTTTAACACATTAATACCGTCTAATTATCACTAAACAATGTGGAGCCCAGGCTGATAAAATGTCAATAGCTTTACTGATATCGTCATGAACCACAATATGGGACCAAAGTGATGATGAGATACACAAACACACACACACACACACACACACACAAACACAATAGACCATGTACTGTAAAAGCTGATGTCACGCTCTTAGATTTATTACTACACAAAACAGCCTGAAAAAACAAAACAACAACAATATTTTCAGTTACACAAATTATTTCATCACTCTTCCATCATTAGGGCTGTACACATCAGTCTTAATGCATATCATTAAGTCAGCTGATCATTAACCTCTGGAGCGACTTCGACCTGACACAGAAGAATATCTCTGCATTTTCTATGTTACTTCCATGTGTATACACTTTCTGCTGTCCTACAAAGCATGATTATTTGTTCATGGCATTTGTTAGTCTTTTTAAAAACAAAGAATAAGCTCAGGAAAGGCTGTTGTGATACTGAGGGGTGGCCCTGCCTGTCTCTTGCATGACCCAAATTGGTGAACACAATTGCGAATTCCTATAACTCTTCATTTCACTTTAATCTGCTCTGTCAATCTCTCTCCACATGGTGGGTCTTCATCCACTCACGGAATGTGATGATGTACAAAGGCAAAAAGAGATGACACCATCAGGTGAAGGTGTTTGTGTGTGTGTGACCGAACCCCATAATGAACTCCATCTTTGACACTCATTTCTCTAATCTTTTTCATGGATCAGGTGTTAGAAACACCAGTGAAAAAAATTTTTTGTCGTAGAGCGTGAGTCTGGCGGTTCATAACACACACACAGAGCGTTTGGTCATTCTGGGGGTGAAGTCCAACGTGGATATCATCAGGTTTGAGCCAAAATACACACCTGAAAGAGGACAAACTTAAAGTCCATGACTCCTTTGGCTCAAATCAATGCTTTTCTCCCAGCTGACTGATCACATTCAGATAATCTACTGATTCAATTCCTCTGTTGCTCTTTGTTTCCACACAGCAGCCTTGATCCTTTTGTCAGAAGCTTGGATTGAATCACGTCACATATTGCAGCCTAGATGGTGACATCTGTGAAGTCTCGCTTGACAAATCCTTTCTGAAAAACATAAAGAAACATAATAGACAGTGTTCTCACTTGCGTGCATCCTTGCGTCTTTGACGCACATTTTTTGACATGGACGCACGATCATCAACAAAATGCACTTCCATTCAACAAAAATATTCACAATTTTTCCATTTCTCCACTTGAATTTTGAACCTGAAAATCAACATTATGTTTTGATCTTGCGCACGTTTCTCATCACGAGACTCACCTGCGTGATTCTGCCTTATCAAAGTCGACAAAACACTGTCTGCTCGTTTTACACACTGCAGTGAGCGCTAGGAGTTAGTTAGACCCTCAAGAGCAAGCATAAACATCCTGATGGGTTTGTCTGTCTGTTAAAGTGCTTTGAAATGTCTGCTGATATGATTAAGCGCGATACAAACAAAGGTTGATTGATTGATTAATTATCACCATGCCTCAGAAAAAGATGCAAAAGTCAGAAAAAAAGCAAGCGACAAAATGCTTTCTTGCATAAAAAAGAAATCAAAAGTTAATGAAGAAAGAGAGACAGATATTACTGACAGATATTACTGAAATGTGTGTGGAGAAGGCTCTGTCAGCTTGGTGCAGTGTCCACAGGAGAATATATGAATTAAAGGCAAAGAAAATTATTGAGTGAAAAGCAAAAGTGAAAAAAACATATTACATCTTTATTTCTAAAATTGTTTATAAAATGACTATCAGGCTTTAACATTTTGATAAAATTAATATATAATTTTACTTTTTTTTTCTTTTTACTTAAACCGTATATTGTTATTACATTTGGGATGCATAAACGTCATGTTGGGATGCACAAATTTCTCTTGAAACGCATCCCAGGGATGCACTACTTTCTTGAGGTACTCTGAATAGATATTGTTGAGCTATGTAAGAACAGTAAATAATTGCAAAAATTGTCTAGTGACATAAATAAAAAACTTCTCAAAAATATGGATGTATAAACATTGCCAAAAAAGATGTGTAGTCTGGTTTGACCTAAGAGGAGGTGTGTCTTCTACTGAGCTCTTCTGGGTTTATTAGTTCTACCATCAGCAGGAATGCTGAGGCGACATATAGAGAATGGTCAGTAATGTTACATCTGCAAACAACCATCTGATATCTGCATACTGCTATGATTATTGTACACATGATTCACTCATGCATTTACAAATGTAGGTTGATGGTGCTGCTTCAATCCACCAATCATATCAGAACCAATGAACATATACTTCTGTCATTCAACAGTCATCCTCTCCTGGTTCTTTTACTTGTAGGAAGGATAAAGTTAAAAGGGTTTCAGAACTGTGTCTGTTCCTTGTGTTCTCCAGTAGATGATTGTTTGTTTGCCATGGGTTTATCACAGACTCCTCACTGACGTTTCCTGCTGCTGTTGAGTTCTCAAGAGAGTTTTCTAAGGGCCAGTATGTTTGTGCTGTGACTTGTGAAGACAGCCTGGAGTTTGGTGCAAACTGCATGAGATCGTGCTGACGACAGGCATGTTATACTTTCATTGTGGCCACCCACCAGTCAGATTTGAGTTTTCTGTCAGGAACTGTTTAGAACTTGCCAAGTCCACTGAACCGAACTCTGCTTTTATTCACAGCAGAAGACACAAGAGACAAATGCAACATATCTCAACAAGACCTTCTGCATTCCTGCTGAGAATGGCCCCTCAGATACAAAACCAGACCAAATACTGACTGTGATATCAGACACAGTATTCATTTAGTAAAGCAGGGATTCTCACATGGGTGTGGAGAGCAGTGTATTCACTATAGGAAACAAACATAAAGCATTTTAGCTTGGTGAAACTGTGAAACAATATAATTGTAGTTTTGATGCAATCAGATTTTTTTTCTTGTACCATTTCCACTAACAATAGAAAAGAGATGGCAATGGAGGAATCATTCTTTTAATTGGAGCCCCATTACCTGGTAGTAAGTCAGCAAATAACGGTGCCTCCTCTTGGTCCACACACATTGTAATAGGTCTTTACACAAGAGCTCTGAATACTGCGTTTGTTCTGGTTTTTGTTTAGGTAACCCCTAGCAGCCAGCCTGGTAGGGTGGCTATGTTGCTCTCTCTCATAATTTATTTGTGAGAACGTACAATCTGATTGTTTATACAGGAGCAGACATGGCTAAAGACACTCATTAGTTTGCATGCCAATCTATCCTCCACTCACAACCACGAGAGTCTGACATTCATTCCCTCTGTGCTCCTCTCCACATCTAAAGAACAGAGCAGTTTGAGCTGTGCAGCTTTACACTGATTGATCTTTTTTGGCTGCACCCTATCAAACTGCTGAGTAGTAAAGAAGGTGACATAAAACTAATGGCTATGTCTCTAAGTATCACCAAAACTCTAGAAGCCACGGTAATAAAAAAATAAAGGAACACTGTCTAATTCTCGGTTCTCCTTTCATTTTCTTCAGTTCCACTAAGCAGGTTATTTTTCACAAGTGACAATTTGTGAATTTGTGAACATTTAATTAAATTCAGTGTAAATTCAGCTTCAATGTTTTTTTTTTGTTTTTTTTTCAATTTTCTTCAGTGTTGCAAGATGAGTTTTTCAAAAACAAAACAACTAAATTACTTTATTTCCTTAGATGTATTCAGGTACCAGCTATGTGGTTAAACCAACTGGTAACACAGTTGTGCTGCATTAGAACGCTTCCATGTTGGTGACAACTGAATCAATTCAAGGTAACTTCACAAGGGGGACACCAGACTAAGCATTGAAAGAGAAAATGTTTGAAGCACAGATTACACAGATTACATGTTATTAGATTAATAGATATTTATCCCATGGACTACTGTACTCTTGATTGGGTTCCACAGTCATTGCTGAGCCTCCACCATCATTCTTGTCGGTCAAGTTAACCATTACTGTGGGACGATCACTTTAATAAACAAGGAAGAAATCCAGACTTAATTTATTCAGTGACAAGTATTGAAGTGTCTGCTACAGAATCAGGAATAACATGTGGGCTATTATAACCAGAATGGCATTCCACAGCAGACTGGGAGAACATCCTTCTTTAAAAGGGCCTGCTGCTCACCATGTCCAGGCTGCTGTAATCCTGTTAGCTGGTCACGTTAGATCTCTGACCGCTACACCAACCCTGTACTTGGTTATAGTTAACCATATTGTCAGAGCTCACCTTCAGTGTCAACACTTGTGTTGTGGGACAAACCTTTTAGCAGAACCTGTGGATTTAATTTTGCATTAATTTCAAACCGGCAAACAAATCAGCAATACACTGCAACTGGATTGAATAAAATCAGTTGCTTGTGGGGATTTACACCCTCGCTGACATCACTCTGACAGTAAAGTATCACAGCATGGCTATGGTTTTACACCCCCCCGTCCATTCTCTTACACTCTCACAAGTGTCTTTGGTAGCATCTGGCAGCAAGATTCAGCAACTTCCTTAAAGGCCACAATTATATCAAAGAATGTATTATATTATTATTATTATGTTTCAGCAAATTTTAGTATAAATAACAATCTTTTCTTTGAGTTATATCGGAACATTTTTCCTTTAGATCAACCTGAGCTGTCTTATTATCCATTAGGTGAACACAGGGCGTCGAACCGGTTCACAGGACAAAAACAAAAACCAGAAACTTTTTGAATTTTACCAAAAACTTTGTACTTTTTAATGTTCTGGATTTGGTTATTCAAAATAACAGCAACCGGTTAATGCCATTTTTTTTTTTTTTTATTCTTGAAAAAAATATCTGACCTCATGTTTCACTTCCTGTCATTCACTCTATGCGTGATGACAGAGGAGAGAAGCTGAGACATATCACCAGCACTCAAAGAAAAGGCTGTCTCCCAACTTCGTTATACAGTATTCATAGCAGGTAGACAATGCATTCTGTCAATCTGAAAAAAAAAAAGTTTGATTTAGACATTAATTCATTGGCTGCAGCCATTTTCAGAGCAGATTTCCCCGGACTCTGCTCTGAAACTTTGAAGCTTTGAAACTCTGAAACTTTGTTGCATCATAAGTTCCTGCAATTTTCCGTCTTCCAGTACTTTCTCCATCCTCTATTCTGAGCTGTTAAATGCTAAGGTCAAAGCACTTTCCTCCTTTGTATGCAAATTCATCTTCATGTAAGAGGTTCATCAATAATTTGAGATTTTGCTATGATGTTAGACATTAGTTATTTTCAACTTGTTGGATTTTTGAACACTTTTGTCACAGTTTTCCCATTTAGTTAGGATTTTTAAGTTATTAAACCACCAAACTCCACGGCGCACTGCTATCGCGTCTGGAGTTTGCCCGCCTCACGCCCTATGCCAGCTGGGATAGGCTCCAGCTCCCCGTGACCCACGCAAAGCGGATGAAGCGGTCAGGAAAATGAATGAATGAATAAATCACCAAACAGCGTCCACCCTGCCACCGCATTTCTTTATGACATATGACATGGTGCAGATCTAGTAAATATCAAGATATCCCTAATGGTTCTTCACCACTTTAAATTGATATTTGTGGCAAAATCAGCCTTCAGATTGGAGAACAGATTAGATCAGACTTTTAGACAGATCTGGATCAAGGAGTAAATCTGAATCTTTTTTTAACAATGTGTAGTAATACATTTTACAACTCCTATGTCTGTTTCTCAACAAATGACACATCACTGTTGGTAAATTAAATTAGAAAAATGTCCTGCCTTCCTGCTCTTTTTTAAGTGTGTGTGTGTGTGTGGGGGGGGGGGGCAACGAGCCCGGACCAAAGCTCTCCAGCAGAGGAAAATAACTGAAGCTTTTCCACAGGCCTTTCAAAGCTGGACTCTTTCCCCTTTTTTACTGCCCACAGACCTGTGTAAAAGTTTCAAAGGCAGAATAGTTTGGGTTTATTGTGGTTCTGCCTTCGCGGTGGCAGAGGTAGTCATAAGAGCAACGAAACAAGTCTTCTTTGTGGTACTATTTCACTATCACCATGAAAAAAGGGCTACTAAATAGCAAGACAACGCACAACGGACCTCTGCAGACATCACCTCACATATATTGTTTGAAGCAATTGCGAACACTTCCGAAAATATAGTAACCTCTACTTTCTTTGAATCTGGATGGTCTTTATGGAACATTTTGAATAAAAACATCACTACTGAATGTGTGATACAGAGACTTGACATCCACAGCCACTCAAAATGAAGAACTTTAATGCAATCTAATTGCTATCAGCTTCAAAGAAAAATATTTGCATTTCTAGAGCCAAGTATCCCTCGATAAGGCTTGGCCAGAGGCTAACAAGATGCAGGCTTTCCAAACAGAGTGAAGGAGGGGGCCAGAGGGCCAATAAGAAGAGAGGAGTGGAGGTCATGTAGGATAAAAACCATCTGGTGGAGAAAAGAGTTTCAAGTGCTATCTCATTCCACACCCACACATTGTGCTCTCCATAAGTTCACGTTCATGTCTTCATTCACGCATGTACAGTCGCCATTAAAACACCATGGTCATGGAGCAATGGTGTTTCTTTATGTGTCGGAAATGGATACATGAACACATTGTTTCTCATTTCTGAACTATCGGGATCAGGAACAAACCAAAAGATCAAGAAAACAGCATTAAAATTACTCAATGATAACAAAACTAAAGAGCTGCAACCTATATTATAGTGGTCTCACCAGTTTGTATTCTTTGTGCAGTTTGTTGTACTGGAACATGTTGCAGAGGACAGTTGAGGCCGACCTGGCAGCTTTTAAACTCCCGGAGCTAAAACAGGAATCAGTTACAGATGATGATACATGACAACGATTGGCAACGAGAAAAAAACACAACATAGAGTGGCTAATAAAAGTACTCATACCCCTTGAGTTTTTCCACATTTTGCCACATCACAACCAAACAAAAAATATTTTATTGCATTTTTTAATGTGAAACACGAACACTGCATTCGTCTCCATGCACCTCCCCAACAAGTCTGACCATTTTTCTGTCCCTGCAGAAGGGAAACATCCCAGCATGATGCTGCCACCACCATGTTGAACAGTGTGTTCAGGTGTGTTCAGACTGATGTGCATTATTAGTTTCCCGCCGCATAGCGTTTAGTCCAGTTCAATTTTTAGTCTCATCTGACCAGAGTCCCTTCTTCCACATGTTGGCTGTATCCTAATTCTGGCAAAATGCAAATGTGACTTCTTATAGCTTTCATCCTACCACTTCTATCAAGGCCAGACTGGCATTGCATTACCCATAGTTGTCCTGTGGACAGATTCCCCCACCTGAGCCGTGGATGTCTGCAGTTCATCCAGAGTCACCATGCGTCTCTAGGCTGCATCTTTTGGATGAGGTGTTTTTTTGCTCCCGAATGTTCTCTTAACAAACATCTGAGGCCATCATAGCAGTAACAGCAGTATTTGTACTGAGATTAGACTACACACAAGCGGGACTCTTATTTTGTCACAAGGCCGACATTCAGTCGTTCATCACTCATCAGGAAACTTGCAGCCAATTGATTGTAAACAGAGAAATGGCGGCTGCATATTTTTGCATGCTCTTCATCTGATCTGACTAAAGTCGAGCTGTTGTGCAAAAAAGAAGAGGCAAAACCTTTATCCTAGATGTGCAAAGCTGGTACAGACATAAACCTAACCCTAACCTCAAAAGACCAGCAGCTATAATTTCTTCAAAAGGCGGTTCTACAAATTATGGACGCAGGATGGCTGAATACTTTTGCACAATGCAAATTTCAGTTGTTTATTTGTAAAAAACAAAATTAAAATCATGCATATTTTCTTCGTACTTCACAATCGTGTGCTACATGAGATTCCGATAAAATATATTTATGCTTGTAGTCATAATGTGACAAAATGTGGAAAAGTTCAAGGGAAATGAAGTCCTTTGCAAGCGATTGACAACAGAAACAGGAAACACTGAAATGACCGACAAATGAGCAACGAAGCTGAAATGTAGAAGTCAGTTGTACCTGTTATCATGGGACGTCTTGATGCCCAGCAGTTTGGGCAGACCGTTAAAGTATGAAATGTCACGGGCTGCCAAGGAGCTGCAGGTAACCAGGTGATTGAGGGCCCCGCATATATTGACCACTACTTCATTAGATGGTGTTCTTTGAAGCCCATCACTGGGGAGCTTTGCGACCAGAACTTTCACCATGTTTGTAGCTGCAAAATAATGACATTAGTTTTCATTCCAGAGTTTTAAAAGTTCTTTTTTTATTTCCAGCCAAACAAGCCCTCTTTGTTCCCATCTTACCCATGTGGTCTTTGTTGGTGGAGTGTTTGGCCAAATTTCTCAGCAGTCCGGTCAGAGGCCTCAGCTCCGTGTCACTGTCGGTGTCTAACAGATCTAGGAGAATGGGCAGCATTCTCTCCTGTTCCATCACCACACCACTCAGCACTGACGGCCACTGGCAGAGAGGCACAGACAACACATCAGTTCTCTTCCATTGCTTTTAAGCATTTTCTTGCTGGAAAAATCCGAATCCAAAGCCACCAACAATAAAGCAGGCGTTAAATTTGGAGTAATATATACTCCCCTAATTTTAATCATGATCCCAATCATGTTGCTCAGCAGTTCCAATTTTGTAGATGTAATTTCTCCCTAATCTTCATGCATTTTTAAATATGGGAGGGTTAGTTTTACAAGGGAGTAGTCCTTCAGGGTTAGTTGGATAGAGGCGATGTCTCTAAAGGTCGTGTTTTCAGACTCAAGTCTTGAATGCTGACATTCATAAAACATTCACTATATGCTGACATATAAACTATTTTAAAATAGTTTATATGTCATCTATCTATCTATCTATCTATCTATCTATCTATCTATCTATCTATCTATCTATCTATCTATCTATCTATCTATCTATCTATCTATCTATCTATCTATCTATCTATCTATCTATCTATCTATCTATCTATCTATCTATCTATCTATCTATCTATCTATCTTTCTTTCTTTCTTTCTCTCTCTCTTTCTTTCTTTCTATCTATCTTTCTATCTTTCTTTCTTTCTTTCTTTCTGTCTTTTTTCTTTCTTTCTTTTTTCTTTCTTTCTTTCTGTGGTGTGTGTGGCCTTACCCTGGCCTCTCCTGCAGTGATATTCTGTAGGGCTCCTATGGCAGCCTCGCGGCTGGTGCAGTGATTTTCACTGTTCTGCAGAACACGCTTGTATAATGCCACCACCTTAGGGTGCCACAGCCACTCAGCTCCTTTAGGCTGACGGGACACCTCAGACAGTATGGACAGATTGTGATCACGCTGTTGTGGTGGAGGTGAAACGGAGAGGAAGACGTAAGTAATTGTACAGTGATATTCAGTGCATTCTGTCTTATCTATACAACAGTGCCGTCGATTATGCGATATAACTTTATATTACTTTTCTCTAGAATTGTTTTTCCAGCCTGGATGATTGCAGTGTTTTAAGAGAAGATGAGAATGTGATCCCTCCAGCAATTTGTGAGTCTACCAGGAGTTTCCTCTCAGCAAGAAATCTCAAAAGGTGCCGAGGAAGCATCATAATCAGATTCCTGATTCATCTCATCTGGATCCTTTCTCAACTAAGATGCAGCAGGTCTCAAGATGTCGAACACACCCAGTGAAAGTGTGACAAGTGGAATCAATTAAACACACACACATGCACACACACACACACACACACGCACACACACACGTCAGTTTAACTCTGAGGCCAAATCTGTCCATGAGTGGAAGTGGAAGTGTTCTGATTATGGATCACACATGAATGAAAGAACAACTGCTGATGACTGTGGTGTTTTGTTTGAACAGCAAAGGGTGAAATGACTCTAGTTGGGACAGACTAAACAAGAAAATGTTGCATGAACATGATGAAATATGAGGGGAGGCTTCACTGAATTTAATGAAAAACAACATAGGCAAAAAACTGAATAATACCATGTATTAGCATTTAAACCTTGATTTCAAACAAATGGATTTATTACTTCTTATTTCTAGCCTGAAACAATTAGCAAGTTTAAATGAACAACTTTTCAGCTGTTGCTGGCTTGACTTAAAAATATGTATCTGGCAGATTATTTCTATTGTATCTGGGTGGCTGGTTTTGTATTTAATGACTACAGCATTATTAAACTACATGTCCCAAGAAACCAGCCAGTGTCCACTGAAGATCTCTGAGCTGTTTGTCTGCTTGTGTAGAATGAAGTGACTGAGTAATTTATCTATGGAAGGAAACAACACTTGATTACATTTTGTGTGTGTGTGTGTGTGTGTGTGTGCGTGCGGCCGTGTGTGTGAATTTCTCATTTAATAATCAATAAAAATCAAGCCTCAATCACATTTAGTCAACATTTATGAATATTCATGATTTTGTGTTTCTGGATTTGTATTCTTTCATGTTTATTTTAAAGATTTTAGAAATATTAAAAGGTCTACCTTATGTGTTTGAATGTTTGATTTCAGTGACTGTATAAAGTGAAAACTACTTCTGAATGAACCCTAGATGTCAACAAAGAACTTCATGTGAATAACGAGAGCATTCCAGCTGTTTTCAGTCCTGATGAATATTCATGAGAGGTTTTTGTTGCTTTAGACCGAGCCATAAAACTTGATTGGATTTGAAGTCACTGATGAAACAACAAGAAGATGATTGACATTACCTCATGTGGTTGCCTGGCTTACATATTTAGACAATCAAGAACAGTGTTTAAACATTTGATCAGCAGGATTTTTAAAAATCTTATTAAAACTAAAAAAAAAAAAAAACAACCCTGCAAAAAATGTAGCTCATTCTTTCCCCTTGTTTCTAAGACCCTGAATCTTTGATTATGTATGTTATTATTTAAAACTTATCTGCTTGACACAAGATGTATTCTGTTCATTCAAAACTTTCGCTTGTGTGCTGTTGGATATAGAAAGGATTCAAAGGCTGAAGTCTGTCACTACAGGCCCATATGCAACTCTTAAGTGTGTATGGTAACAAAAACATTACCCTGTCTGCAGTGCAGGCAATGATAGGGCAGTCACTATTTGGTGGAGGGAGGCAATTTGGGTGTTGGGTTCAAGATATCCTACTTTACCCTCTATGCAGACTTTAAGAGGTTCCTTTCTTGTCACTCTGTGTGACTGTGAGAACTTATATTCAGCAGTGGGTCTGATCTTTACGCTTCTGTAGCCTTCATTGCTATTGAAATGAGTAATGTGATCAGCCTGTGGAGTGTGTTGTATTGGAAACTGATCCTCCCTGAGGATATGTGGTCACCACTAAGGTTTCTATCTGTTAGGTTATTATCTGTTGATTATAGAGATACCTGAAAGAAGCCTGACCCGCTTAATACCAACATCTTAACCCAAATCTTGACTTTTCTTTACTTGAAAAAGTGAAATATTTGAACTTGAAAATGACCCTGACACATCACAGTGGAATGTTGAGAAACTCTAGATATGTGATAATGAAGGTGCAGCTTACAAACTGCACTTAGTGTGAGATATGTTGTATGTGCATGAATACTGCAGTCCAAATTTCATCGTTGATTTGTGTCATACAAGATAGACTGTTACATGACCTGAATACACACTGGTATGTATTACAGGCAGCTCCCCAACTATGAGCATGATATTGAACCTGCAGCCCAGACCAGGATAATAAATGAACGGATCACATTCACGTAATGTCTGAGAGCTCTGCAGTGCATAATGGTAACATAATAGTAAATAGTAATACTAATATTTAATTTAATTAATTTAATTTTTATTTAATTTTTATTTTATTTATCTATAATTTAATTTGATTTAATTTAATTTTATACTGTTTATATTTTAATTTCATACTGTTTATATTGTACTTATAGTTTAGTATATAAGTCCTGTTAATGCTGCATGTGTCTGTTAGTGTAATGTATGTCTTATGGTATGTCCTGTGATGTCAGTGTTTTTCTCCTGGTGTTTATCCAGTATTTATTCGTGATGTAATGCCTGAGCAGTGGATATGTACAATTTCCTCCGGGATTAATAAAGTACTGTATATATTTATCTATCTATCTAATAGTAGAGTGGATTTTATTGTCCAGTCTCTCTTCAGATGGAAAGTATTTGAGTATTTCAAAACTTTTCTAAATCAGTCATCAGGCTAAAAACTGACGTGAGCGCAAACAGCAGTGATAGTGGTGGACAGCAAGCATTGGTGGGCGACAGCTTTTTGTTGAGCAGCAGAAATAGCAATCAGCGCACATCAGTGCACAGAGTGAATGAGAGCGTGGCGGCCGTGAAGTTCGCCGTCAGGGATGTGATGGGTGTGACTGAAGCAGGGGGAGAAGCCTGATTACATAAACTCTGAAGGCTGAAAAGTGTAAATAAAAAACTATCTGTAACCATTGGGGTAATTTAAACAGATTACAGTAAAAAAAAAAAAAAAAAAGAGCTAACACCCCTTTAAAAAAAAATAAGAAATATATAAAAAAATTACCAAACTAAAAACTAACTTAGGTGTTGACAGGGGGAGCTCACTGACATATGATGGCAAGCCCATTCACTATGTTTAATCAAATATATCGAGGACCACGGATCAGTTTGGGGCAAGACATTTCAAATACAGTGTAGTTGGTCATCTGACAGCATAATATGGGTCCTTTAAAGCATAAAACTTTATGATCTCTCTTTATTTCTGCTCTAAAAAAGAGAAGAGAGATAGAAATGAGTTTTTGGGGTTTTTTTTCTGTTTAATAAGTTACATTTCAAATATTCTGTTTATTGGATGGCTCGTCCAGCTGAGGCATAAAAACACTTCTATATGCTGTAAATATCAAATCAAAAAGTAACTTTCTAAAGCTGTCACACTGAGGAAACATGTCGGTAAACACCCTGCCAAGATTTATCACTAGAGAAGGCTTTCTGCTGCTGGGTGGAACATTTAATGGGAATAAGAGATGATAAAAGAATTGTGTGGCCATTACAAAAATCTCAGCAATGATCCTCTGTGTTTGCTTTTCCTCAAACAACTCACACATTTTATCCAATATAAAGTGGTGATTTGTGTAGAAATGAAAGAAGCCCAAATGAACAAGAATTCAGCAATTTTCTGGATAATAAGTAATTGTGGTGTGTATGTTAAGAGTGTGATGAATCGTACCTCAGTATCCTTTTTGTTATAGAGAGTGAAGCAGCCAATGGCCTCGCTGTCCCTGGTGGCCGTGCCTCTCGATGGACCGTCCAATCGGAGTCGGACTGAGGGAGGAAGCTCAGTATACAGCTGGTAGGACAGATTCCTCATGATGCACAATGAATTCTCCAGGCCCTAGATGTAAAGATGGACGGAATGGGAAAAGTGGACACTTTGTGTGGAAAGCTGTAAGATGTAACACACTAACTGACCTGAGTGGATGCCTTAATGTTTTACAGACCAGGCTATGAGTTTATCTTTCATTACAGACACAGTCTTGTGGAAAACCAGCTTTTTGGTACTTTAGGATTTAGATTTGCAATATTTTTTCTGCCGGGGTAAAGTGAATTGGTCTCTTCTGTTTGGAGGTCAGTTGCTGCCCCAAGAAAAAAATGACACTACATGCTTTTTGTATTTCTTTGTATTCATTTTTTGTCTTTACCTTGGTGTTTGGTTGTGAATATCACTGAACTCATTTGGGTTTTGTGTTTCCCTGGAGTTAAATTTTCTTGGATCCTGGTTTTCTGATTTTTCTTTTAATTATTTCACTGCTTCCTGTTAATTTGAGGATTGAATGCATTTAAATCACTGAACTGTTACATCCGTACATCTGGCTTTGATTTTACATTACATACATTATTTTTCTGAAAAATGACCATAGATGCATTTAGCTTTATTTTACTTTGAAAATTAACAAAGTAAAATACTTTAGGCTGCAACCATATCAAGAATATAATTGTTTTCAGGTGGCTACACACTTTGTCTTGCAAATATAGCCATCTGGTTGAGTCTCTTGCTTACCGAATCATCACATTCACTTATATTTCTAGTGACTTATGACTTAAGAGAGATTAAGGATACTGAATGAACAACAAACAAACAACTGAACTCCTAAAATGTGTAACATCCCTGTATTTTTTCCTAAACTGAAACTGATTTCGAATCAGATTTAGATCAAATAGCAGTTCAAGAACAATCTCTCTGGTATCTCCCATGGCATGCATGTCCAGGCAGGTGCTGGACAGGATCAGGTTGATGTTTAACAAGGTCAGCCCATTTATTTGTAATGTTGACTGAATGTTTATTCAAGTATCTGCAGAGTAATTATGGTTCGATGCCTTTTTAGAGAACTTCGAGCCTGAGTGAAGGACTACTGAAATGTACCAGGATAAAGAAAAAGGTGTGTTACAAAGCATTTGGAGGTAAACAAATCTGACACACTAATTCTATTGTACCAATTTAGCTGGAATACAGTCCCTAAATAGCTCTTGAGAACAAATCTAATGAAAAAAAAATGCAGAAATATTAAAAATATTCTGCTAAATTGGCAAAGGATCATATACAGTATGTCGCCCCTGTGTCATAGAGATTAGTTGTCCACAGATGAACAAACTGGAGTCGCACTGGCTGATGAGCATTATTCCCCCCTGGTTGAGTAAAGTTTATAAACTCCAGTGACCATCAGTTTGGACGAACTAGAAATTCTTTTTAAACTGTGACAATTGAAACATTCCGATCTTCAGTGAGGAAATGACCCAATGCCAGACTGGTATCATCATCCTGTTTTAATGGTTAATCCTTTAACTGTGCTCTGCTAGGCTGTTGGAGCTGCAGCCCTGCCCTCTTATGAGATCCTGACTCCACACTGTGGGCTTTCCACTGCACATCAAAGAGAACTTCAACATTCGGGTGAGACTGACAATGAGGTCAGAGAGAGAGGGTGGCAAAATACTAAAAAGGCAGCCCACAAATGTTTTATGTTTTCTCTTTCATACTACACACTGCAGAGCTGGACCCAGGCTGTGGGAGCCCTGAACTTTGAGTAAACTGGCATGAAATTCGCAATAAAACTTTGAATGTGCCTAAAAATGTGAACAATAATTAAATTTAAGAAGTGTATGAGGTGCACACTTTTAGATCTTGTGTGAAAATTCTTTGCATTATGTCCAGTGTTTATTTAGGAGAGTTGGATGGACTATCCTCTTCAGCTGGGCCACAAAAATGAATGTCATGTTCTCAGTTTAAATAAAATTGAGACGTGACCCCGCTCAAGCAAAAACAAAGCGACACCTTTTGTTTTGTTGAAACCATGACACTTTCCTTTCTTCTTTTTTTTTTTTTCCCTCTCTGGTTTGGTTGATTTTGTTGGTTAGCTCTCCCGTGTAACACTGGAACCATTAGGAGTGATTATATTTTCAGGTCAAAAGTGAGTCCGGGTTACCTTGTCATCTGTATTCTCCTCTTGTTGAATATATGACGCCAGAGAGTCCACCAAGCCCTTCGTGTCCCTCATCTTCTGTCTTGTCCTCTCGTTCACTGAGCTCAAATTCCTGTGAACATAAAAGTACAGCTTGAGGTATTTAATCCCATGTTAGGCAGCCAGTGAACAATGCACTAATTCTTGACTGACTTTAAACTTTATGAAGCTCTTCTTTCAGTAGCCGCCTGATGGAAAATCGCTCTTTTATAGAGCTTGCTGGACTTACATCAAATTCTATCAGGGTGTCCATCGAAAAACTGCTCAAGGATTCCTTTTTGAGGTGTAAGTTAAATCTTACATCTCTTCCATGCACCAAAAATGTTTTTTTTGTATGACCTAGAGGTAATTCTAAATGGAACTAACATCTGTCGTTTAATGCTGTGTATCAAGAGTAATTATTTAAGTCATTCTACAGAGATCCTCAATAAAATATTCATGTTTCCTCTTCCCTGTGGTCATTTTTATCCACCTGAGAGTTATGGCGTGAGCTGAAAATATCACTCAAACAGCCGGCAAAAACCAAAAAACAGGTAGGTAGGTAGGTCTGCTGAATTAATTTTAACCTTAGGGGTGCAAAGGCTAAGCCAAGCTTTAATCCACTGAGGTATTCCACCACACTTACGGGAATGACGCACTGATGTCACTTCCTGGTCATCAATGGTCAGACACGCCATTTTGTTTTTGATTACCCTGTTTTATTTCTATTAAGTTAACTCGACCAATAATTCACATCAAATAGTAAAACATTCCGAGTTAAGAGTTCAGCGTTCAGAGGTTAATTCTTCCGGGCAGAAAACTGACCTGGTCAACATTGGTTCCTACATCATTTAGCTCCTACAGGAGGTCAGCCCCATCAATAACTAATCAAATATGAACAAACAGGCAGGTTGTGACAGAGTTTTCTCAACCTGACTACGTTTATCGTCACTCTAAATGTTGGTGAATGTCCCCGTACACATGAATACATTATGGGTTCCTTCGCTGCTCTGAAGTCAGCAGAGACGTCAATGAAAGAAAGTTGCAATGCTGCAGAAGACGCACCAACAGGAAAGTCACTTGAGTGTGCTCCGATTCCTCGCGGTTAATGCGTTTCAGGAACCACACGCCATTAACAAATTCTGCGATAGAGCGACAAACTATTTATCTTATTATTTACGGTAATTTAAACGTTTATGAACCCTCGCCATACTGATATTAAACCGCCTTCTGCCTGTATTACCTTTTTCCGCACTCGTAACGATTGTGTCTCACGTAAGTCCGAGACTCACGGAACGTAGCGCACTTCCGGCCGTCAGCCAATAGAATGCGCGTACAGTATCACATGACTGCCTACCAAAAATCCACGATGAGATGAAGTTGCGAGCGTTGATGCGCGAATGCGCGAGGGCGCACTGTATATTTGCTGAGTTATTTTGACATGAAGAATGAAATCTTAATCAATGAGGTGTTAATGTTACACTGCTCAGTGTGGGTTGCGGCAGAAAGGGGAACTAAAGTAGTCGGATGCGGCAGCGCGCATATCTACGAATGATTGTAAATCGGATGTTCGTATCTTAAGGACTTAACTGTATTTAGTAATCATAAGGTCAGATTTGCCTGATACTTCATTTTGGGGTTGAAGAAGTTGGGCTGGGTCTACTGTGGGCTCACCTGAGGCAGCCGGTGGTGTTGTAGAA
This sequence comes from Antennarius maculatus, assembly GCA_013358685.1. Taxonomy (NCBI): domain Eukaryota; kingdom Metazoa; phylum Chordata; class Actinopteri; order Lophiiformes; family Antennariidae; genus Antennarius; species Antennarius maculatus. The sequence continues at coordinate 27,541,665 of CM023606.1, forward strand.
GACTTCTCTCTCAGATGGGCTGAGTGGGATGTTCCCACACAGGGGAATCAGAACTTTCTCCGTCAGCTCCGTCAAAGCTTCTTTGCACAGCTTTTCCTTCAGGTTGTCTCTGGAGGAAAGATTCCAGAGGACACCTGCAGCCACAATGGCTTTTTATTCCATTGTCTGAATAACTGGGGACCTCAAAACACTACTATGTATTCAGCACATGAAGACAATTTGGTCACGCAACTTTACCTGTGATGGTCTTCTGAAGCTCTTCGTCATGCTCGCTCAGAATGCCGACGAGATGCATCACGCCACCCGCGTCTACGAGCGCCACCTTGTTGTCAGCATTTTCGTAGATGAGGTTCCGTGTGGCACCAGTTGCGTAACGCTGCACTGCTCGGTTTTCACTGGAGAAAAGCTGAACCAGAGTCGGGATGCCATGTAGAGCACGGACCTGAGAAAGAGAGACGCTGTAAACTCACATGTGGAGAAAAATACTGGAAAGAAGATTAAATGGATAAAACAGTGAATGATGAAAATTCAACCCCCCCCAAAAAAAACCAAGCACAAGCTGTTGTTACCTGATTTTTTGCATTGTTACTATGGTAACACTGATGTTGTATGTATACAGCTCCCAAAACTTGCAGGGCGGTGTCTGACTCGGACAGATATCTGACTGCTGTAACCATGTCTAGACCCTGGAGCCTGAACACACACACACACACACACACACACACACACACACACACACACACACAAAAAAAACAAACCAAAACTGTATGTTACATGACCATACGTATTATTTGACAAGAAGTACATCTCTATTGTGGAATGAAACACCAATCACATTCTAAAATAATACTGCAGCTGTTAACCCTTTAATGACATCCAATATACAATTTAAAAAAAAAGCGTGGAGCGTGATTTATTGCAGGCCTATTCCTGCTGTTGTTTTATGAAACCTTCAACTTAACAAAACATCTGCAAATTCATAGGAGTGTTGGTTCTAAAATGAGATGTGGTGATGTTGCTGCTGGTGTGCATTGGCATCTTAAAAGTGACAATAACAAAGGCCTGGCCTAAAGCTAATTGTAGAATTGATGTGCCTACATAATCCAGTTCACTTCTATCTGCTTCAGTTCAATTAACTTGACTACATTTTGTGATATAGGGTGCGTTACAATGTCAACACGTCTCTTAAATTAAGCTGCAGCGTCTCGTGCTTAAATGGCAGAGAGACACACTTCTGGTTTCTACAGCTGGAAAATCATCATCTTGCACTGAAACAGTGATGAGTATCATTACCTGCATATAAAATGATCAACATTGGTCTATGACTATGTGCATCTGATGAAGTGTATGATTAGGCTTTAACCGCCCAATGTCATCCATTTAAAAAAATAAAATAATCTGTGAAAAACACATACAGTATCATATTCTGTCCACTTCAGATGCGCAGTGATAGTGACACATTTATTTGCTCTTTCTGCTCTTTTATCTCATTTCGTACACTGGACCAAGCTGAAATGTTTTAGTCTGGAAATGAAGGCATATCACTCACTGTTCCAGCGGGTCATTGCTCTGTATCGAAGCTCCGTCCATGATATCCACTCCTTTGCCGACGCTCCTGATGCTGTGGAGCGAGGCGGCCCGTTGGAGGGCGGCTTGTTGCGACCCTGTTCCCAGAGTGTGATTGGCTCTGGACACGCGCTGCTGCCACTGTGTCCCCCATCCATCTCCCGCCATGGGGACCCCCCTGCTGGACCCCACCCATCCCTCCTGAGCAAAGGAGGAGCCCTGCTGCTGGTAATACTGTCGGTTTGCGATACGGCTGATGGTGCGATGGGAGGGGCCTTTGTAGGTGTACTGAAAAGGCAGTGTTTCCTCCTGCCAGTGGCCTCTATCCTGTGCAAGTGTCCCGCTGAGGCTTCGTCTTAGGGTTCCAGGGGGAGGCACTGTGGATGGGGAGGCTTTTTCTTGTGGACCCAATGAATTGAGTGTCAATGCCTCCTGGTCTGCCTGGCACAGCGACTTAGAGCGCCTGCTTCTGGTGTGTGTCTGGGAAGAGTGGAAGCTGCTCTGGGCCACACTGATTCCTCTATTTCTCATCCTGGAAGTGGTTTCCACAGAGGAGCGAGTGGAGAAACCCGGGGAGTGGAGGGGTACTGTGGGCACCTGCAGGATGGGTGGGTAATGAAAAGTTCAGACAATCAAATATCAACAAGTATTACCATCCTTCATGGGTAATTTATGACAAATAGATGGGTATAAATCCAACTGTTTACACTCTCGCTATAATACATCCACACAAGGAAATAAACACTGGGACAAAGAATGAGATAAGTGGTAGTGGTAATTTAAAAAACAATAAAGAATACAGAGCTGAGATGAAAATATCCTGTTGTATGTATTGATTAATGTGTTTATAAATATGATATCAGTAAAATTATGTCTTCCTTCCTTTTAGTGTAAATAATACAATCAGTGGAAGCAAAGAGTTCAGAGTTCTTTACACTCAACAACTCAAAATTGTGCAATTTCTAAGAAAAATTTGTTAGCATTTTCATTCTACATATTTAGCATTACAGTGAACCAAATCAGACAGCATGTTATCCATTATGACTGTTATTGTGGCTTTTTGTTGTTGTTTGAGAGATTTTTTTCAGTGGGTGGTCCTTCAGTGTGGCCACGAACACATCAGTGTTCACACTATCAAAAATGTGTGTCTGTATTCAAGCCAGACATCTGCAAATGTAGTCAATGGAGCATTCACACACCAGACCTTAAGCTGTCCACGTTTGATCATAAAAAATCAGGATGGATGTGACCAACAGGTCCGAACTGGAGAGTTTTTTCAGTGATTTGGGAGACTGAAACTGAGGCTTTGTGGGAGGTTCCACAGTCGGCAGCTCTTCCTTCTCTCCCTGATTAAAGTGTGGCTACTGTAAACTGCAGGAAGTTCACTGTTGCCTTTGCATTGTTGGACTGACCAGTTAAAAGCATCAGACAAGCGTCCTGTTTATGATTACCCTCTCTTTACATTGTTCTGGCTCTGGTCAGCAGTGTTGCTCATCATCTGGACATAGCAGATTACAGAGGAAGCATTCAGCCAGTTGAGGAAGGAAAGGTGATTCACATTGCACTTCACTCTGACTGAAAAGTTAATGCATTAGACAGACGTAGTTACGACATGATTAGAATTAGTTTGAACTTTTAGCTGTTTTTAATGTTTGAGTTGGTTATAAATATCTTGGACTATTAAAAAAATCACTACAGCATGGGGACAGGAGAAAAGTCAGTCAGACTAAAACAGATATCAGTCTCTCCAAAGGATTTAAAACCACCTTATTTGGAGTTACAACTGAAAATAACAACATGACTGGAACTCATAACCCCCTATTTCACAGTTCGGTACAGTGGGTTGAAGTTCAAACCTATCTGTTGGATGATAGTCATGACAGTTTGCATGCATTTGCTTTTCTGAAAAATTCGGGCCATCCTGGGAGTGTCTGACGGTCAGACTGCCTCCAGCTACACAGCTGCACTCACATTTCTCAGCTGGGGCCAAAGTTAAAGAGCTACTGAGGAGGCTGAGGTCACAGCCTCTGCTTTTGTTCTGGGAACTTGGGTGAATAACCTGCAATAAATTCACCAAAATTCAGTCATGGTGGCTATTTTAAGAACTGATTTATCTATATTTTAAGTCAATAAACTTACATGTGATTACATTTAAACATTCGGAACTCAGTTTCGTAGTTGGTCTGCAATATTCATTTATTTTCTTTAATTTAAACGACAAATATCATTGATGCATTTTTTAATTCAAGGAGCATTTAATCACTGGACAGATCAGGTAGTTGGTATTACTTGACAAAAAATAGAAGAAAAAAGAAAAACAGAAGAAGATTGTGTTTTTATCTTCAAAACTTAAACCATCCATCCATCTTCTTGTTGAAAGTTTAATACAAGTTTGTTGAGGAGCCCTCTCTAAGAGGGAGATCAGAAGATGGTCGAACACGTGCAGTTTCCCTTAAGAAATAATAAATATGAGGATGTGTGCAATCTAGAGAAGGAAAAGTCAATTTAATTTCTGAAATGTTAATTTAATTCAGGAAATGTGTAATATTTCGTATATAAATATGTCCTACGAGTCTCATCAAATGTTCAACATTCAAACTACTAAAAAAAAGTATTTTACTTTTCGATAACCTAGGATTTGTCCACCAGATAGTTTTCCTATCTTAAAAAGAATTGTTGACGCTATTGTTTGAGTAAATGCTGTCTCAACTGGCTCATAGTTGAGCTATAGACTACGAGAGAAGACAAAACCCACTTTGTTTTACATGGATCTGAACCAGGGAGTTCTTTCAATAGTATTTTTGCATGTATTCTATAAATGAAGTACAGGGAGGGGGTACTCACAGCCATGACACGGCTGGGTGTGTGTATCATGGATCTGGAACTGAAGCCAAGGGTGTGTGTGAAGCTCTTGGACTCTGGGAAACTGTAGTCTAGACAAAGAGAAGAAAATTGAAACATTTGTTGAAAAATAGTGATATTTGTAAAAATACTACACAAAATAAAGTGTTTGTCGAGTTTAGAAATACATGCATACATTATTCAATGCACATATAATGTAAAGTAAAAATTACAGTGCAGAAACAGGGTGGAAATATTATAAAATCAATGAAAAACCTGGCTAACTGGCCAGTATTACCTTTGCCACACCCCACTTCACCCAATCTCACCCCATGAAAACATCCCTGGGATAGCGCCCAGGGATCAAATAAGTGCTTTTGTTCCAAACCAACCTGTGTAAAGACTGTCTTCCAAAATACCTCAAATTGAAAGGGTTTTGACTTCTGAACTGTTCTGACTACACGCATGAGTGAGAAAGAAAACACTCCACTTCTGACAGTGGCAGAAACGCTGGGCAAATGAAGAAAGAGGACACTGAATTCTGTAAAAAGTGTAAACTTCTGTCAACTTGAAATGAAAAAAAAAAAAGGACATCTATGTCCCAGTATACAGATACCGCAACGATTGGAAAGACTGTGTGCTAATATGGACAGGTATTAATGTAGCTTCGAGGGTTTTAGCAAGGAATCCGTTCTGATTGGCCCAAAATCTCCCTGGCAGAAGAAAGAGACCCTATAATCATCCCACAGATACGATGCACCCCGCAGCGCTCCACTCTCCACTGGAAGGCTTGTTGAAACACTGAATGTGAAGCACTTCGACCAACAGATTGCAGGAAATTATGACCAAAGGTGAAATGATATGGCCGAAGGAACCTCACAGGCCAACAGATTGCACACTGACCAGAATACTAACACCCCAGCTCATTATGCTGTAAAGCATTGTGTAAGGGAGCTGCTATGTGTTGAATAGAGTGGAGGAGGGGGAGCAGTGCCTGTAGTAAATGTCTTGATAAAAACAACACGCACCATCCAGTCCAGAAGGACGGAAAGAAGGAGGGAGGAGACTGTGCTGGGAGGGGAGCTGGGCTGCATGCCTGAGCATAAGCATCACTGGGTTAGAGGTCAGAGGTCAGTGAGAGTATGCTTAGGGCCCACCACAAAAAGAAGAACACACAGCATAAGTTAACAGTACATTAAACAATACTGAGATATGCAACTGCTTTTGCAGAAAACGCAGCGTTTCACCTGATGTGTAAAGGTAAGTGCCACTGTTTTTTGGCACAGACTGCACCAGAATGGTTCTCAGTAAGACACGTGCATCTGAATATGAAAATCCTGCCAGAACCATACCCTGCATTTCTGCAACCAACAAACAAACATGCAGAATTGCAAACATAACCTCCATAACCGTTACTTTTGTGGAGATTTATATTGAGATTCATCAATCTGACACCAGTAAATCATTTAAGAGAGGATACTGACTGCTGAACAGCATGCCCTGTATGGCCACACAATCTGATAATTGCAAATGAGCCTTCCATATTATAATATCTTTCCCCAGTGTCCTATTTACCTCCTTACTAACCCTTTCCAATGAAAGCAAACTGTGATAAAGAATTCCTTGAAAAAGCAATACACTACAGGTAGACAGACTTGTATTAACTGTGCTGTCCATGTGTGCAGAAACAAGAACTAAGTTAACGACTAATAATTTCCCCAAGAACAATATGCAATGTTACAGTTAGAATGCTTCAGGTTTTGGGCATTGTCCTTACATTGTTGACATGTTAAAAACTTGATTCATTGGTGGAAATGGAACCACATTGTGTGAAAAACAGCTGTAGAGAACTTAGTGACCACACCCCAGAAACACTGCAAGGAACATGTATAATTATAATTCTTCTTCCTTTCTATGACATCACCTTAACCGTCTCTTAAAATGAGTCCATTCTTAAAAAAAAACAAACAGCTGAAAACACATTATTGTTTCATATGTTTCTAGGTGATGGTCCAGGGGAGTGGGATAGGCTCCAATAATATCCAATATCTGCTGAAACTCCCTTTCCCAGATCACGACTGAGCATAAATCCAGCCCTTTCTATAGGGTAATGGTGCTGTGCTAGATGGTCACGTAGCCACTGTGTGCCTCTTTCAAACAGTGATGATTCAGATGCATCCAATTGCTGTTGCAAAGTATTGCTTTGAGGAGTTCTTTTTGCATGTTTTTGATTATTTCCTCTCTCAAAGTTTTATGATTGTGAATAAACACATCTCCAATGAGAGACTGTTTTCTGTTTGGTTTAAAGACACACAAAGCCTCACTGAGTAATGAGTGGAACCCCCCACCATAATTAAGTCCGGGTACTGAGCCAAGCTCAAATCTTTACCACATATTCATCTTCTACTTAAGCATCAATCCTTGTCCTATGAGCCAAAAACCCACCTCCCACAATAGTCTTCACCCAACAGCCATAGTCTTATGACCATTTGCACAGTCGCTTCTGACTCCCTATAGTTTGTTTTAAACAGAGGAAGTCCCCCACATATTTTCTGGGTTTTTCAAACAAACATTATCAGACAGACCAGCCAATCAAATGTTAAGATGTGAGAACAGCAAAACTGTCCGGATCTACTCCCATCTCCTCTTATCAATAGTCACACAGGCATTAAACGAACAGTTCACCCAAAAAATGAAAATGGAGGTATTATTTACCCACCTCCATGCTGATAGAAAGTTAGCTACTTAGTTTTAAAGCAGAAACGTGTTTCAGTCTCCTCTTGAAAACAAAGGAAAGTGATGAACTGACTTTATTAAGCTCCAGATGACCTGAGATCCAATCAGTCATATTTATTTATACCATTTCAAGTCCTCGTCATAGTCTCTACACTAAAAGCATTAGCTGACAAGCCGTCTGAGAAAAGTTTAAATGAAAGTGTGTGAAATGTGATGAGACAGTTGGCACTAATGACTGGATTAACTGAACATCAGGTAGAAAATTGGGTACAGGCTCTTGCTATTATGTTAACCTTAACCCTGCTGTTTGGGACGGTCATATTCTGGACTCGTGCTCTCTTGCCTCCTGCAGACTGTTTTATTTTAGGTCTCAGTTTTGTTACCGTGTTGACTCTTATAAAATACAGTCTATTAAAAAAAATATATATAGTCCAGCTAAAACATCAGGACCTACTCCAGTGGCTCTGGCACAGAGCAGTCTGAAATAGATTCTGACAACATGCTGTGAAGAGGACAATGAACAGGAATGTTCCACACACAGGCTGGGGACTGAGCTCAGGAGCAGCAAGGCTGAACCAGACATCAGCTAGACATGCAGAATTAAAACATATTTTTTAAAATACAATTTAGAAAACTTGCTCCTGTTCTTCACACTTCTTAACTCCCACTTAGCTTTCATTCTTTCTGTTTCCTGTGTTTAGGTTCATTAAAGTTTACAATTAAGATGAACCCGGTCCACAAACTAGTTCAATGACATTCAACCCCAAATGTCACACAAAACAGATCTCTTGATGAACTCTTGCAACCCATCTAGCTTTTAGTAAACTCAAAAGTATTGGAATCATGACAAAACCAATAATCCAATAATCACACCTGTGAAACCACAGTGTGAGTTAGTGAATGGGATAAATTCAGACACCAGAAATTCAACAATCTGTCTTCTCTGGTCACCTCCTTTCTACCTCTCTTGACGTGAAGAGACTCATCCCATAGCATCAAAGTGGAAAACATTAATTTGTCACATAAGTGACCAAATATTTCTCATAAATGGGCAAAAGTGAGAATATGTTAAAGCAGGCTGGCGGATAGCAGTAGATTTATCAAAGAATATGTCGAAGCAGATTGATATTGTCCACGTTTTCATGTAATGTATCAACAGACAGTCGGTACTAGAGGCTGCGGATCATCCTGAATCCTGTCACCCAGAACAAAATCAGTCGCTCCTTTTGTTCTTAGTGCGTTAAATGCCATTCAGAAAAATGTATTTTAATTGCTTTGGGGAGTTTTGAGAGTCTGGACAATGAAGAACATTAAAAATTAACAAATTTCTGGTGTCTTAATAATGAAGTCTACGTCTCAGAAAAACAGGAGATTCAATCTAATGAGAAGGGATGTGCATTTCTCAGACATGCACCCATTTCTTCAATCTTCAAACAGCCTTGTGACTGTTTCCTGGGTCAAGCTGGGGCCCTGTTGTCTCATCGGACAGGACAGGGAGGAGCCGCATAAGGAGGACACATTTTTCTTCCTTCCTCTGAGTACATTCCTAACGCAGGACCAAGGTCGACAATGTGATGTCACAAAGGTGGATCATCTAACATGACTATACGCACGTGAAGCAAGAAAATACGAAGTATCCTTTGGTCCAACATTTAAATTTCAGCCACTATTGCCTCCAAACTGTTTGAGCTTCATAGAAGCATTCCCCCACACGTCTAAAGTAGATGGGGACAAGAGCTGACAACTTCACACAGTACATCACAGTTTCTGTTTTCTCAAAGAGGGGAAGCTCATTGTCAGCCTATATTCTAAAATTGTCAATTTAGCTATACGTAAATTCTGCCCTTCTTTTTACCTTGCCAGCTAGCTAGTTCAATCTGACCCAGTCAGCGGTATAAATTATTGAAGAAACGAACAAAATGATATTAAACTCTAACAAGGAAAAATTATGTTAAACTGAAAATGACTGTCGAGGTTCAAGTCAATAAAAAAAACTCTTCCACGCAGTCCCACTGAAGTGAATAGACGCTCCGCCCCTATGGGAAAATTCACATTAGAAATTGACAAAATCGAATTACTTGACTAAAGCAGCAACTGCTGTTGGTAGCGCTGATGCCTCACGGCAAGAGGGTCCTAAGGTTTGTAAATACACTAATCAATCTGAATTTTAAAGTCGACCATCTGGAATCGAATCAAATCAGTGCAGCCCAAAAGCACAAATCCTATTTGTCTGAGAGAGCCGTACACTCTGTACAATATGTCCTTGGACCCTTGACTCCACTGATGAAAGACCCCCCAAAAAGAAAAAAAAAATGTAAGAACACTTAAGGAGAGCCAGAGATAAGGGATCCCTTTACCTCAAGTATGGGCGAACTATGTCCCACGGGCCATTTACGGCCCATTAGGGTTTGTATTCTGGCCCACCAAACTTCTTCAAACTATACCATTACTGTAGATGTACAATTATTTCCTTTTTTTTTTTTTATAGATATACATTAATGATCCCAAACTGGGAAATTCACAATGGCTATAAGTGTTTTTACATGTCATTAGCATCAGTACAAATAAACACTCTATCCATCTGTCCTCAGCTGGCCTGCCTGTCAAATCCGGGGCGGCTGCCACAGCTGCCCCGGGGCAGTTTGATGTAGTTTACCATCAGCGTGCATGAATGAGGAGTGAATGAATAATGGATCCATTTTAGAAGCGTCTTTGAGTGTCCAGAAAAGCGCTATATCAATCTAATCCATTATTATTATTAAAGTTTATAACTCCGTGTGGCCCACGAGTCAAAAGATTTGCCCGCTCCTGATCACCAGGACAGACAGACACGCAATAGATGTCTTACGTACAGAACAGAGCAACAGGTATATATTTTAATGACAAAACATTAGGATACATTTAGATTTCTAAAATGTGCACGAAGGAATCAAATTCAGGAAGGCAAAAGTGGTTCCAGAGTCCCCCAGTAAGACCCGAGCCACAAGATCGTAAGGAATCCTGGGGATCTGTGAAACCTCCCACTTTGAAACCTTCTCACAAAGAAAATTTAAAACTCCAAACAGTGATCTGTGAATTTAAGTTTCCATCGAGATGGCAAAAGCAGGAAATGACCAGGAAATAACGTACCGTATATGTAGGTTGTCATAGCGCACAAGTATGCATCCCTTTATTACACGAGCACTGCCCAATGAGAAATAACCTCAGGTATATAGATTTATGGGGAGATGACTGATACCTTGTTGAATTTCACACATCCATAAATCTGTCATGTCGTCACATGAATGTGAGCATTGAAAATGAATTCTAGTTGCCACAGTAATCACTCAGGAATAAAATGACATCATGAGAAATGATTTAACGGTGAGACTTCTAAAATCCAGTGACATCATAGCTCTAGGCAGCTGTGGGATGAACTGGACCTCAATAACAAGCAGCTTTAACACAGGGATGCTAAAGTTCTGCTGATACACTCCCGGCAGGATGTGTCCCAGCTATTCTCAGAACTAAAATGCTACAGAACCAGGAAGGGGTGATTTTTTTTCTAAAGACAAAAAAGATAATGATGAAATGGAATTTCAAATTCTGCATTATCAGTTTCCTGACTGTTGTCTGTGTGACAGATTTCCGGTCCTGTTGCAGACCGAGTGGAGTTCCCAGCTGCTGTTTTGTGTTGAAATGCTGACAGTCCATGGCTGCATGAGTAATAGTGTTCTAATGGTGTGTCTGTTCAGTCTGGACAGTTTAATACATGACGTTAAACTTAGGAAGGACCTTTCCAGTAAAATTTCTGACAAACAAACATAAAAACAAACAAACCGATTCTGATTCAGTCCGTTGAAAAGACAATGGCAACCAAAACCTACCTAACCCTTAACTAAGCAGTAGAATTTCGACCTGTACACACATGAATAACATCAGGCAACAACTGACAGGGATGACAGGGGCAGCTCAAGGGGCTTCAGGTGGGGTGGGGGGTGGGGGTGGGGATCCACTGTGTTCAACTGGTTTCCAGTTACAGGAGGAAAGTGGAGTAAGAGAACTAAATAAAAAATACATTAGACTTTACGATTTAATGAGCTGCTTGGTGAGTGAAAACCCAACTCACAAGCAGACACCTTTAGAATGATGATGGTGGAATTAAAGTCGTTTCATAGTAAATAGGATAAGACTGTAAATATGAAATTAAGATACTAACATAAAAATAAGGTGGTGCAGTGGGTAGCGCTGTCGCCGCACAGCAAGGCGGTTCCGGGTTGGAGTCCTGCTCTGTGCAGAGTTTGCATGTTCTCCCCGTGTCTGCGTGGGTTCTCTCCAGGTTGTCTGAATTCCTCCCACCTCCAAAAACATGCGCTTCAGGTTAATTGACCGGCTTCAAATTGCCCGTAGGGGTGAGTGTGTGCGTGCGTGGTTGTCTGTATCTCTGTGTGGCCCCGCGGTGCACTGGTGTTGCACCTGGACTTTCCCCCACCTCATGCCCTCAGCCAGCTGGGATAGACTCCAGCTCCCAGAGACTCAGGACAGCAGATATAGCAGTGACAGAAAACAGATGAACATAAAAACAGGAAATACCACCAAACTTTTTTTCCAAGATCAAACTCTTAACCTTGTTTCTATGATTGAATGTTACTGAAGACAGACAGACAAATTATTAATCCGGAGGGAAATTCAGTGAATTTCAGTGAATACCTAATAGCCACACTCTCAAATACAAATACTACCTAAATATATCTGATATCATTGTCAACCATTACCAAACAACCTTAACACTCATTATTTACCGTCATTTCTCCAGACAGTGACGTAAAACACATTATGTAACATTCGTGTCACAAGAATGGGAGGGGAAGGGGCTGGGGTAAAGACCCTTTTTTTTTTTCTGCACAATAAAACTAAGGAGGTACATTCGGACCAGAAACCCTCCCCAAGTCCGTCTGGAGGTTTTGTGGAACGTGTCGTTCCAACCGGACAGGTGCGCGCTGCGTAAAAGACGCGCCACATTCCGTTATTTTCACCTCTCAGCCAACAGAGACGCGTCTCTGACCGCAGGGAATGTCTTCGTGTCACTTTGATTTCGCAATCAGGTCGTAGGCGAAAAGTTACAGCAACTCAATGACAAACAAACAAACAAACAAACAAATAAAACAAACAAGAACTTATTCCTTTTGAAAGACTATTTTGTTCCTTCTTAAACGCTGTTTCGTGCTTGTTGAGTGGATGTAAGAAAACTAATCAGGAATATTGTTATAACAGTTCAATAACCCTCATCTGGTCACGACTCGGACAGAGCCCAGTTTAGTTTAGTAACGAGCCTCACCTGCGGATCCGAGCTGAGAGTCGTCCAGTCTGGGCAGGGAGGAGGACTTCTTCTCAGCCAGCCGCAGACGGACCTGCTCCCGGACCCTCCTGGCTTTGGACACCGGGTCCGGAGACGGACCGTCCGATGGAACCGCGTAGGCGGTGCAGGAGGTGTTGGGCTGCAGGGCGGACAGAAAGCAGCCCTCCGCCACCGCGACGCTCATCCTCACAGGTCGGAATAAAAGGGTCACTTCAGAGAAAACCTGCAGACGGTGGAGGACGAGGTTCGTCCACTGTCTCTCTGTGTGTGTGTGTGTGCGTGTGTGCGTGTGTGTGTGTGTGTCCGCTCCGGAATGGAGATCAGTCAACAGGCTGAGTGTCTGGAGGCGGGACCTGCAGCCTGGACCCCCCCCGCGGTGACGGTCAGGACAAACCCGCGTCCTGCAAACAACTTACAACTTTCTGATGTTCCTAAAGACGTTTTGTATCAATACATGAAGGAATCGCTATTGATCACTTGGAATTTCAGTGATCAGTATGAACAAAAACCCCAACAACACTGCATTTGTTTGAGGGCAGCATGAAACACATTTTGTTGTTGTTTGTTAAAGACAGGTCTGTTGGAATGTTACTGAAATCATGATCTGAACCTGAACTAAAAAGCTTTTGCCCACATTTAGTAACTTCTTTTCTGCATGGACCTGAATCTGCATGATAATGTCGAAATCATTATTTTTCCTGGAATGGAACCGGTTGTGTCGGAGGTTAGTGAAACAATTATGAACAATGGTTAAGATTTAAAATATTTTACAATGAACTCATACAAGCCATCTCTGTCTCACCAGGCCACTAGAATTTTTGTACAGTGTTTAGCAAACATAATCATTTTGTAAATGTAAATTTTGTATGGAATGTAATTTTGTGTGGAAACATCACCAGATCATCGATATGTTAATGACACTCAAGGCTTAAAGGTTACCTCCTGGGAGCATCGTGCGGATGACTTTGGTGACTCCCAGAGGCTTGATCAGAAAATGCTCTGCACAGACTCCAGCATCAATGCAAGGATTTTATTTCATTTTTTTAATTGCAGTTCACCTGTGCACTACCTTCACGAATGCAGAAAGATGAACATATATAAATCTACAGTACATTTATAATTTGTATTTATCATTCATAATGACATTTGTCATCGCACCTAAACATCAAACAACAGCAAGACAGCACATCTTGTAGCCTTGGTATTTTTCAAAGTATTTTAAAACTCATTCAAAAACTCAATCCAAATTTTACTGTTGATTTTTGCCTCCTTTCACATTTTTCTCTCTCTATTCTGTTTTAAAAGTTGAAAGTTCAACACAGATGTACAAAAAGCTTATTGGTATGAAGGAACAATGCCCATATTCACTTACTGGGGATCTGAACAGAAGTTGGTGCACTTAGGGGGTCAGGAGATCACAGCGAACATAAAGAACAAATTACAAAAGTAGGCATAGAGCCTGAACCAAATGGAACAGACCCAGAGTCATTGACCTGGGCTTACAGCCCCCAGTGAGGCAACAGGGAATCCTGAAAAGTCAGGTGGGAAACTTGACCACAAGCATTGGGCCTGGTGGCAATGGCAAAACCTTAAGGCATCAGCAGTGCAGACAGACCCCTCTGCAGCCCAGGTAGGAGGCTGACAATGGAAATGGACAATAATAGCGTGAGATCAGTGGATCCACTGGAGACTGGAGACCTGGAGTGGGAGATCAGGAGTCAACAGGTCTGACCTTGACTGGTAAGCAGGAGTTGGCTGGTCCTAAACAGGAGAACAAGCTAACTGGCTCTGAAGATGGATTTGGCATGAGGGTAACAGACACAGACTT
>CM023606.1:27560973-27783473 GCA_013358685.1 Antennarius maculatus
CCTGCACCGCTCAAACATACTTCTCTGCCACTCCAGACTTCCTCATACAATACCACAGTTCCTCTCTGGGCACCCTGTCACAAGCTTTCTCCAGATCTACAAAAACACAATGCAGCTCCGTCTGGCCTTCTCTGTACTTCTCTATCAACATCCTCAAAGCAAATACTGCATCTGTAGTACTCTTTTTTGACAGGAAACCATACTGCTGCTCACAAATGTTCACTTCTGCCCTTAGTCTAGCTTCCCCTACTCTTTCCCATAACTTCATTGTATTGCTCATCAGCTTTATTCCTCTGTAGTTGCCACAACTCTGCACGTGTCCCTTGTTCTTAAAAATGTCCACTATCTAAGATCCTGTTAAAATACCCCGTCGGAAACTCTTCTGCCACCTCTCCTAGACACTTCCATACCTCCACAGATATATCATCAGGAACGGATGCCTTTCCACTCTTCATCCTCTTCAATACCCTTCTCACTTCATCTTGACTAATCTTTGCTACTTCCTGGTCCACAACAGTCACCTCTTCTAGTCTTTTTTCTCTCTCATTTTCCTCTTTCATCAACTCTTCAAAGTACTCTTTCCATCTTCCCATCACACTACTGGCACTTGTCAATAGACTTCTATCACTATCCTTAATCACCCTAACCTGCAGCACGTCCCTCCCATCTCTGTCTCTCTGTCTTGTCAACCTGTATAGATCAGTCTCTCCCTCCTTACTGTCCAAACTAGCATACAAGTCATCATTAGCCCCTTGTTTGGCCTTTGCTACCTCTACTTTCACCTTACGCTGCATCTCCCTGTACTCCCGTCTACTCTCCTCAGTCCTCTCTGTGTCCCACTTCTTCTTAGCTAACCTCTTCCTCTGTATACACTCCTGTACCTCCTCATTCCACCAAAAAGTTTCCTTATCTACTTTCCTTCCAGATGACACACCAAGTACTCTCCTACCTGTCTCCCTGTCTTCCTAAAAGTCATGCAACACTCTTCCTTTTTTAGCTCCCACCCTTTCGTCCTCTGCTCTGTCTTTGACCTCTTCATCTTCCTCACCACCAGAGTCATCCTGCACACCGCCATCCTATGCTGTTTTGCTGCACTTTCGCCTACCACTACTTTACAGTCACTGATCTCCTTCAGATTACACCGTCTGCACAAGATGTAGCCTACCTGTTTGCTCCTACCTCCAGTCTTATAGGTCAACCTATGTTCCTGCCTCTTCTGGAAGAAAGTATTCACTATAGCCATTTCCATCCTTTTTGCAAAGTCAACTACCATCTGTCCTTCCGCTTTCCTCTCATAGATACCAAACCTGCCCATCACCTCCTCATCACCTCTGTTTCCTGTACCAACATTTCCATTGAAGTATGCACCAATGACAACTCTCTCACTTCTAGGTATGCTCTGCATCAATTCATCAAAGTGCAACCAGAATTTCTCCTTCTCCTCCAGCTCACATCGTACCTATGGAGCATGCCCACTAACAGCATTGAACATCATACCTTTTATTTCTAGTTTCAGACTCATCACTCTATCTGACACTCTTTTTACCTCCAGGACATTCCTAACAAACTCCTCCTTCAAGATAACTCTTACTCCATTTCTCTTCCTATCTACACCATGATAGAACAACTTGAACCCTGCTCCTAAACTTCTAGCCTTGCTACCTTTCCACCTGGTCTCTTGGACACACAGTACGTCTACCTTCCTCCTCTGCATCATGTCAACCAACTCTCTACCTTTTCCTGTCATAGTCCCAACATTCAACGTCCCTACTCTCAGTCCTATACTCTTGGCGTTCCTCTTCTCTCTCTCCCTGCAAACACACTTTCCTACTCTCCTTCTTTGACCAACAGTAGTCCAATTTCCACGGGCACCCTGTAGGTCAACAGCACTGATGGCGGTTATTGTTAACCCGGGCCTCGACCAATCCGGTATGGAAGTCATAGGTTTGATTCGCATGTTTGGTTTGGCAAAAGTTTTACGTCGGATGCCCTCCCTGACACAACCCTCTGTATTTATCCGGGCTTGGGACCGGACAGGCACAATAAGACACTGACTTGTGTCCTCTTGCTGCTACAGGGTAATAGACAGGGTAACAGACAGGGTAATAGACAGGGGTAAAAGACAGGGTAACAGACATGGGTCACCTTTTGACCCCTTCTAACCCTAACCTTAACCCTAACCCTAACCCCTTCTAACCCCTTGTACCCGTAACCCCTTCTAACCCCATCTAACCCTCACCCCTTCTAACCCCCTCTAACCCCTTGACTTGTGTTTTGATAACCAAGTAAAATTAAAACATTTCAGTTCAAGTTAAAACCTTTTCCACAAAGCTGCTGTCAAGTGAACATGGCCAACATGACAACTTTTAAATCAATGATTTGTTTGTTGATTCTGCTGTGTGGGCAGAGAATGCTTCCATTAGCATACAGAAAAGGAATTCAGAGCATCAGAAATAAGACTGTCAGATATTATTCACTAGATCTGTCAGTGAGAAATTATTCATCGAGAAAGTAGCAGCAAACAAAGAGTAGGAGGGTCACTGGAAAATATGACCTCCACGAGCTAAAGGCATCCCATTAAAAATATACCAACTAAGATTAACCAACACAAGTAAAACCAAAGAGATGAGCAGAGCAGTGATAAAAACAAGTTTAACTGAGGACAAATACAACTGAGTGATAAGAGTCTGTGAGTTTGTCACTTTGACCATCTGCTATCACGGAGGGACGAAACTACTTTTTTTCTGATTGATTCTGATTAGGTGAATAATATAAAGAACTCACCTGTTGCGAAAAAATTAATACAACATATAAAATAAGTGTAGTTAAACTTTTACTCAAGTATTCGCTTTTAACTTTTGAATTTAATATTGCGTTGGTTATGTATGTCCATACAACATAGTTGAATTATTGGCCACATTAATTTGTGCTCTATGTGTATGAAGTTTAAATAATATCAGTGAAGTTTCTTACTTGAATCCCTAGACAGTTTCATGACATTTAATCCACCAAATAATTTTCTAGGGTGTGTATCCAAGGGAATTCCTAGAACCAGATGTATTGTAGAAGCTCACCTGGATTCAATTGTCCCTGGTTGTCTGAGGCTGCCATGAGGCAGAAGTTATGACCTCTGTGTCTTCACCTGTTTAGATGCTGCACAAACAGTATAAACCTTGATACCTTCGCTTACCCTCTACAACCTAAGCCTTTTATCATAGCTGTGTTGAAAACATACCAGCATTCACCCTGGAAATGTTGCAAGTTAATAACAAATCTGACACACAAAAACAAACAAGTATTTATACTCACATTCTCAACTATACACCATATAAAGTCCAGAATGAACATATCTTACAAGCTGTTGGACCAAGGAACATTCAGTGAGCAGATTTCTTTTTGGTGTAATAGGATAATAATGCCTTTTTTATTGCCTTTACAACCTGTTAGGATAATCATTAAATTTTAGGAAGTGATAGGGAAAGACATTATTCATAAAACAAATGGACTTAGACTAACTTTCATGAACTGCGCACTAGTGTCATTGATAATCATTCATTTCTTGTTCATTTGTTCTTTCATTGTCCGTTCGTCGTTTGTTCATTCGTTCCTTCGTTCTTCATCATCTAAATTCCTCCTTTTTGACATATAATGTCATCACTTGAATTTCTATTCCTATGCTGAGGACACAACTTTCCATACACACCAAGCACTCGGACACCCTACCACTATCAAGCCTGACTGTTTCCATGGCATTAGTGCATGTATGACCTACAGTTACCTGGAGTTTAACAGCATATAACTAAGCATTATTACCTCTGGACACATATATAAAATCCCAAGTTTTATTGTATTCACTGTTGCTGCCATCAAAAAATTTTGGTGCTATTTTGAATTTCACCCTCTGTCATAACACAGATCAGGAATATGTCAAGTATTTTCCACCTGTAGACCGTGCCCATCCCACTCCCAGTGGGCTGCAAAGAGTCTAATCCATATCTTTATTAAATCCAGATTCATACCCTTCCCTTCTTTCTTGCCACACGTAGTCTGGAGACCACTTACACCAGCCTTCCAACAGTTGCAATGGCTTCCAATACACACTGACTCACTCAAACACTTTTTACACAATGTAGCACCAGTGATACATTGCACTGTCAAAATTTCTGTCATGTTTTATCAATCATACACATGTTTTAATATCAGATTCAGTTTTCCACCCCCAACTCTTTATGTGAGAAGAACTTAAAACTGGACTTGACAGTTTGATTAAGTTATTACAACTACAGATGAATAAACTTTCAAAATTACAAGAACAGTTTTTAGTTATTTGATCTCTAAATTGACAAAATGATTTAACTTAAAGGATTTTGGTGTCTGTAAAATTGATGACCATTACCTGACATTGTTTTTAGAATGAGACAAATGAGAAAAAATAATCTTACACTTAAATTATAGAACACTTAACAATAACCATCAAACACTAAGACACTGAATTACTAATGTTTTACATTCTCAACTCTGTTGTTCCCTCAAACAGGCCTGCTGTATTTATTTATTCCATTCAAGTCATTAATTATACATGGACAGCGACACTAGATCTGAGTGTCTGTCCAAAATATGCCTCCATTTATTTTGACACCCATAGAAACACACAAAAATCAAAAATTACCACAGTAAGACATTTATTTTTCTTCTTCTTTATACATTTATGCACTTCCACTTAAAAACAGGAAAATAATTGTTTCCCCATTAGAGCACTGCAAAAACAAAAACCATAAGAACGATTTATATAATAATAAAAAAAGAAAACAAAAAACAAACAATCTCCCCATTAGAATAATATTTCACAAAGGTAATAGCCATTAACTGAAGCGGGCCCTAAACACTGGTCTCCATTGCCATCTGGTGGTTAAAGACCAGTGCGCAGGGTGAAGGATGGGTCCACACGATAAAGCTTCACTGAAATCAAACTGAAATGCTGGAAGGCACTCAGAAAGTCACTATGTGAGCAATTTTGGTCATTAGTAGTTGTTCAAATGTATTTAGACAGCTCCTCCTGCATAAACAACTCTGTCATTCTGTCCTCCATGCAAATCAAACACAACTATGTTCTCTGACATGGTCACTTGTTTTATTCTCTTTCAAATATTTTCTGCCAATCTACCTTCTTATGAATATTGTGTCATATCAAAATGTAGGGAATTATACTTCCACGTAGGTCTAAATAATAAAATGTCATCACAGCAAGAGGCAGATGAGACTGTAAACAGCTGTTAATGGTATGAAACCCGAGTATTCCTCACTAAGATCCATTGAGACCCTCGCTATAGCAACAGGAGAAGTCAGCTTCATCACTCTGACGTCAGTCACAAACTGTTCTATAGAGGCAGGTTGTGTCCTTAACTCCATTCAGTTCAACACAAACAGGATCAGTCCAGGTAAACATGATGCTCCACTGGGTTATGTTCTCACACTGATCCAACATTACAATGTTCAGACGTGTAATTCAACCGATGGGAGGAACAGACGATCTCCGTTATGAGCCCAAACACATGTGATATGAAGCAAGAAGAAAAATACAAGACTAACATATCTTCCATTTCCTATACACATATAATAATAATACTGACCAAGCTTATTTGCTTGACAATATTCATATACAAAAATACAGCTCAAATGATTTAGCTGTAAACAACTAATGTAAGCCTTCACTTACATAACTGTCACAAAAGTACATAAAAATACAGCTTACAAAACAGACACTCAATAATAGTAGTAAAATAATAAAAATTGGATGAAGATACATTTCAATAATTTGTTGTTTAATTACTTGCTATCTGTTATTTTCTACTTATTATACTTTTTAGTTGTGTAGTTGAATCTTTCTCTTTAGTTGAATCCTTCTTTAGACTCTCTTCTTGTGCAGTGTATGTCCTGTATTGTCAGTGTTTATATCTTGTGTGTTTATTTATCAGGTATTTATTTATGTGCATTAATGTCGTCTTCTGGTAATGACCCTTTACTACAGCAAGAATTGTAGAACCAAAGCCCACGGTGAGGCATGTTTTTCTCAGGAACCTTTTGGAACAGCCTTCCTGAAGAACTGAAGGCAGCAGAGTGTTAATATTTGTAAAATCAAACTTGAGATTGAGGTTCAGTTTATTGTCCTGTGTGAAGCACCTTTGTATGAAAATCCCATTCAAATAAAGTTTGATTGATTGAAAAGAGAAATATTATATAAGAATATTTTAAATGTTTTTCAAGGGCTGCATGTTGTATGTTTATGTACAGCCTGTTCAGAATAATGCTGTTCATGTTCAGGGAACTGTGACAGGAGAGCAGACAGAAAGCCAGCGCTGTGACACTAAAACGGGTTTGCTCGACTTCCTTTTACTTGTGGTTAAAACTGCGGCAGCAGCATTTTGTTTATGCTGAAAACTGGGTTCAGGCGGCGCCAGAATAGGCAACACAAGAGAAAACTAAACAGGAAGAACACCAGTATATAATCTGACTTTTCATTTGCCTGCTGGTAAAATACTGAACAATTCACACACAGTCAGTAAACTGAAGAGCAGATTAATTAGCCATGGTTTGTCTTTTGTCAGTAATATTGAAATAGACCTTTGTTGAAAAAAATAAGAGTGACAAACATTGCCTATCAGTGGTAATGGGAAACTAATACAGTATGTAAAGCTCAGGTCTATTGGTTTTTAGAGTTGAATTTGAACCTTGAATTTGAAGCATGATTAAAAGTGTCAGAGGAGCAATCTGGTTTTATTTTTGAGGCTGATCTTCATCCTGGATTATCCGGTAGTGTGATGCATTTACAGATCCATTTTTACACCTCCCAGTCGACTCCTGGATACGGCAGGGCTACACTCATATTTTCAAGCGTTTTTGATTTCTAGGATTTAAAATCAGGAAAATTACATGAAACTTTCTGAACCAGACAACAACAGCCAATCAGATGGACGTTTCATGTAGCTGAGACAGAGAAGAAAAAGGGAAGGTACTCTTTGACTGTTCATCTGTGTGTGATGCAACTACTTACAGAATCAGTTATCAATGCTGCGGCCTGAGCTGATCTTTGAGCACATCTGAACCCACTGTGGGTGACAGACTAGAGGGAAATTAATGCGTGTGTATATATATATATATATATATATATATATATATATATATATATATATATATATATATATATTCTCTCTCACACACACAGTATATATCAATGCAATATATACTGTATATATCATTTCAATATATATATCATTGCAATATATATATATCATTGCAATATATATATATATATACATATATATATACTGTATATATAATCAATATAGTCATTGCTTTTTGTTATTGTTCTACTTTCAATGGTTGTTTATTTTTCTGTTCAGTCTATTTTGTTGTAACTTCACATGTGCAAAATAAAAGCATTCATTCACATATATATATTTAAAAAAAAATATATATATATATATATAAATGTGCATGTGTGTGTTGTGTATCATGATGAAGCAATCCATTTTATATAACTGCCTGGTATTGGTGCCCGTTTGTGTTGGAAGTTTGGATGATGTACTGGTTGTAAATAAGCTGCTGACCTCAACAATGTAATTTCTTTGATTTATAGACCTTTTTACTGATTACAACATCTAACAGCTTTAAATGGGAGCCAATCTGTTCTCCTTACAGAATCATGAATATATGAACATGCAGATCTGGGTTTTTTAAAAAAAAACTTTTATAAATTTCCAATATAAAATAAAAAATGTAAACTGACTTATTATACAAACATTTTTGAGTGGATGGCACCTGCATGATTTTTGTGTTTTATTTAAAAGAGATCATTAATGTTACATTATCTTCCACCTGGTAGCCTTTCATATGAGGAACCCTAAAGAAAAGCACAAGAACACCTGGTTTGTAAAATACATTTAATCCCTTTATATTTGGGCAAACCAAAGTCTACAAGAGTCCGGAGGGGTTGAGATTCTGTGGCACAGGGTCCTGAGTGTCAGTAACACGGACACCTGGGACCCTCACAACTGAGGAACAGTGGACCGACGGGTGTTGTCACTTCTTAATTTCAAACTCCGTCTCAGTTGACATTGCCACAGAATCCTCCACCCTTCCGTTGAGACTCCTTTGACGCCGTACCAGACAAAGATATCACGATACAAAGAGAAAAAAGGCATACATTGTCTTTCTACAGCCTTCATGTTTTTCATTAGTACAATATGTCAAGAGATGTAAATGTTATTACACTTTCACCGTTTCTCATTTTAGCTACGAGATGTTAACAAGACTAGGTTTTAGTTGGCCGATGAAAACTGTGAAAAAACGATTACACAAGAAAATGTGATTACATGTGTAAGTGTAAGTTTGAGCGCCGTGCAGTCAAGCGTTCCTGTCGGCGGTAGCTGGATCTGGTAGAAGCACACTTCAAGACAACGTATGCTCAAGTTATGTCGAGTAAAAAGACCACTGCGCTAGATAAACAGCAAGTTCATGTGCCAGCGATGGTTGGCACAAAGCTGTGACTGCACTGCCCTCCATTAGTTCAAATATTACTACAGCAGTCAGCCTGAGACAGTTCAAAAGGAGCAGACACAGAATCAACAATTGTGAAATGAATCTAATGCGATAAGGAAAAATCAAATATTCCATCATTTTGAACTTAATAACACAAACGGTGACTGCAAGGACGACCAAAGTGCAAACACTCATATTATCAGAGTTCCGATACATCAGTAATGTGGATGTACTGGAAGAATGAAATATAACCTTATATAGTAAGAAAAGACACCTATATCAAAATATAACAACATCCAAAAATCCAACATATAATACTGTTACTGTTACTTTGGGACTTCAAAATGTGAATTTCAACACTATAGCCACAAGTTTCCCTCATTATTTACTCCTCATCATGCTGATGGAAAGTCTGGTTACTTAATTTGACATGTATATTTCTTGAGTACAGCAAAACGGTATGAGATCAAATCTGCATAATGTCTTCTTAAATTATGTTGCATTATTTTAAATCTTAAAACAAACCCATGTATTTTCACTTGTTCAGGATAATAGTTGCATCACTGTGTTGCTGTGCTGGACTAATAAACATGTTCTCCCATCAGCACTGGGGGGACAAGAGAATGATGGGTGAACTGTTCCTTTAAGGAGAGCTACATAGAGTATCGTTCATTGCACGTGTTGGTGATATTGTGTCTGCCCCCGCTCCGTTTGCTCATAAATACACCCGCTCTGACAGCTTTCAGAGTGAAACAAGGTCATCACCAGCTACGCACACTAGCAGCAGGGCTAACAGCTTCTTGTACTGGACGAGCTGCCTTTGTCCTGTCTTTGCCCTGCACTGAGAACAGCTATCACATGAATGGTGAGGATGAGGAGGGTCCGTATGCTGCAATAACGGTGCCATCAAGTCAAATAGGGTGGCAGAAGGCTCAACCGGACTTGGGAGCCCAGATGGAGAACACCAAACCAAAGCACCAGCTACACACTGGAGTTTCACCACGTCTTTACAGGCGAGCACAAGGACCGCAGAGCTGAGCCGCTGGGGTTTGTGGGAGGTCAAACCGCCAGCCAAGTGTCAGTCACAGTAAACATCATCCAACCTACTTTAAGTGTTTCAGTTCCATTTCTCTGATCAGAATCATCCTGCTCACAGATGAGTGCACAGTTGTATAAATCTCCAAAGGTTTCCTCTGTGATCTTTATCTTTTTATTTCTACTCATGCATGAAGGGTTTTCCAGAAGTGTTGTACACACACAATGGAGTGTTAAGAAAAATGTAAAATAGTGAAGTTATAGCTGCTACCAATGTTCTTACTGTTTTAATTGGTTTTTAGAAATGTCTGGAGAAAATCCCACAAACACATGTGTGACAATATTTCACACATGTTGTGATTCAAAAGGTCAAATCTGTTTAGACAAATTCCAAACTGGGGTTTGTTTGTGACCGAGTTCAATCTTATGCAACTTCTATCTCAGGAATTTACAGAGAAACCGATCGTGAAGAAATGTTTTATGCAACTGGGCACTCACTCAGGAAGTTTTGGGACATGTGATGATCAACAGTCAAAGACAAATCAACACCTCGTGGAGTCAAAATGACAGATTTTGGTTCCAGCTTCTAAGAATAATTCGGATTCCGTCTGTAGTTTATTCCTCACAGCAACACAAGGACTGGTGTCCATGTTTTCACGTCTGTGTAGTGTGGCGGGCTTATGGCTAGCACTGCACTAGTGAGGCTCATATTCACTACCACCATGTGGTTCAGTCTATGGCAAGACAAACAGAGTGCAGGAGGAATAGAGGAGAGGGATCTACTGTAATACAATATCCATGCTCAGGCAGTCATAAAGCACTGTTAATATATATATTTACATACAGTTTATACATACAACAGTGGAAAAACATTCATGAAATCAAGAATATAATTGCATGTTCATAGCAAGGGAGCAGTAGACAACTGAAGAGTCACTAGAAGACTGGTGAGTGTAACTCATGTGACAATGTGATATAATATCTACATATCAGGTTAGGATAGCATTGGTTAAATATGCATAACAGCATTTGGGACTAACAAAAAAAATTCATTGACAGTGTCATTAAAACGGCCGTCTTCTCAAAGAGCTGACTAAATCCAGCAAGCAATATATGTGACGATTCCTGCTTATAAAAGGAAAGAAAAGGACCGAGAAGAGACGTGTCCCTCCTTCATGGCGAGTGGGCCGGACGCCTTCAGTACACCGGACTGTTGCGGATCCCGCAGCACAGCACCATGCTGAAGATCATCTCAAAGATCTGGAAGGAAGACGCAAAGATGAGCGTTTATCTGATATTCAAACCACAACCATGTGTACATCCGTGCATGAAAACAATCCCTTAAAAGCATTATGTCCTCCTGCGGGAGTGATGTCTAAAAACTACATTGACCAACTGCTTCAGTTTCCTGCTGAGGATTATGAAGAAACTTTACCAGCAGAAATTTTACTAGTAGAGACCTCTATTGTGCAGATCGCTACACAACATATGAATAAACCAACTGTGGTTGAACAGTTAACTCACTACAACGCTGTCTAGCGATGACCTGCTAAGAGTTCATTAAATGTTTGGTCCACAACTAATAAATTGTGTACAATTTTAAATTTTGGTTCCACACTGTGATGTAGATGGTTCTACTTGTTGCTGTTCAGAGTCTGAAGCCTTATGTTCTTTCTTTCTGAATGTGCAAGCAGCACCAAAAACAACATGTTCCAAGCCTTAGAAAGAAGAAATTAAATTAAATACCGCACGTTTTTTCTTTAGTTAGTATTGAAAAAGCCAAAATGACGATTGAGAGGTCAAAATATGGGTAAGACTTCAGAACTAATCCATCTGTGGTTTAGATGTTTCAGGAACTGATTTAGAAAAAGAAATTACTTTAGCTCATTTTCCTGTTAAAAGTTCAAACTTATACTAAGAAATATTTACATATCCGCTAACCACTCAACATATAATAAAGCATTATTATCTTATATCATGGCCAATAAGTAAATTATTAAAAAATGTACACTGAACCTCTTGTTTCATGCTTTTAGATAAGCTAACAGAAGAGGCACTGATGTTCTCACCATAATTACTGCGATCACCAGAGCGGCGATGCCGATCAGGTAAATCTTATCTGAAAACAACTCCTGGATCCTTTGGTGGCAATTCTGCAAAAGAAAAAAAAACCACAACAACCAAACACATATTTATCTGGATCATTTGTTATCAGAGCAACAAGACGACAGTCACCTTCCTGCAAAGCCATTTAGAAGTCAACAGGAGAAGATTATAGTTTGGATTTAGAGCATGAGATTATCACAAACTAGACTGTAAATTACTATTTACAGTTTATTTCCTTTTTACCAGACAGCGTTTTTCATTATTCCTGTTGACAAACAGGCTGCTATGGTAAGGACTTGGCCTTACATTCCATGATTCTAATACACACATACACACACACATATATATAAAACAGGAAGTTGTTTTTCAAATGAATTTATATTTGCATTAAAATGAGCTACAGGGAAATTGTTTTCTTCTCCCATGTGTATCTCCATAACTTCCAAGTGCTCTTGATGGAACATTAAAGAAATGTTTCTTTGCTGACAGACAATTCTATACCATTCTAATTAAAGTAATAAATGAATTTAAAATTTACCATAACTTTAAAGTCTTATATATTTTGTATCTGCATGAATCCAGCAACGTGAGTGAAGGCAGTGATCTAATGGTTGAGACAAACAGCTGTACTTACAACTAAAGTTCCAGAGCTGGGGCAGATGTCGGTCAGGCCGAGAGCGTCTGTGAAGTGTGTCAGTAGAGACGACCCCTGTCCTTTTCCACAGCAGCTCAGCTGAAACACAGGAACCACGCTGTGATGAAGGCTGTCCCCCCCCCACTCAGTAGTTTAGTACCACACATTCATCTGTGAGGTGACAGCGCTACCCACTGCGCCACCTGGATGTCTAGATATTTATTTATATTCATTTATATTAAAGAATGCATTATGGTTACTGATTCTAAATAGTAATTCAGTCGTTTATGTAAGTACCGTCTCATGGAAGACTTTGAGCACTGAGGCTGCAGCCTTCCTCTTGTCCTGGTCAGTGACGCTTTGCTCCACGGCCTTGTCGTAAACAGAGTCGTAGAAGTTGATCATCTCCCTCGACACCTACGACACCAACAAAGAGCTTTCTTCAGTCTCTGCTTCAAACATGTACAGGAAGTTCTCAATCTAAGTAATAACAGCTATATAACAGATGTTAAATGTTTCAATCATACTGATTGAGTTCACCCATTTAAAATACTGAATTACTGACTCCTGCCATCATTCTTTGGTTTTTCAAGGGTGATCTTGAACAGTAATCTTGGACTTAATTCCAGAAATATGTAACTATAGACATTGGCTATTATTTAGTACACACACACACACACACACGAGGGACACACCCACTGCCCAGAGCAGCTGACGCTGCTCCATACAATTTACAGAAACAACTCCATGGTCTCATCAGATAGACAGTGTTGTCCTTATAATCACATAAAAGAGACAACGTAAGGTGTGAGATGGGTATTTCTGACATGATGGTCCCGGCGTGACGTTCTACTTTTGTAATTTTTGCATGTTTGGTTTACATTATCTTACACAGCCACTGATTCGGTCAAGCCCAGCCCAGTTCCCTTCCTCCAATGTCTTGCAACGACTTAGTATTGCTAGAGACGACTGTTGGGCGTATTGTAAGCAGGCTGCTTTATGGTATTGCTGTAGTAGTGCTCTTCTTCTTGTGACCCAAACATACAGCCCATTTCTGTTGAAGTGCCTCCTTATCGAACCTCTTGATAACAGCCTCACAAATTTATCTGCAGCAAATCCTGTAGATCAGCTGAAGTCACTTGTGGGTTTGTCTTTGCATCCGGAATTTGTTGCTGATGTTTTTGTTGGTGGCTTGGTGTCAACAGATCCGCTCATTTTCAGTTTGAATAAGTCTTCAGAGAACTTTCTTGGCTTTTCTGTGTTAAACAGTGCTTCGACCTTTCTCACACCTTCTATGGTTGCATTCCTGTGTCTCGGGTTCGATGCAACGCTGGATGAAATATGCAGCGTTTTGTCTAGAGTCATGAAGCTCACTTTCATATATAGACACTAATTACAAGCAAACGGGTCACGAACGTGTGTGTGTGTGTGATTGTGTGTTAAAAAGGGAAACATAATTGTATGATGATAAATGACTTGTGACCAATAAACCACGAAGAATAAGACACATATTTTGCCTGATGCCAGGGACCCTACATGTATGAGCACAATTGTAGAACTTCTGTTCAGCTTCAGTGTCTTTATAAAACTAAATTCTCTGTTATAAGTTCATTCATGATGATAATGGTAACACATCCATCCATCTTCTACCACTTATCCGTAGTCGGGTTGTGGGGGCAGCAGCTTCAACAGGGAGCCCCAAACTTCCCTTTCCCCGGCCACATCCACCAGCTCTGACTGGGGGATCCCAAGGCGTTCCCAGGCCAGTGTTGAGATACAATCCCTCCACCTGGTCCTGGGTCTGCCCCGAGGTCTCCTCCCAGCTGGACGTGCCAGGAACACTTCCCTACAGAGGCGCCCACACCAGATACCCAAACCACCTCAGCTGACTCATTTCCACGCAAAGGAGCAGCGGCTCTACTCAGAGCCCCTCGTGAACAGCAGTGTTTCTCACCCTATCTCTAAGGGAGACACCAGCTACCCGCCTGGGGAAGCCCATTTCCACCGCTTTTATCTGCGATCTCGTTCTTTCGGTCATGACCCATCGTTCATGACCACAGGTGAGGGTAGGAACGAAGATTGAACGGTAGATGGAGAGCTTTGCCTCTCCGCTTAGCTCCCTGTTTATGACAACAGTGCGGTAAAGCGACTGCAATACCGCTCCTGCTGCCCCAATTCTCCGTCCAATCTCACGCTCCATTGTTCCCTCACTCCTGAACAGGATGCAAAGATACTTGTAGAAGGACCTCATCCCCCACTCGGAGAAGGCAGTGCTGAGGACCATGGCCTCAGATTTGGAGGTGCCCTCATCCCTGCCGCTTCACACTAGGTTGCAAACCGGACTAGTGAGCGCTGCGGGTCACAGGCCGATGACAGAAACAGGCTCACATCATCTGCAAAAAGCAGCGATTCAATCCTCAGCCCACCAAACTGTAAACCCTCCTCACCACGACTACGCCTCGATATCCTGTCCATGAAAATCACAAACAGAATTGGTGACAAAGCGCAGCCCTGGCCCAACAGCCACTCGGAACACGTCCGACTTACTGCAGAGAACCCGAACGCAATAACGGTAAGACATGAGAGGAAAAACCTATACGCACCCACAGGAATTAAGATAGTATTGATGCATGAGTTAAATTACCAGATCATTCTAAAAAAACAAAGACGAAAAACATTAGTCACACAATTTTTTTTTGGGGGGGGGGGGGTCTGAAAACAACATTAACAGTTTGATATTTCCAGACTCGGTTTCAGATTCATTTCAGATTCAGAAGTTTTCTCGACCTGAGCGTCTTGCTTTGAGCCCATCTCTTAACGTGTGCAGTCTGTCTTACTGTGTCTTTGTGCATGAAGCCCCAGATTCCAGCTGCAACTTCACAGGCGAACAAGATGACCAGGCAGGCAAAGAACTGTCGACAGAACACAAAGGGTTAAACATGAAGCTTTGGAATTATACACGCTTAATTAGATAAGATAATAAAGTTTTACTTTACGCTACAAGCCAAGAAATAATGTCTCTGCCATCACAAAAGCGTCTGATGCTGAATCCTGAAGCAAATGCAGGAAGTGAAAAATAAAGAAGGTAATATTTCAGCTTAGTTTATGATAAACTATATGTTTGCTGCACTGAGTGTTGTTAAAATAAAAAAAAAAAACTTTTTTATTTTAACCTGCTGCTAGTCCGTCTCTTGACACAGACGGGTTATTGCTTGCCAGCTGACAAAAGGAGGAGACTTCACATGACACAAGGTCGACGGAGAGGGAGGAATGTTTTTCCCTCTGAGTGGGCGGACCCTATCAGCGATCCGTCGCCACGGTAGGCCATGGCATATACACCCAGATATAAATGGGTCGTCATGCAAATGCACGGAAGAAGGACCCGCCCTTAGAAAAATAGCTTTCTATGTAATGCTAGTGGTGTACAACTCCACAGGGAGAGGGTGTGACTGTGACTCACAGTTCCCAATAAGCACTGGGACTCCTGGATGGCACCGTAACATCCCAAGAAGCCAACCACCATCATCACTGCTCCAACAGCTATCAGGATGTGGACACCTGGACAGATGGACAAACAGTACTGACTGATTAATACCTCTGATGACAACCAGAAAAAAAAAAAGACAAGAAAACACTCAGAAGAATCAGGAAAGATGTGAAAACCACTAAAAGCCTTTCAGACCGCTGTGGTTTTGAAGCTCTGCAAACATCCTCCAGCCCACTGCGAGAACTGCATGCATGCAATGACGTCTGCTGGACGGCAGACGGCATGATGTTTGCTTTTATGCCAGAATGGAGTGAGTCATCTTGCAGTTATGTTCACATATTTTCTCATACAACTGTCTGATTCATAATTCGGTGCATTATCTTTCACCTCGGACATAACCCAGATCCTCCGCTGGTTTTCTTTCTCTTTAAGCCAACTTATCTCACTGTGTCTGTAGAAGCCTGTGTTTGTGCGCTACACTGCCAGACGCTGTTAATATTTGACTTCACGGAGGACAGCCGCTGTAGCAAGGAAAGAACGACATGCTTCAATGTGCTTCACCATATTTTCAGCCAATTCTCTGCTTTGCTCTTAGATTCTCTGCTTTGCTCTTAGATCTATTAATCTCAGGGGGTTGGTGGTTTGGAGCCCTGCTGCCTGTTGGTCTTATTTATTCTAACAACTGATGAAAGGAAACAATTGACTGATATGTGTTCAAGTCAAAGGTCAGATGCAGAATGAGCCAGGAAGGCTCAAAGGCTGAAAGCTGGGTGGACAGAATTTTTTAATATAATTTCAACAAAAGCAGAAGTGACCCAAAAACTATCAGTATCATAGGGTTACGCAAAAAAAAACAAAACAGAATCGACCAATTTTCAAACAATTTTGTGACCAAGCAAGCTGAACTCACTTCCTTCCTTCTTTTCCTTTAAATACCAGTATGGCTTTTCTGGCTTTACTGTAATCAAATTCAAACTACACTTGCCAATACTTGACTGGGGTAATTCACTTTTTACATCTGGTGTTAATCGTGAATACTGCTACTGAATGCACCAAATCATCTGTTAATTTGTTCATGGGCAGAGAAAGACAGGAAAAAAAAATATTTGGCTTAAGCAAATAAAGTGCTTCCAGTTTTTTTTTTTTTTTTTGACAGATGGTCAGTTTGACATGATTGTCCTTGTACCTTGTGTTGGTAAATTCAAACCCTCTGGGAGGTTTTTATTTTCCCTTGTTTCCCTGGCATTGGCTGTGTTTGGAGACTTATTTTTGTTGGTATGCTTTGCTTGTCTTGAACAGAACTTTTGACCCTTCCTCAGTTTTATTCATTAGTGTAAGTGCCTCAGTTTGTATCATTAAATCCCTAAACTCCACCAGCTTTGTCTTCTGTCTAAATCAGGCTGTCCCTTCTGTGTCAACACCAGCCTCTACAAAAACACGAGTAAGGAGTTCATCTTTTGCCACAAATGTCAATCTGGTGGACGTCTGAAGATTATGTAGTGACCCACACAGATTAGGAGATGTTTTTGGCAAATACAAACCAGGATGATTTTCTTGTAGATGCAAAGTGATGCCACAAACAACAAACAACTAAAACATTAAATTCAAACAATAAAAAAAACCTGTAAAAATATAACAAAACATTTTTTGAAAGGTAAGGTTGGTGAATAACACTGAATTCTTACCTTTGAAACCATATCTGATAATTAAGTGGATAAAATGCCCCACCTCTATCTGTCTAGCAAAGACATTATACATTCATCAGCAGTAGAGATACTGACAGTACAGACTGTCAGTGGGCTGGGAGAGCACTCTCTTTGTTCAGCTCCAGCATCATAACTCTTGCTTGTCAGCTCTGGCATGATTAGATTCTGGACCACTAACCATTCACATCCAGTCCCGCATACACCCCACCCCATCTCTTCTACCCACAGATCCACTCTCTCTCACACACACACACACACTCTAAGGCTAATTATGAAATCGATATCTTAGACAGCGATCAAGTGCTTCCACCATTTCTTCTACTCCAGCTCTGCCGTCTGTCTGCCCCCCCCCCCCCCTCCTCAACCCCCAACACTGTTAGGCAGTCTCAATCTCACCTTGTTTGGCCACCACTCATCTGTCCGTCCTTTTTAATGATTTGCTCATTTCAAATGATGCTCTAAATAATTCCACTTACTTAAATGTCTTTTCCTGTCCATCTTGATTGAATCTACTCACGGATTCTCTTTTATTATCTGCTCCGTCAGCTCCCACTCATCAGACCTATCTGCATTACGACATTGCGGGCTTTGCCACAAGACGTGTCAAAATTGCCTCATATTTCAAGGGGTAAAAATAAAATAAAATGACCCCATAGTGCGCTGTCAAGAAATAAGTAGTAATAAAAACATTTTCTTAAACTTTAAATTTCCTTTTTGAAATGATAAATCTGACTATCGGTTACAATTTTCAGTTGCTAGCTTCTAAACATCAACAGCTGTTGGACGGTCCACCAGTAACCCATTCATTCTATTTACAATATATTTGTGTTTAAATCCAAAAATTAGCTGCTGTGTTGTAAAAAAAAAAAAAAAGCTTTACGGTACATTTACAGTCTCCTCACAGTCTTCACACACAGATGGTTTCTTTTGTCATGATATGGAAGCTTTTCCATCATGTGAACAACCTCTGGAACTTCACCTAGAGAAATGCTGGAGCATTATATAAATTATAGTACGATAACACAATTAAGCAATTTAACATCTATTTTAAGTCTGCCTTTTCCAAATTAGCATAAAGTATCACCAAAGTTCACCAGAGTTCACCAGGCTCGTGTTTGTTCCTCCAAATGTGGCTCCATAGTAGTGTAGGTGAACTTTTCCAAAGCAAACATGACAATGTAACTCCAAATATTTTATCCAGATGTGTTACCCGGCTTTGCTAGTCATCCGACTATTGTTCCATATACAATGAAAGCTTTCCTTTCTGTTGCTTCCTGTTCCTTGTTATATTTCTATGGATTATTATGAATACTGTGGTCCAGCTGTGTGTGGAAACCTGAACCTACTGAGATAAAGTAAGTTTTTAGTGGGCAAACTGTGACACAGATGCTCCTTCTCTTCACACTCCTGTCTCATTAATACATGACAAACTTTCTCGTCAAGTCTCCGTGGTTTTTAGTACCGTAATTTCCCATGAATTGTAACTCATTGTAGGGCTGCGGTCCCAGCTGACGTCCACTGATATTATCATTATTACCGGAATATGTCTTTTTTTCACCTTAAGGCGAAGCAGTGGGCCACCGCTCCGGGTTGGGATCTGCTTGAGGTTTCTGTCTGATAAAACATAATTTTGTTTCTCACCACTGTTACAATGATTGCAACTTAGTTTGTGGATCATGATTAACATCAACTACGTATATGGTTACTGTCTGGGTCAGATCACCACCCAAAATTCCACTTATACAAAAAAAAATACATATGCTGCAGGTCCAGAGTCTATTTAATGCCCACCTATAGGCGGTTATGTCTATGTTATGGTGGTTTAATGTAAATTCTAAGAATCATGTAGATGTCAAACAGACGAAGCGGCCGACGTTCGCTGAGGCAGGTGGATCAAGTACTCAAGATTCTAGTTCTAGTTTTTAGATTTATTGTGTTCCTGCATTAAGGCATCCCATTGGCTGGTTTGTTTGGTAATCAACAGAATTAACAAAAACATCGACATAGATTTAATCTAAACTAGAATGATGGGATACAAATCAAGAAGGAACCCAATGTGGATCCAGAATTTTATTTTCCATTACAGTATAATCAACATTACTGCCCAAAAAAATGTTCCCAACATTTTCCCTACTTGCAAAAAGTGTTGATTTAATTTCCATCAGCTTTTGTGGGAGGAAGATCCTGGTAATCGAAGGAGGATTATTCTGATTACTCCGCTGGTTTCACTGGGAGTTTGAGAGAAAGTCATGGCTTAAAACTCCAGGAAACATCATTTTGTTTGTTTTCTTTACCTTTTTTTTTAAACATTTGAGTAATCTTCTAATATTGAAAATTACTCAAAGTTGTAGTCATCACACTTCCAACCATCTTAAAGTTTTTCAGTCTTGTCCTGTATTTGACGGTAGAAATTCCCTTTATTTGAGAACTAAGAAGTTCTCAAGACAGCACAAAACAAAGTAACACACGCACACACACTCACACGCACACACACTGGCCGTTAATGGCTTCTATCATATCAAACCCACACTCATTCTCCCCATTTCCTGTCACATTCTCACAGCTGTCCAATCTAATGAAGGCTAACCCTAACCTTAACCCCCCCAGATTTTACTGCTAACCAGGGTAGTTAAAAGTGATCCATCTGCTACCTGACAAACAGCGATTCTGCAGAGGGGGGGAGAAGAGGAGGAGGGTCACCACTGGGTAATTGTGTCTGCCATCAGTCAGGGTGAGAGAGAGAAGCATATGTAGGCGTCCATATTGAAAAGTTCCTGGCGGGAGGGGATGAAGGAAGGCAGAATGGTAGGAAAGACGGAGCAGACAGAAAAAGAGGGAGGGAGGGACGGACTTGAGGAAAAATAAGTGAGACAGTGAACACTAACCACAACCAGATGGGGAAGTGAGGGGGAGCCACAGTGGAAAGAAATTGAGCGGAGTGAAAGAGAGGAAAACTTTCACAGAGGAGGGAGGAAGAGGGTTGGGACCAGTGAGGAGGAGGAGGAGGAGGAAGAGAAGAGAGGGTCAGTGAGGAATATTTTCCGACACCAACAAGGCTTTTTCTCCCCTCCTTGGAATGAGGGAGGCTTTATGTAATGGGTGGGATGCAATCGCTGAGGCCGTTGGAGACAAAGTCCCTGAGTAGTTCCTGTCTGACTGTTCACCAACCACAGCTATGCTGCAACAATGATCCAACGCTCGTTTGTTTTTTTCCTCTCGAGCTCTTCTTCAGCTGTCAAAAGGAGACTTATTTTCTAATCACACCAGTTCTGTATTTTCCTATCATCTCACTTCTCCCTCTTGAGGCAGATGATTCAGCTGGTTCAGGCGGAGAGGAGGAACCGAGCCAATCGGACCGTTGCGGTGGTGCAAGCATTTCAGTCCTCTGACGTCCTCCGTTAGTCGTGGTCACAAGTTGTCACCGATCTGGGAGAGCCACTCCATATTTCACACCTGTTAAATATTCTCACGTCCCAGCTACTGTACCACCAGCTCTGCACATAAGCGTTAATCTAAGCAAGCTCTTTGTAACGACATATTCTTCATTACAGCTGAGAAAATGAAACTGATGCAGGAAGAGAAGCCAAATGTTCATAACGATATCAGGATGAAATGCAGGATTTGCTTTTGTGCTCCATTTTATGCACCATTTGAAGGTGTGACATCATTTGTGTTTCATGTATTTAGTGTTTCATCTATAGAGGCAGTCTAATTAGTCAGTTAAATGATCAATGGGCACCAATCGGATATTTTAAAAGCAATGTTGGCCAGGCCGCTCTCCGTTAGTGGTCGTTGACCAATCAACTTCTGACTTAGAAAACACTTCCATGTTTGTGAAGGTTTGTTTCCGACGGTGCTTCATTAATTTTCCAGGGAGATGACAACCAACTGTTGGCTACTGGCCATCTCCCCCCCCCCCCCCCCATTACAAATGATCATTATTATAGCGGCCATTGAAAATCTTGAATTGGTCCATCTCTCTTGCACCAAAGTTAGTGGAAGAGTGAGACACAGAATAGACCACATTTAGTTTGGCTGATGGAATGGACAGATTGATGAATTCTTCTTCATTTTCATATTTCTTTTTCTGTCTTTGGCAAATCATGA
Organism: Antennarius maculatus; assembly: GCA_013358685.1. Taxonomy (NCBI): domain Eukaryota; kingdom Metazoa; phylum Chordata; class Actinopteri; order Lophiiformes; family Antennariidae; genus Antennarius; species Antennarius maculatus. The sequence goes on from CM023606.1 coordinate 27,582,587, forward strand.
GGTGTAAAATAATTTTAAGTGGGTTTTTTTTTGGTTACTAAAGAGTTTACAAGACAAACAGGTATTTAAATGTGATTATCAAATAAATAACGATGTAGCAGCAACTAGTGACAAATCACCTCTGCTGGTGACATCACACAACAACTCCGAGTTGAACCTGACTTCAGTCAGCAGCAAATCCTGAACTAGTTTTGACCCGCTGTGTGAGTCTGCTAACAGAAACATCACATGCTTCCAGTTGTGAAGAAATTGTTCCACTAGTCTTTGTTGCTATCATGTAGCACACTAGTATAATGCACTAGTGCTTTGTGTGTGCTTGTGCGTGTTTGTGTGTGTGTTGGGCTCATAGATTACTCCCTGAAAGAAATGCAGCTAAAATTATTTACAAATTTACAAAATAATCCCTTCAAACTCTGTAAGGATGAAAGATTGGGAACTATTTATTAGACCCCTTCTATCTCAAACTCATTAATAATGAATATCGCATTTGTTCTAATCAAAAGGGCCAATAAACATCCTTTTATGCTGGCTCTTAATAATTGATGCAGACCTATAATTATATATCATTGTCATCAAAAGGCAAGAAACAACACTGATGGGTTGTACACTAACAATTAGAGTAGGTGATATGCAAGTACACTTCTCATTTCTTTGACGTAGTGTCAGACAATGCTTTATTAATTCTGTCTCACTATATGTGAATGCGTGGAATTTATTTCAGACACTTGTTTAGAAAACTCATAAAATAACCTGTCAACTTTATATCAAATGTGAAATTAGAATTTACAATATAAGTAATGGAAGCAAATTTAAAAGAATATACACTAGAAGTGAAAGAAGCGGAAAAACACGGGCGTGTTCATGGGGATGAATTCACTTAATGACGGCAGAAGCAACAGATGTGATACGTACTGATGTAGAAGGTGCTGGGGGCATGGGCTCCATCAAACTCGAGCTCGAGGAGGTTGCTGGTCTTGGGGTCATGTCTCAGCCAAAGGGCCACACCCAGTATTACACCTCCGGCAAGCTGCAAATTGGAACACATCATTTTTTTCAGTACATTTCACCACAATGGACTGAATCTGGACTTAAATATACGTTGATCTGCTTTGTTTCACTCAAACAGGAAACAGTTTACGAGAAATTAACCTTGCGATTCCCCGCAACCCGCGACGGCGGATGAAGCGGTACAAGAAAATAGATGGTTGGATGAATATTGGTATTTATTACGGGTGTTACCATGGAAAAGTGAAATAATTAAACTAATACGGTTGATCAACCCTCTAGTTTCACACTTTGTTGAAGACGCATGGAACAATTTCAAAGTCATGCCTCAGACAAACAGCCCAACATGAATATTCAGGAAATTTAAAATAATTATTAATTTATTCTAGTTGAATTCAACATTCACCAGCTCACCAGCACTGGCAGGGTCTCACCTCTGACTCAGAGTTTAATTTTCTTTGGTAATTCTACAGAATCAGTGTGAAGCAGAAGAGACAATTGTGCAATGTGAAGTATTTTATGAAATAGTCAACCACTTTAACATCTACACTGAAAGGGATTTCCCAAAATGTCAAACTATTCCTCTGAGTGTGGTTGTATACAACACTTCAGGCTAATGAGTAAACCAGTTAATGTCCAAGGGAACCATTGTCCAATTGTTCATTGATTTTTCTTTCCTACTTCCTGTTGAGACACTTTCCTGGGGAACCCCGCAGTTACTGCAATTAGCACCTCTGTTACTGAATTATTCTTTAGTGTTTTAATTTGTCTGACCCTTTCTTAGCTTGTGTTTAAAACAAAAAACAACAAAGCTCTAAATATAGCTATAGTTAACGTACATGTCGACACGCACAGAGGGAAAAGCACCACATATGGCAAAAGTAAAATAATCCACTGATGAAACCCACGGACTCCCCTCCATCGCACACGGCTGTAGATGTTTGATTTATCTTTTATTTCCTTAAACACAACATGACGAAGGTGAGCAAAGACAGCATCGGAATTAAAGGAACATTTTAAGCAGAAGACGCAGCCAACCCGACTCGATCCCTCTTCTCCTCCTGGTGGAAGGAGGGTCATTCCAGTGCTGAGGCCAGTTGCTGCCTAGCAACCAGATCAACACACACTGCTGGCAAGGGTGGTGAAATTCAACACAACACAGACACACACACACGGACACACACACACACACACACACACGGACACACACACACACACGGACACCACAGAATGCCTTGCTCTCAATAAGTGAATTCTCCTAACCATGTGAGTCACCACTGAGACGAGTCACACAGATCCAACGCATTGAATCAAAGTGATTTATCGGCAAAGATAAGTTCAACTTTCATCACAACTTTGCCACTTGGAATTAGGTAGTAGTGCAAACTGGTAGTTTTCAGTAACTTCCTCTTTCCCTCTTAAAATCTAGGAAATAAGATAAAAAAAATTTAAAAAGTTTGACAGATTTGGACTCCTGAAAAAAATCCATTTAAATCCAGTTGAGAACAGGTGGATTTAAATAATAAATAGTGTTTCAGCTGATCTGAGACTTTCTAGTAGTTTCTGATGCGCATAGAACCTGAATGCAGCGTCTCCATGTCTGGTTCTGAACAGATTAAAGACAGGATCCAGATGACCTGAGGAGTCTGGTGGGTTCATACTGGGTTAGGAGGTCACTGATGTATTTTAGTCCTAAACCATTCAGAGCTTTATAGACCAGTGACAGAACTTTAAAGTCTATCCTCTGATGGAGAGGCAGCCAGTGTAAGGACCTCAGAACTGGATGTGGATGTGGTCCACTTTTCCAGTCGTGGAGAAAAATGTCTGCATCTAAGCATGCTGCCTGTCATCTTTGACATGAACTCAGCTGTTTGAGGCCATCTGATTGTCTATTTGCCAAAATATTGAGTGATGATATTTTTTGAGTAATTTTACTGCTGTCTAAAGTGCCTTTTTCTTCAGACAATAGTATTTCAACTTGACAACGCTCAACTTTCACCTCAAATTTTCAGAAGCTCATCATAACTTTTTGATGAACAGACCAAAACAATGGCTGATACATCAAGAAGATCAGATACTACGAAATGATTTGATGGTGGAACTGGTTGTCAATGGTGCCCAGGCATCAAATATTCCAATCAAGTATCATCCAAAGTGTCTTGAGTAATCAGGTTGGCAAAATGTGACTATAACCTAATTATTAGCTATAATCCTAATTTCCCTTCGAGGATTATTACAGTAATAAAATTAAAATTAAATTTAAATTAAAAATGAACCCTCTGACACAAACAAAATTCAAGCAACACAGAGTCAATCTGACTGACTCAAAAATACCAAAGCTTATAAAAATTTAGCATACAAACAGAAAGGGGTTTTCCATTCTTTTGCAGACAGTAACATTACTACAGAAGTGTTGCTTTATATTCAGAGACTTATTCTCTGCAGTTTGAAAAACAAAAAACATGAAGGGAGGGTTCTACTTGTCATAAATTGAGGAATTAGTTTTTGCTTTCGTATCAATATGTGAAATTTCTGATATAGTGATCATCTGACAAATATTCCCCTGAAATCTCTTCAAAAATAAGTTATTGGGGATAAAAATACATGGACAGACAAAGAACCAGCTCCGATCACTCCTCTAACAAACAGAGGAAATGTCTCAGAAACTGAGCAGGGTTGTTTGGAATGCTGGTTCACCGTCCTACCAGAACTCCTAAAGCAACAAACCACCTGTGTAGTTGTATTTATTTAGCTGGGAGATGGAAGCTCCAGCCGTCTCCACCTACAACTACACCACATAAATCATTTTTCTTTACAGGTTATGAAAATACCCAGAGCAGTAAAACATTAGCTGTTCGACCTGTGAGCATCTGACGCAGTTGAACAATTCAACCATGTTTCCTACATAACTTCACTTCAAGTTTGGCTACATCCCATATTTCTGTACTTGTCAGCAACTTTGCTTTGTAAAGTTGTCAACCACCTGTTCTTCTCCTTTCACCTGTTGTGTCTTTCAGTATGTGAAACTGAAAGTGGAGGGGTGGTAGATTGATGAAGCAACTGTGGCAGAGCTGAGAGAGGGATTCTGCCTCTTTTTTTTATGCCACAATATCATCAAACATCAAAGACCACTGATTGGTCAATGCACAGCATGCCTGGACTCTCCATCATAGCATAGATAATTGGCTCCACCCTCAAACAGGCTACTTCAGCAACCATGACTTGCTTTAAAAGCATGGCTGCTGTATTGAGGAGGTGAAGAGGTTCCCGTCTTTGATAGTTGATGAGAGGATTGTGAAAGGTGGCTCAGAAGAGCGTCACCTTGGAGACTATCCCACAGTTGTTTCATACGGCATGCATCTACCCTGACAAGGTACCATCAGATACGGAAAATGACCTGCAGAGGACTCCATTATACTGAGTTGAGTGCTACACAGTGGAAACGTGTCTTCAGAACCATGGGAGGTGAATCTCAAGGAAACACATTTAACAACATTCAGTAATAAGAACTGGCTTACATGAGACTTATTCATCAGAGTGAAAAAAGGAGGAAGTACAAGAAAATAATCAGATCAGAGATCAAAATGGAGATGTACATCAATGATAAAACATATCACAACTTGTCCAAGCTCTGGCCTCAAGATGCTAAAGACATTATCTCACATCTGTTGCTTCATCAGCCATTACATTTGTTGTCATACATTCCACGAGAAAAATGTCTAAACATACAGGTTCAGTACATATGTTTATGTACTCTCCTACCGCTGCCTGGCAGAAGAGCCATGCCTGCCTCCTTCTAAGCACCTATAACTTTATATTATTGACAAATGTTCAATTTCCCGTAAATAAGAAAACATTTAAGAAAGCTTTGACCAATTCCTCACATTTATAAATGGAAATGTATCAGAAAAATGGGGGTGAAACCCTGCTTCAGTTAGTGTGAGACCATGCTTCCAGGTTTCTAAGCAAGTTTTCCCTCCAGGGGCTATTTCTGCCCGTTGCCCAGAGTTGTAGAATGCTGGGCATGCTGGGGAGGGGGCTGTTGGGGGTGGGGCGTTGTCTGCAGTTCCCATAAGTCCTATACCACCATAGAGACCACCGCCACCAGCCCCCACCCCGACTCTGTAGCCTCTTAACCCTCTCAGTGTCCACAGTGATTTATGGAAACAGGAGGTCTCCTTTAAAAGAGGCAGCCTCCCCGGCCGACTGCTCGGTTGCCGTCCAAACGTCTTTGCTGATCAACTCAACATGTTCACTTTGACAGACTCTTTCACAAAGCTCTGTGGGACTGCCAACAAAACTCAGGCCCAGTTTACATAACAACTTTACTAAATATGGAAGCTCCTAAAAAAGCTCCATGTTCTTATGACAAAGCTGAGGAAATTGTCCCAAAAGAACATTTGTCATTTCAACCAACATTTTTCAAAAAAGGCATTTGATGATGCTCTCATGTAGAGCTAAAAAACTTGTAGGGTTTCATTTCTACCAGGGATCTATCAGTCCCTCCTCCTTTATGACTTATATGTGGTTTGAAACTGTCAAACAAACACCTAGCAATCATACAGAGCAAACTCAAGTTCAGAGGAGAATCAGCGTCCATCAAGACAATCTTGAGGAAACTGCTCAGACACTTTGGTTGGTGCTGATCTTTAGTCCAGATCATCTTTAAGTGTCAGGCCTTCCAGTTTGACACCTTCAGATCTGTTTGTGGACAATCAGATTCTGCACCGTCATATTCGAACCCCAAATTAATCTGGATAATGAAACCAGTAGGTTTTGAGTGCGACCACTTCAGCTAATGAGAGAAACAGTTAACATTTTGGCTTTTCAGGAAATCATTAGCTATCGTACTATGGTTGGCAGGAATCCTCTGAAGGATAAACAACCTGTGTAGTTTGTGTCTTACCTATACCAGATTCTCATCTGCACTCATTTCCGAACTCGTTTCCTTGTTTTTTGGGGGGGTAAATTGGGCAGATTACTGCAGCAACTACATCGTCCTGTTTATGTAACACTTCTGCTTCACAAGACATTTTGTGAGGCATTGTGTTCTTTGGTCCCACGGGCAAAAGAACTTTAATGATATCCCATAGTGTGCAAGTTGGAGATGTAAGAGATGACACCTGATTTCCTGATCAGGTAGCATTTGAAACTCTCGTCATGTGAACCAGCCCTTAAACAACATCTGACAGCAAATGATTCATCACTAGCCTTCAAAGGTGCGGAGTATTAAATTTATTTGAAAAGTCAACATGACCAATGAGGGCAAGCAATGATGAAGAGTGCAAAAGTGTCAGTGAAAGACTTGCAAATGCTGGGAGGGTAAAGGAAAGATAGAATTCAGACAAATCTTGGATATCACTGGAGGAGCACTCAATGGTTTCAATGAGTGCCATTAAAATTCGGCTTCCACTCTATAGAATGCATTTGAGTGAACTGAGCTGAATATAACTCACTTCAAGACAAGTGCTGAGGGTGACTAAGGTCCATGGCCAGGAGCTCAGTGTCTGTCTACATTCCTGCCAGAAGGCAGCCACATTCACCATGTCATCGGTTTTCAAAGAAATCGTGTTTTGTCAATTCCCATAGCAACAGTAACGATGGTGCTCTGAAACCTGGTTTCAACAGTTTTCTTTTTCAGCCTCGCAAGATGTTACCGTCATGTAAAGGAAAGACCACACCACAAAATGTTACCGTTTAATACAGAAGGATTGTCACATTAATTGCCTTAAAAAGTTTAGTGTCAAAAAGAAAAGAGAATCGAGGATAACTTGACACACTCACAATTCACATTCAAGTTATTTTCAGGAGTATCGCCAACAACTAAATCTCTGACTATGTCTATGAGAAAAGAACCAAGAAGACCTTCACAACAACAGAGTCTTATCAGGAAGATATGATGGAAGTGAAAGTAATAAATAGTGAGAAACATGAGTTAATGTGTATCTGCTTCAGTGGATTCTGATGAAATTATTCATTATTTGACATGTTTTAGATTCACATGACAAAAAAGGTATTGGTGTACAAGTGTCAAATACGATAAATGAGAGTTTCTCCTAAAATGAAATTAAAGTGAGGTGACGGTTCATGACTATTTTGTGAGGTTACTCCCCTCCAATATCACTTGACTGTGCACAGTGTGCAGTGAGAATTCTGACCAGACGAGTTTAATTCTGGCCTGTTATCACGTTACTCATGGAAATAGCATTGATTACAGACCGCTTATTCCACATGCAAAAATTGTCATTTCCACAGCTAAAAATGACATGAATGCTTTGTACAGTTTTATTTTCCTAATGATAATTAGCTTGTGGATATGCAGCAAAGCGGTGCACCGTTGTTCCTGACTGTGATAAGGAGGAGTCGTGCTGCAGCACTAATGGGCTGATTTAATTACAGTGGTAACATAGTATGATTAGTACAGTCGTGTGCCTGCAGCAGCTCTGATGCTGCGATGGTGAGGAAAAGCCTAGGGCTTCACTTGTTGTCTCCACAGAGGAGGTTATATTTTCACGTGCATTCATTGGTTGGTTAGTTGATTTGGAAATGGACTGTACTTCCTTACATCCATCTAGTCTGTTCAATTGCTAAAGGCATGTCCAAACACACAGATACTCACCCAATTTTGTTGTTTCACCAAGTTCGGTTGTTGAACTTGCCAATTACAATCAAAGTGATTCGTGAAATAGCAGTAGCAGAGGGTTCAGCGTCTTGCTCAAGAGCACTTTAGCATGTAGACATTGACCCCAGTGGCAGACTGGTCCTCTTCTACTCCAAGTTTAGCAAAGGGGCTTGAACTGGACCAGGGACAAATCCAATAAAGTTTGGCGTAGCTCTGGATACAATCGCATATTTTTAAAAATCCTTTCAACATTGCGAGATTACATTGAGCCCCCTAATTTGACAAAATTTCTTAACGAGGTAAGAAATGTGAATGAAGATTTTTCATTTTCCTTTATTTTTTAAGTTTGGACTTAGTTGATTAATGTTTTTTACATTTTCCCTTTTAAAATAAAACAAATGACTTTTGACTTCCTAAAAACTTTATGCAGGGATGAGGCATCATCCTGGTAGCCTGAATAGGAGAAGAATACAACATCTGAAATACTGAAACAAAAACCATCATTGTGCTCACTAACAATTTGTGCTTGAGGTTATTCCTCGGTGTCTGAACTGAAGTCGCCACACAGGGAAAATCCTGTGTAAGAATCTCACTATAAACAGCTAGCAGACAGGTGAAAGCATCACCTCCTGATAGAGACGATCAGAAAAATCCTGAAGGTGAAGGTGTCACCAGGCGAGTCTTAACAACCAGCCTGACCCTCTCCCGACTCCTGTCTGATGGAGATACAGAAAAACCCCACTGGCCCAAAACGACCAAAATATCTGGACGTCACGAGTGCAGTTCCCTCTGATGTGGCAGGATGGGGACTTGCCAGTAGTCTTAACAGATCCAGCTTTGTTTCAGAATTAGTTCAGCCCGTTGCAATCCTCGATCTCAGTGAGTGAAACAAGGTTTAGAGACTGAACTGACTTATTGTCATCGCAAAATCAGGGATCATCAGGGGCATTAAGGTTTCACTGATTTCAACCAAAACATGATGATTATAACCTCTCACTTCCTGCTCTCTGTGGTCTCTGTGGTGGCTTAAATTATGCTGCTTCCACAATTTATGGCACCAAAGCATTGATCAGAAAATGTAAACGACTCAACTGATTGATTTCAAAATCTGGATGGGCAGAGAGGGACTGAAGTCTCAGCCGATAAACTGAGAACAAACTGATAGAGCAACACTGAGGAAGACTACAAGTGTGAGTGTGAAGAACAGAATCTATTTCTGACCTCTCATTAAAAATAACATGGAACCTGGGCTTGTTGAATCCAGGTAGACCTGACACCAAAACTTTAAATGGTTTAAAAATCTAAACATTCTGTCTTGATTAACAGAGGTTAAACTTTGACATTGTTTCTTTCAGAATATCAAACAAATGCTAGTCAACAGTATGTCTGTTCATTATGAATGGTTTATTTACTAACAAATTGTCATGATCATGAAAAAAACAGACCATCAAAAGGTCTTAACAGCTTTGATTTCCCGTCGCTCAGATGTCCTACTTTTAATTCATTTGTTCTTGGCACCAAAGCTGTTTATGTTCACATCAGAGGATAATAAAGTTTATCATATCATAAAGTTTATATGACAGATCAGCTAACTTCGTACAAACCCTCATGTTTTTTTGACCTTTCACCAATGACACAAAGCCGAAGACGGGGCAGAAGAAGACGAAGGTTTTACAGCTGTTACAAAGCTGACATAGACGGTGGATCAAAGCCATTGAAAGACTGATAGCCCACAAATACGAGATGAAACAATCGTTTCCATCACCGGGTCCCCAAACATTACTCCATTTAAAGCTAGGATTTTTAAAAGCTCAAAGTACTGAATATTTGTAGAAAAATCCCGTCTCGAAGGAACTCACACAGCCATTGTTCTCTGGGGCGACACGCTGGGTGGCCTAGAAACACTGCAGCCTAAAGATTCATGGGTGGAATCTTCCCAGTCCATGTGGTACTAATGGCATTTCACAGCACGGATCTTAGTATGTGATGGCTTTATTAACAAGTACCCCAAAATGTTGAAATTATTGTTGACTTGAAACTTGTGACCTGTCATGTGGATAATTTTGGATGGACCAAAATTTGAGGAGACTACAGAGAGGGCTATCTCTGCAGTCTTTGGGTCTGGTATCCAATTCAAGTTTTGGCCGGATGCCACACAAATCAACTAAAAGGCTTCCAAAGCCTCTGATTGAATGGAGGGGGTGAAAAGAACACAGTGATTGGGTGTCCCCACAATTTGAGACAAACTGGTATTACTTTGCAACAAAAGCTTTAAAGGAAATTGTTCAACAGGAGTCTGGTATTCAAGGGGGGGACATTCTGTCATTACCGAACAAAGTTGCAGCAACAAGTAGCTCTAACCCACCAGGTGGTTCATGTTTCCAACTCTTTTGATTGTTTATCATCAGGACTAGACAAATATTACGGATTTCCATTTGGGGTTGGTGGACAGGCGGCACATCAAAATTTGCTAAATAATGGTGGGGCAGACATGGATAAAAACACCATTTCAAGCTTTTTTATATATATACTTCTTTTACAGCTATGCCACAGAGCACCATTCTACTTTTGTTTTTTTCTGAGTTGTGAAACATGTTTCCATCTTCTTCTGCACTCATCCTGACAATGCCGTTGACAGGATGGCGATTGACTTTCACTTTTGGGTTGACAGCTCGTTGAAGGCCACACCCAGACAACTGCTGTCATGATGTCATGGATTTTTAATCTGAGACACAAGAACCAGCATGTTGTGACCAATCAGCACGAGCAGAATCAACCGGCACGACCAGAACACGACAATGATCTAATCGGTGATGCAACCAAAATCGTCCCTCATGATTGTCACGTCGTAAAGCTGCATCCTGCTGATCAGTTAATGGTTTCACACCTCCATGCTCTGCTGATAGTTACATTTACAAAATACATCTGAAGCTTTTTGGAGCTCTTTAAAGACAAGCACCAATCAGAAAGCAGCGCTTGAGGCCGTGGGGAACAAACACTACACTTTCACAAACAGTAAAAACTGACCACTCACAAATGTTTCCATGATCCGTCACCCAACATCCAGCCTTGAGTCACCAAATGGAAACCTCCACACACCCCCCCCCCAACTCCCCCAACCACTCACCCATCCATTCACACCCCTACCCCCCACCACACACACACACACACACACACACACACACACACACACACACACACACACACACACACACACAGAAACATCTATATACAAACCGAGCAGAGGATGTAATCCAAACAAAGCCATTATCCACGCACAGGCGCGTCACCAGCGCGCAACAGCTCGAGTTCACGCATTAAACATTCACCAACTTCTCTTAGCCGAACGTTAACGCCCTGAAACTTTTATGTAAGCAGTTCCACGTCTTTTTAAACTGTCTGTTTATTTCCCAAGAGTCTCACCTTTTTCGTCGGAGGCTGACTTCACCTGGCGTGACCGTGTTCCTCCGCGTAAAAACGAATCCCCGTCGCGTCCATGAGCATCACGGGAAGAACACGTTACCTTCATGTTCACTTGGTGACCCCGAATTCGCCATAATCGACGCAAGTCGCGATTTGGCACACCGTTTCGACATTGTGAGTTAGCGGAATGTGGTCGCCGTGGATTCGTCCCGCATCGTTCATTCATAACGGTCACAGCCTGAACCCGGATCACGACCGACAGACAGGCGGCGGCACTGCGCACGGGAGTGTCCAAACAAACAAAGGCTGCTTACCCAGAAGATGAAGTTGAAGAAGAAAAGCATGTACTTGATGCATTTGGTGCAGCCTTCGACTCCCATCTTGATCCGTTTGCGTGACGCAGATTGTTCCGTGGGGCTCAGAGGAGTGGACGGCAGTGGGTCACGTCTAGCAGCGAGTAACGGTTTTGATATCGACTGAGAGAACGGACTTCCAATCTGAGACCGAGGCAACACCCAACTCCTCCCACCTCCCTTCGCGGTTTGAACCTTCCATCATCATCCAGGCGGAACACCCCGACGGACTTCCGGCCGACGCCTTCAAAATAAAGCACCCACAGCCTTTGAAGGGTGCGGCTGCTGCGTCCCTTCAAAAAGGCTCGTTCTGCTCTCGCACCGTTAATAGCTGTTGATGGTAATGTACGGAAGCCTGTTCCTGCCAAAATAACACGATTAACACACAAAAAAATAGACAGATAAAGCGTGATGAGAGGTGTCATAACAATAATCTAATAGCTAAACCTTTAATGTCCCGCAGGGAAATTACCTTTTTTTCCACTCTTGATTTTCGCACATACAGTATTTTCCGCACTATAAGGCTCACTTTCAATGAATGGCCTATCTAAAAAAAAAGGTTTTTTGTACGTAAAGCGAACTGGACTATAAAGCGCCCTGGATTATTTTTATTTCATTTTATTTTATTTTATTTATTTATTTGATTATAAATCGCATTTGAGAACTCATCTTCAATTAATGGTCTATTTTAAAACTTTTTTCATATATAAGGCACAGTGGATTATAAGAAACTGAGAAAATTAAAGGTTTTTAGGTGTGCCTTGTAGTGCAGAAAATTCTGTATATATGTACAGGCCCGTATAAACACACACACATACCCACCCACACACACATGCACACACACAGATAGTGGGAGGTAGGGTTGCAGACATCTCTCTAATGGGGCTTACCATGAGCGGCTTGTAAGGGGATTGCTCAAGGGCGCCTCGGCAGTGCTCAGGGGGTGCACTGGCACCGCCCATTGCTAGTTCACACTCCAAATGATTTGGCCCATATGGGTCTTGAACCAGTGACCCTTCGGTCCTCAGCCCAAGACTTGATGGACTGAGCTACTGCCGGCCCAATACAATCCTATGCAGTCAGTAGTTGAACAAGGCAGTCAGAGACTGAATTCAACATCTACCTACACATTTTTGTGCCTCTGGCTTCCTGAAAATGTTGCTTTTTGTTTGGTGATTATATCTCATCAAGTTTCAGAGATGTTCCTCACGGTTAATGCGTTTCAGGAACCACACGCGATTAACGAATTCCACGATAGAGCGCTAAACTATTTATCTTGTTATTTACGGTAATTTAAATGTTTATGAACCCTCCCCATACTGATATTAAACTACCTTCTATCGGTATTACCTTTTCCCACACTCTTATCAACTGTTTAAAGCACTTTTGTGTCTCACGGAAGTCTAAGACTCACTCACAGAATGTAGCGCACTTCCGGATGCCGTCAGCCAATGGAATGTGCCTAAGGTATCACGCGACTGCCTTCCAAAAATCCGCAATGAGTACAAAAGTTGAGATTTTTTGAATTTGACCTACAGTATTGTGCTTTTTGTTTCATCTTTCTATCTGCAGCCATTGTCCAAATGGTGGACGGACGGACGGACACAAACGCTGACAATTACAAAACATCACCGCTTAGTGAGATGTAATAAGTCGTGAGTAGTTCTGAGTTCTAATTGGTGGGTCCCACAGCTGATAAAAAAGGGTAAAAAACAAAACAGTGAAAATGACTCTGGAAAAAATACTGAGGGACACTTTTTAAAGGGCCACTGTCTTTCTGTCTTAGGCTTCATGCATGATATGTCATACTAAGGTTGATAACTTTAAAAAAAAAATACTGTCAGAGAAGCTTTCTCTTTACAATATGAAAAACACACAAGTAGAATATCTTTGGTTTTAAGTTTTTTTCCAATTAAGTATTTGGCCGTTGTTCCCAAAAAAGAAGTGTTTCCAAAGTCCCTGAGCAGCAGAAAGACAAACAGCTGCTCTGCCACATCAATAAAATTGTTTTAATAAATGCTTCCACATCTAACCCAGCACCTTGGTACACATACAAGCAATGATAAACACACTCAAACTTGTGACTCACATTCATCCATGTTTAGACAAATTTGGTTTGGTATGCCAGTGAAAACACCTTCATTGTCTGTTCACCCTTCAGTGAGACCCCTGATTTCCACAGAAGCCCAATAATTAAAACAGTTAAGTGTAAGTTGGTAAAGGTAAGGGCCTCAACGTCACCCTCAGCCAAACTGAGTAGTCCAAGAATAAACAAAAAGTTTATAAACTGAAACCAAAGGTATCCTGTTACATAAGTAGATCATGTTTAACCACATCTTTAGCAACACCGCACTGACAAGCTGTTCTTGGTGGAGTCATCCTGACAGCTGGCGAGGAAGGGCGACTGTCTCACTTGTGGGACTTAACGTGTCTGAAAACGCTGAAGTCAAAGTTCAAGCAGGCTCTATCTGGAAAAATCTTTCAGACTGATGGTTAAGCAGCTAAATTCTCAATTAAACAAATCTTGTAAATACATTCAAACAACAACTGTAGTATGGTGTTATGATTTATGATATTGCTGCAGTCAGGAAGACTACTGGAAGACAGGGTTCACCATCTGATGAACCACACTCATTTATTTCACAAGGAGATAGCATAGCACGTCACCGTCTCAGATGTTGTTTAATAACACATTCTTTTAAAACGTTTATTGGCTATTTGACGTCAGAATGAACATCCTTCTTTGAATTCAATGAGCACCACTGAATATCATCTTTGATTGTTTGAACAACAACTGAAGCTGTTGTGATTCAAAATCTCATCTTCATCTGACAGAGTAAAGAGTAAGAAGTAAGACAAAGTGGAGGAAGAAGTGAAGACAAGAGACTAGTTACAACCCTTCAGAAAACCCAAATTGAAGCACTAGAAAACAGATATTAATGCTTTAAAACTAATAACATGGTGGACAGAAACCATTAGAGATATGCTATAAAATACAGACAAAAAAAACAAAACAGAACCAACTAGAAAGATAATGAACATGTTAGGAAACTCCAAATAACATTGTATAATTAATAAATAAATAAAAGACAGTTGATAAATAACTCATTTTTATCATAGCTCAAATACCCTCAGCTTAGAGTGCAGAGTCATTGAGTGCTTGCAATGTGAAAAAAAATGTGTGCATGCTGTGATCAAAGAGAACAGCAAGCAGATAGGCATGTCTGTTATCTTTAAGACAGACTGGATAGGTCCAATTGGAACTGGTAGACTTAGTTTTTAGAATTATGAGAAAACAAACTTCTCCTACAAGTTTTATTGCCGATATTAAAAAATACAGGTCAAATGGGCTCATGGTAAAATATTTCAATCATGGGTGCAGATCCTGGGGCGGAAGAGAAATATTTTTTTAAAAAAACCACATGATTTTAATGGTTCATAATATACGATGTAATGAAAAACAAAACTTAATAGATGCCTTGTTGACTTTCATTTGTACAGTTTTTGAGGGTTTTGTTTCTACTGTCTTCCATATGTTTTGCTCAGTGGATTTGCTTATTCCTTCCTTTTCTTCTGAACAGAGTAAAGGATTGTAAAAGACAAGTTCTGTGTTGACATCTGCAGGGAGGATGAATTTGTTCAAATGAGGGACTGTGTATGTCCATGGCAAATGCATCAGTTTAGGATGATGTTAATCAGTAGCTGAAATGTGCACTGACTGAGCCTGTAGGTGTGACCCACTTATATGTCCTCTTAGGACATATAAAACACTTGCTTTTGATTGGAGTGTAGGGAAACAAGCAGAGAAGACTATGTTGACAACTGATCGTCAGGTCACCAGGAGTTGTTTGTCACCAAAACCACTTCCTCCATGTGGCTGTTTGGGACTAGCAGATTGTCACATTTACATGTGACACAAAAAACACATCATGAGTAAAATCCCCCTTGATCCAAGCTAGGCCAACATTAACAAGCTAAGAACAGCCTGAAAGCATCTTATAAAAGTTGAGAGCTTCACCAGAGAGCCATATTCTTCTGTTTGCATACTGCACAAAAACAAGTCCACGTTATTTCTGTTGAGTTCTCTTTCACACATAGTAGGAAGATCTAGAATATTACCCATATAAATACATAAGTATAATACAATGAATATCAATACATTTGGATGAATATTGACATTTTTAGTGTGTCTACATGAGTCACCTGGTGTTTTTACCGACTATCCTGTGAATATAAGGAGGATGATGAAGGACAACCATCGTCATTATGTTGGTTCTAAAACAATTGGAACCAACATAATCAGCAGCAACAGAAAGGACCTCAAAAAGAGCCCAGCAGTCAGTGCTTTGGGTCATCGTCAGACCGTTACTAGAACAGCAGGGAGCAGCAATGAGCTGTGAATGAACATGTGCGCATCAAGGGAAAACAATTGTTCTCCAGTCATTTTTTAATTTGCTATAAGCTAAACTGCACACAAAAAGGGAAAATATTTTTGATAGGTTCTTTATTTGTGGTAACAATTCTTTCCAACAATAAATACTTTAACATTGGAAAGCTTGTTTGTTTATCTTTTAAATGGTGCCACATAAAGAAAATGCATTTGTCGAATGAGCAGCAGAACTGAGTACGACGATTGTGCCCATGAAAAATTTGCCAAATGTTCTCCGCTAATGCCAGACAGATTTTCTCCACTGATGACTGCTGTTTGTGGATTGGATGACTGACATTTTGGCATTTTTGTTTATTTATTAATTTGACACACAGAAGCCTCAGTGGTTTATGGAGCAACCACACACAACCACAACAGCCTGGCACCTCCTCATGATGGTCACCAACCTGGTCACAAGCTGCTGTGTGATGACATCCCATTCTTCAATCAGTATTTCAATGCATGGCATGTCAGCCAGCGTGGTTGTGTTGGTCACTCTGACACAAACAGCACATCCAAGCTCATCCCACAAGTGTTCCACGGGGATGAGGTCAGGACTGCTGGCAGGCCATTCCATCCGCTCCACTCCCAAATTCTGGAGGTTATCCCTGATAAACCTCTCAAAAAAAACAACAACAACTCAGTGTCCACTCCAGTCTACATAAATACATTGGCAGTAGACATAAGTAAATAAATTCTCAGGAGAGAATATGATTATTTATTTGGCCTAAATCTAAATATTCCCAATGGGGAAAGAAAAAAAAAGGAGCAATAGACATATTTCCAGTTTGCCCTCCAAGTGCATACTGATAATATATGTCAAATATTGTGTAGTAAAATGTGCAGAAATAAGGGCATCCCAGTAGACCTTGGATTACTGACTGGCTAAATATTTTTTCATGAATGGACTAGATGTCCAAAACCTGATTTGATGTGTTGTTTAAAGTTATGTGTTGAAAGTCTGTTCTGTTTCTAGGAGACAATACTCAGCATTCTGCGCCCCACATAGTCTCATCACCTTATCAATAGTGCTGTCAATAGGTGCATCAGTTCAAGTATCAGTCTTTCATTTTATTGTCATAGTTCTTGATCTAGATGGTACTATGAATCACAATGCCATGCTTCAATATAAACCAGCCAAAACACAAATGGACATGGATTAAAACGTCAACATCAAATTATGGCATCCTTGGTAGAGGTAAAAACATTCTGAACCAAACATGTAAAAAGATAATAGGGGATAATGTGTCTCTGAATAGCTGCAGAATTCTTGATCTTTAACAAAATCATATATTGATGTTCAACACAAGGCGATTTTGTGTGTGTCTTTAGAAAATATTGATCAATAGTTTGTTTTTCTCTTATCATTATAAACTATTTTCAGAATCAAAGGAAAAACTTCCTGCTATGAAAAAAAAAATCTGAAATGACTCTTGCATCCCCTCCTTTTTAGCTGATTTTTCATTTGATATTTTGTGAGTCAGAGCTGCTACCTGAACAGCAAAAGACTGTCATTCAGTCAGTACACTCTCTTTTGTCCAAAGACTCATCATTTGGTTTTGAGCAGTCGCTCCCTGTGGTCAACCTGCAGTTACACTTTACTTATTTTAGAGGGCGCTGTTTCCCTAAACTGTAATTGGGCTGCTTTCAGACTGCAGGCATATCGGATACCAATCAGATTTCCTTCCATATCCGATTTTTAGGGTTGACTGTTCACACTGTTTTTAGACAGTGTCCAAATGCAATCTGGCTCTGTTCAGACTGGGCCACATTAGCAATGACGTCGGGGTGGAGTTGTCGTTCAGTGCGTGTAATGTGTGAGAGGTCATATAATTGCGACAAAAACAAAAACAACAACAACAACAAACATGGAGGCTGGTTACTTTACAGTATTGGCGGTATCTTTGTCTGGTAGAGGTGGAGAAGATGTGACACACACCAGACATTGTCAACTTCTTCAATTTTTTGCCGCTCCATAATGCGTGACGCTCTTCCTTCTGGCGCCTCGCTCTTGCGTCACGTACAGTGACATCACAGACAGCCAAATCTGATTGGTGTGTTTGTAGTTGTTCAGGCTGAGACACATCTGTCCATATCCAACATGAAACTACATCCCGAAAGTGGTTTCAATCTGTCCCGCAAAATAAAAAAATTGGATTTCATGTGGTATGGGATTGTTCAGACTACAAAAGAGACATCCAATATCAATATCCATAAAAGTTATGAACAGAATCAGTGACAAAGGGCAGCCTTGGCGGAGTCCAACCCTCACTGGAAACGAATCCGATTTACTGCCGGCAATGCGGACCAAACTCTGACATCGGTCGTACAGGGACCGAACAGCCCTTATCAAGGGGTTCGGTACACCATACTCCCGAAGCATTCCCCACAGAACCCCCCGAGGAACACGGTCGCACGCCTTCTCCAAGTCCACAAAACACATGTAGACTGGTTGGGCGAACTCCCATGCCCCCCTCAAGGACCCTGCGGAGGGTGTAGAGCTGGTTCACTGTTCCACGGCCAGGACGAAAACCACACTGCTCCTCCTGAATCCGAGATTCGAATTCCCGACGGACCCTCCTCTCCAGAATCCCTGAATAGACCTTGCCAGGGAGGCTGAGGAGTGTGATCCCCCTGTAGTTGGAACACACCCTCCGGTTCCCCTTTCTTAAAAAGGGGGACCACCACCCCAGTCTGCCAATCCAGAGGCACTGTCCCCAATGTCCATGCGATGTTGCAGAGTCGTGTCAACCAGGACAGCCCCACAACATCCAGAGCCTTTAGGAACTCTGGGCAGATCTCATCCACCCCCGGGGCCCTGCCACTGAGGAGCTTTTTAACCACCTCGGTGACCTCAACCCCAGAGATAGGAGAGCCTTCCTCAGAGAACCCAGGCTCTGCTTCCTCATGGGAAGGCGTGTCGGTGGAATTGAGGAGGTCTTCGAAGTATTCTCCCCACCGAGTCACAACGTCCCGAGTTGAGGTCAGCAGCGCCCAATCCCCACTATACACAGTGTTGATGCTGCACTGCTTCCCCCTCCTGAGACGTCTGATGGTGGACCAGAATTTCCTCGAAGGTGCCTGGAAGTCATTCTCCAAGGCCTCACCGAACTCCTCCCACGCCCGAGTTTTTGCCTCAGCGACCACCAAATCTGCATTCCGCTTGGCCAGCTGGTACCCATCAGCTGCCTCAGGAGTCCCACAGGCCAAAATGGATAGGACTCCTTCTTCAGCTTGACGGCATCCCTTACCGCCGATGTCCACCAACGGGTTCTGGGGTTACCACCACGACAGGCACTGACCACCTTACGGCCACAGCTGCGGTCGGCCGCCTCGACAATGGAGGCGCGGAACATGGTCTACTCAGACTCAATGTCCACCGCCTCCCCCGGAACGTGGGTGAAGTTCTGCCTGAGGTGGGCATTTAAACTCCTTCTGACAGGGGATTCCGCAAGGCATTCCCAGCAGACCCTCACAATACGTTTGGGTCTGCCAGGTCGGACCGGCATCTTCCCCCATCATCGGAGCAAACACAAAACCAGGTGGTGATCGGTTGACAGCTCCGCCCCTCTCTTCACCCGAGTGTCCAAGACATGCGGCCGCAAGTCCAATGACATGACCACAAAGTCGATCATCGAACTGCGGCCTAGGGTGTCCTGGTGCCAAGTGCACATATGGACACCCTTATGTCTGAACATGGTGTTCGTTATGGACAGTTCGTGATGAGCACAGAAGTCCAATAACAGAACACCACTCAGGTTCTGATCGGGGGGGCTGTTCCTCCCAATCACGCCCTTCCAGGTCTCACTGTCATTGCCCACGTGCGCATTGAAGTCCCCCAGCAGAACGATGGAGTCCCCAGTGGGAGCGCTCTCCAGCACCCCCTCCAGGGACTCCAAAAAGGGTGGGTACTCTGAACTGCTGTTTGGTGCATAAGCACAAACAACAGTCAGGACCTGTCCACCCACCTGAAGGCGGAGGGAGGCTACCCTCTCGTCCACTGGGGTGAACCCCAATGTACAGGCGCCAAGTCGGGGGGCCATAAGTATACCCACACCTGCTCAGCATCTCTCACCATGGGCAACTCCAGAGTGGAAGAGAGTCCAACCCCTCTCAAGAGGACTGGTACCAGAGCCCAAACTGTGTGTGGAGGTGAGTCCAACTATATCTAGTCGGAACTTCTCCACCTCACACACCAGCTCGGGCTCCTTCCCTGCCAGAGAGGTGACATTCCACGTCCCAAGAGCCAGCTTCTGTAGCCGGGGGTCGGATTGCCAAGGTCCCCGCCTTCGGCCACTGCCCAGCTCACAGTGCACCCGACCCCTATGGCCCCTCCCACAGGTGGTGAGCCCATGGGAAGGGGAACCCACGTTGTCCTTTCGGGCTGCGCCAGACCGGGCCCCATGGGTGCAGGCCCGGCCACCAGGCGCTCGCCTTCAAGCTCCACCTCCAGGCCTGGCTCCAGAGGGGGGCCCTGGTGACCCGCATCCGGGCAAGGGAAAATGTGGGCAAGGGAAAATGTCCATTGTTTTTATTCATCATTACTCAAGGAGGGGAGATTTATCATCCATACAAGTTATTCCAAAATGTTTCAGAGCTTGAAGGATATGGTAAAATAAAACAAAACATGAATAAACATGTGGTTCCAGAACAACTCCACACAGAGACCAGACAGCATCAGACAATACCTCTCATTGAAGGAGCTGGCCTGTCTAATTCTATTAACACAGAGCAGATGGATCGCCCTGGTTTTCATTAGGAGGTTCCAGATTTATTCTCAGAAACTTATGACTGCAGATAACTTGAACCTGCATCCATGATTTCCTTCTCAGACAGTTGGTGAAGGTCGTTTCCGGCTGTAAATGTGCTTAGATGTGCCAGGTCTCATATGAGACCTCCTAGTGTCTCAAATTAAATTAAAGATCCAGATCAAGACTTCCTGTCTCTAACTAATTACGAAGGTCATTATACTGTAGATGCATGTATTACAGAGAAGGTCTTAACTTTTATTCAGGCCAGAGAGAACTGTCAGTTTATGGTGCTCATAGATACACCAGTACATAAACTTCTATTTTATAGATTCACTCTTTTGAATTCATCATATACATGATTTCTAAATGGAAATTAGTCAATTAGGCACCACCAAATCACATTTGTAATGGAAATATCTACTATTATCTAAGTGCTAGTACAGCTGATGATGTGCATGACTGTGATAATTTATGTCTCCAGCGCAATCTTTTAAAAATGATATTTTCCCGCTATAAAACCAACACCTTCTGTTTTCACAGAAAATAAACTCAAACATCTTTATCACGATGCAAAAATGTTCCAGAATATGTCGATAAAATATTCACCGGGAGTTTTATTTGTTTTCTGGAACATTTCTCCAAAGAGATATTGCTTTAACCTTTAAAGAGCACTCCATCGAAACGTTAAAATATATTCATTATCTCCTCACAGTCGTGAATAAAGGTGACTGGACCCTGCTCCCGACATTCCCCCATTCTTGTTTGTGGGTTTCTCTTCTCCACACAATAAACCACTCATCCTGGGTTATTTGAAATAAATAACTTTTGATTGAAAGTCAACTTTAATTTTGCTGTTGTTACCATATGGATCTGTGTAAGAATAGCTGAAAGCAGCTAACTATATAATTCACAGCTAAACAATCAAACAGTGTTAGGAACCAGCTTGATTTCCGTTCATGAGAAACACGATTGTAGATCCATAGTAGGTTTACTGGGTCAAGGAATCAGGTGGACTTACTTAAATTGACAGGAGGCAGATCCCAGAAATGCACTTTACTCATGGTAACATCACCGAACTGTCTGCTGGGCTCTGAAAGTAAAGTTGAGTGATCAGAGAAATAATCAAGAACAAAAACAAGACTTACAGACTGAAGACGTTGCTCCCTCTTTGGATGTTCCCTCCCCTTCTCTATAGCTTCATAAATGCCCAAAGGTTCTGCTCTGTTGACGCTGGAGACTTCAACTGGTGCAGTAGCTGATCTGTCACTACTGGGAGAGTTTATCAAGCGTAGTTTGGTGTTTGTGTAGAACAAGCAACTTTACTGAGCAAAAATAACAACATATTACATTCCATACAGCTTTGGGGCAGACATGTACACCAAGAAGTCTGATTTTCATGGTCCACTAAGAGGAAGGTCTCTTGACTCAGGGAAGTCTGCTTATGAGGAGAAGCATCTCAACAATGAAGTAAGTGGTGCTTAAGGTTTTTGTTTCTTTTGAAAAGCCTCACATGAGAGAAGAATGGGTTGTTTCAGTCAAGCTAACTGGTTGGTTTTGGTGTTACTTTATAGGATATCCTGTGTTTTACTGGTCTACTGAAGAGATAAGACAACAGTAAAAATCAACATGAGTCATTAAAAGGGTTTTATATGAACAGCGGTTTATTAAGTTGTCCTAAAAAGCCCAATAAGCATATTAGATGGAGTTGACATTAGATTGTGTTTAATGACTCTATCAAACTTCAAGGTGATCTCCATTCACAAGTCTGTATTTTATATCTGTATTTACTTCTCTGCAATATTATAGACCTCGATCACCATTCGTCCACGGCAAACAGTTGTTTATTCATTATAGATCCTTGTTTAAGAGAGAGAGAGAGTTTATCCTCCAACCTCACTTATCCATAAAAGATTTCAAAGCATTGTTTATGTGGTTTTTCTGACAAACTTCAAATGTTAATGACTTTAAATAACTTTTATGTGGCCTCACTGTGTAGTTACAGTTGTCAAATGATGGTCACTGCAAACATTGATAATGCTTGCATTGATTTTGTATGATCAATGAAACATGAACTATTAGCACCACTGACACCAAGTTGTAAAAGTTCTCACAGGTCAGATCACAACTTAAGAGAAATTGCTATGGAAGCCAACTTCTCATATAATGGATCAATATTTTTTATAAAACTAGACAGATCTTCAGGGTGGAGGATGCCCTTACTTTTTTTGTCGCTATTTCCATATATATATCAAGAGCCAACAAGGTAATAAAGAGAGGAAGGGTCAATCTGAAAGTATAGCTTAAGCGTCACCATTTATAATAACTAACGGTGCCACAACTGCAGTGTGTTTATGACATGTACATATGTATGATCATAACTGTTGAAGTCATGCACAAAATATAGCTGTTGATGAGCAAGAATTGATTCGTTAAAATCTTTGAAGCAATTTTGAAGGCACAGTTATGCAGTTGTACCACAAGAGGGGGTATTTGTTTAGATGAGCACTAGTCATAGTAGGGTAACAGGGCTTGGGGCCTCAGCTTTCTGAACCATTTCAATGTCTCCCATCTTTTCTACTCCTATTCAAGGCAGGTAACTAAACAGACAGTTGCAGTGGGCACGAGGAATCACAGGAACTAAATACACTGAGCCGCCTTCCAGAGTCTGGGTCCTGCCCGGAGTTTCTTCCTCAATGAGGGGGGTTTTCCCCACCGCTGTTTCTTATGCTTGCTCTGTAGGGTTCTGTTGGATTTCTCTGCCTGTAAAAGCAATTGATGTCATTAAGCACTTTGCAAAAAAAAGAAAAAGCTGATTGATTGATTGATTGAAGAGACAATGACAGACAGGTGGAGCAGGAAAAGGCAGACAGGTGGGACAGGGCGAAGCAGACAGGTGGGACAGGGCGAAGCAGACAGGTGGGACGGGATGGAGGGGGACAGACAGGTAGAGCAGCAGAAACAATCACACACCAACAGTGGAGGGAAAATCAAGGGAAAACACAACTGACATGAACACAGGAAAACATGACACCAGGATTTACCACAAAATATATCAGAAAAAATAAACACAAACCCATGACACTAGTATATTTTCTTTTTCTTTGGTCATGAAATGAAGTACATTTCTCCTCTATTCGGGAGTCAAATGAAAAAAAAAAAGATTTTGTCAGAAATATGCTTGCTGTTGCTGGGGTTTTAGAGTGACAGAATAGGCAATTCCACTTTATAATCCCAGAAAAGAAGACGTACACTTTAATGATCCCCGTAGGAAAATTATTATATTTTCACTCGCGGTTAGTAATCATGCATTTATGTTTTTTTTGTACAGGCCCCTGAAACAACCAAGCACACACAAGGGGCCTGTAGGCATGCAGTAAATACAGGAAGGCTGAGTGACGGGCAGCCCCATCTTTGGAGCTCCCTGAATGAGCAGCTTGTGGAGGGGACGGTGCCTTGCTCAAGGGCAGCTCGGCAGTGCTAGGGAGGTGAACTGGCACCTCCCGCTGCCAGCTCACACTCCAAGAGTGAATGGTCAGGAGCGGGAATCGAACCGCTGATCATTGGCTACCCGCTCTACCAACTGATTTACTGTCTCCCCAAGAATCCAACCAGCATCTTTCTTGAATCAAGATGTGTTCCTCCAGTCCTGGGCTCTACCCATGGCTCTGTCCTCCGGACATAGCCAGCTCACACCAGCTGCCCACCACTTCATTGGTGAATCCTTTATTAATCTAATCCATCCTTGAGCCGGTGGCTCATCCTGGGTGTACCCCACCTCTCGCCCCTGGTCAGCAGGGATAGTCTCTGGCCTAACAGACAACCCTGCTAGTAAAAGCCAATATGCAAAAACTATTTATTCAAGGTAGCCAATCCTCATTTATACGTGACTTGAAGACTTATCATTTAAATGAGAACAATACAGCAATTTCCCTCGACCAAATCATCTTAGGCTAAATCAAGGAGGATAAACTGAGTTAAACAAGGCCTAAAGTGGTCGCTCGTCTCGGAAGAAAAATATGACAGTTGGTTTTGATTACGTATAAATGCTTTGTTTTTCCTTTCACACTGAATAAAGGTTACTTTCGGTAAAATTGAGGAGAACCAGGACAAAAGGAACATCCCCACAAGCTCTACAAGAGGCGTTACTACCATCATGTTCTCTCTGAAGAAAGAAGTGGGCGATCTTGTCAAGGCACTACAGCTTTTCCAGGTGTGTGTTTCATCTCAAGCATTAAATGCATATTACAACATGTTTTGTCGTATCTGAATTCATAATAAAACAGATAAAAAATTTCTTTTTAAATTATCTTCTTTCCGCATCATGTTCGAAGGCTTTTCAAACACGTTTGACATCTTGTACATTCATGCAGGAGAAACATGTCGACCTTGTTCCTATCGAGTCCCACAAATCCAAAAGGAGGGATTCAGACTTTGAAATCTTTGTGAATTGCGACACTGACCATGAACAGCTCAAGGAGCTGACTCAGCTGCTGAGGAGGCATACTGATTTTGTCGGGATGACTCCATCTGACAACTTCCCTCTACTTGAAGACGGTAGGAATTTAATTATTTTTGATTCCTCTGCACAAAGAGACAGCAGCAAATGCTATCCAAGCAGGTCTTAAACAGCCACAAGAAATTGCAGACACGGTTCAGATAATTTGCCCATTTACTCTGCTCAAATTATGATTACATGCAAAAACAGAAGCTTTCCTTGCTTTAAAATGATGCCATTGACCCAAACTGTTTTTCAGACATGGCTGGTGTGCCCTGGTTCCCTGAAAAGATCTCAGATTTGGATTTGTGTGTGAAGAGGGTTCTGATGTATGGCTCTGAATTAGATGCAGATCATCCAGTATGTAAACTGGACTCAGTTGGTACAGAGTACAAAAGCTCGCACTTCTTGAACGACAGCAGAGATAAAAATGTAAAGTGAGATTGGGAGTCTTTTGTTTTTGCAGGGATTTAAAGACAACGTGTATCGTAGAAGAAGACAATACTTTGCTGAATTGGCGATGAACTACAAACAGTAAGTTCTTTCACTGAGTCGTTTGAGAAATTCTTTCAGAAATCCCTCTGGAGGGGATCATTATTATTTTACAGTTTGTTATGACAAAGAAAGTAGCATCAAAAGTTCACTTTAGCCTCACAGCCCCAAACCATTTGTTCTACATCCGAATTATAGTTACCATTTGCACAGGAGAAGGACATGTGACTTAGCGGCTGTTATGTGAAGGTTAATATTGCCAATAGTATTGAGAAATGAGACACATTGTTAAAAAAAGTTGAATGAATAAAACAATCTGAAAAAAAATCCCTAAGTTAAAGAAGCTGGACAGACATTCCTTGATTTTTCCCTGTTTCTGGATCTACTTTTTCTGAACAATGCCTCATGTTTCCACCGTGTTACATTTGAAACCTTCCATTCGTTTCTAATGTTTTACTTGTAACAGACAAACTAACTAATGCACAGTAAGTTAACTACAGCACATCTGTCTTTTTGCCAGTGGTGACCCCATCCTGCGTATAGACTTCACAGCAGAGGAGGTGCAAACCTGGGGGGTGGTATTTAGGGAGCTCTGCAAACTGTACATCAGCCATGCCTGCAAGGAGTATCTGGAAAACCTCCGTCTGCTGGTCAAATACTGTAACTACAGCGAGGAGAACATCCCCCAGCTGGAGGACGTTTCACACTTCCTCAAAGGTAAATGAACCCAAACCAACTTCTTCTGAGTGTATCAGCGGGTAAATGGGGCAAACAGCGACTGCCAAGTGATTCTTAGCAGGGTTTCTTTAATTACTAGAAGATTAATTCCACAAAATCTGTGTGTGTGTGTGTGTGTGTGCGTGCGTGCGTGCGTGCGTGCGTGTGTGTGTGTGTGTGTGTGTAGAACGCTCAGGCTTTATCATTCGACCGGTAGCAGGGTACCTCTCCCCCAGAGACTTTCTGGCAGGCCTGGCTTTCAGAGTGTTCCACTGCACGCAGTACATCCGCCACAGCTCCGAGCCTTTATACACACCTGAACCGTGAGTACACACCCACACAGACACAGATTTTATTTTATTTTTTTCAGATTTTCTGTTTCTGACCCCTCATGCTCAGGAAAGGCTGAATTCAGATTTCTGTGCTACCAAATACATTTGAACCTGTTTGCATAAATTACCAAGCACCATAATGTACACTTCATACAATACATAAAATATTTGGAACACTTCATACTGGTAGCTAATAAAAAAATGCTGTTGGAATTTACTTGAAAGGGAAAATAGGATAAAAAAGGAAAGAAAAATAATGAGGGAGAAATTGAAACAGCTAAGATAGTAGCTTCCTGTTTGAGGTCTGTCTGTTAGGAGAATGGACATGGGTTCAGTTAACAGATAGACATAACAGTACACATCTTCATCCCTGGTGTGTTTAACCCTCTCTGGATACGTGTGTTGATGCAGAGACACGTGCCACGAGTTGCTGGGTCACGTTCCTCTGCTTGCTGAGCCCAGCTTTGCTCAGTTCTCTCAAGAGATTGGTCTTGCATCCCTTGGGGCTTCGGATGATGCTGTACAGAAACTGGCTACAGTGAGAAAATACACATACACACAAACTGAACCTGGGTTTTATCCTATAAATTATTCAACTATGGGTTACAATCCAAACATTATTTGTCATGTTCATACTAAACTTTGTGCAGTTTCTTATGTATTTTATGTTATTATTTTTTTTGCACAACTGAATCTGAATTTTTTTTTTTGCACAACAGATTGAGGTGGTCTTTCTTACAAACTGTTATTTTTTAAATGTTAATGTGAGCAGATATGTGTTATTCAGAGCAATGCAGTGGAAAACGTTGCACACACCTATGAATACTGTATGATAAATGTAGAAATGCAAGTGGTTTACCAAAACCTCACAAGAACATGCCACTCAAGTAAAGGACCTTATTTAACATATTAGGAGAAAACAAAACTAACGTCTGATGCCTAATAGCTGTATTCTCATGATGTGTATGAATAAGATGATTTTAAAGTCACAACCTGTTTTGTTTTAGTGTTACTTCTTCACAGTGGAGTTTGGTCTTTGTAAGCAGGATGGTAGGTTAAGAGCCTACGGAGCCGGACTCCTCTCCTCTGCCAGTGAACTCAAGGTGACATATGACCTTTTACCTCTTACTTAGTCTTCAGGGCAGTTGCGTGACTTTCAGTTTTGTAATCTCTTCTGAATCTGCATATCTTTTTTGGAGTTTTGGTAACTCTTAAGGATGACTAAATCATGTTTCACTGGAAATAACCTCTCCTTATGTTTCTATCTTCTATTAGCATGCTTTGTCTGGCAAAGCCCGCCTTCTTCCATTTGACCCCACAGTGACCTGCAATCAGGAATGCATAATAACCACGTTTCAAGATGTTTACTTTGTTTCTGAAAGTTTTGAGGAGGCCAAGGATAAAATGAGGTCAGTGGGATTCCTCTTTGTAATTTTTTAAAATCATTATCTAGTCTTTGTTGCTGTGGTTAGGGTTAATCTAATGTATTATTACCCAGCGATGAAGAACCATGATTGCATTTGATTCATTTCCAAGTTATCAATTACAGGATCAATACTCTTCTCATGTTCATAGTATATAGAGCTAAGGTGGAGATGATGAGTTTATCTGAGTTTGAAGTGTGGAAGCAGAAACAGTCAGCAGAACAGGATGAGTTGTACCTAGCTGCTGTTAGTCACTCCGTAAAAAACGTTTCAGCAAAAAAAAGTACTGATCAAAAGAGTTTAGGGATGCTTATCCTATCATTAAATTAAAATGAAAAATGCATTACTAATTTAAATAATCTAACTGTATCATAGCAAAAGTAGTCTCCAAGCTCTTGTCATTCCCAAGCATCTAGATGTTCGCGTCGTTGTAATCGAGTACTGGCCAGGGAGGAAACTAACGTTATCCTGATAAATGACTTCTCTGCATCTGCAGGGAGTTTGCCAAGACCATTCGCCGTCCATTTACAGTGCACTACAATGCTTATACACAGAGTGTGGACATCCTGAAGGACACCAACAGCATCAATAGCATGGTGAAGGACATCCGGCACGAGCTGGACATTGTAGAAGATGCCCTGAAACGACTCAGAGCTCCAGACACTGGAGTCAGTGGAGATTAGCAGCAGTCGGAACAGTCTGGCCACATGAGTTACAGAGTGAACCTGGCCTGAAGTTTGACCTGGTTTAGAAAGTAGTTGTGATGTGATAGGATGATGCTGTTTGGAAGTGTTCCATGGTAACCAATAACCATGTAATCGATTATGACAGAGAAGCTTGGGTTATGTTAAAAGCCCTAATATATTCTATTTAGATTTTAAAGCAACATTATGTAACAGTTTGTTTGTAAATATAATTTTGATGGGATAACTAGATTCCCATTATCGGCCTCAGATACTGTACATATAGAAAGCTATGTCAACAGGCCGAGCTGCATAAAGATGTGCTTTAAGTAGCTATAAACCAAATCTGACTGGGGTTAATGGATGCAGTAACGTCAAATGTTAAATCAAATCAGTTTAACCTTAACAACTGACTTCAATATTACGTCTCTTAAGTTATTTCTTGAGGTCAGTGTCAAATGTTATGAACACATGACACTACTAGGACATACTGTAAGTACCCAGTTAGATCAGAATGTAACAAAGATAAATTAAATATAGTCAGAGTGACGCCACTATCACTGTATACAAGTGCAATGAAACAGTATGTTAGTAACTTTATTTTTCAAACTCAGCAATTAAATGACTTGGACATACAGTAGTTATCCCTTGCTATGATCCAGCATAAACACTGCAGATAATGGACAGTGTGTTATAGACATCCTCTCCCCCTATAGTACCATTCACCATTCACTGAGTCTCTCTCTCTCTCTCTCTCTCTCTTGTTTTGTTGTTTTTTTTAACCCCCTGTTAACATGTGTGGTTTAAAACTGGGCACATTGGATGTGAATGGAGCAGGGGACATGAAGACAAGAGCATCTGTTTTAGTTTGATAACTATTAAAAGGTTAGATGTTTTCTTTGTTCAGGAAACACACAGTACTGTTGAAAATTCTATCATTGTTTTTGAGATGTGAATTCCTTTTTGCATGAATCTCTTTTGGATTTTGTGTCAATGTGATTTTGTCATCTGGCTTTTATGAATAAACGTGATTTTAAAATCATAAATTTTTAACAGCTTTAGATCTCTTCCTAAGATGACAAAGTGAAAAAGTGATCAGGTTTCCTTGACGAGGCTCAGCATGTCCTCGTTCACATAACAATAGCGACCGTTCACATTCGATAAAAACCCTCTTGCCAGTCGGCCCGGTTGTAGGGAATGAGCGCCCTTCGAGTCAAATGGCTCGGCCATAGGAGTTCTAGTTCTCACTACAGCCTGGCTACTGAGAGAATTACATTATTTTTGTGGACATCTGGGCCTAACAATTTTGATTATGACAGTCAACAACTATGGAGGTGATCTTTGCTCCTGGACTGATCCTCACAAAGTCCTTCATCATAACATGGCAACACAAGGAGCAGTGACCTCCATCACTGTGTCTCATAATCAAATATCAGTGACTTTTTAGTTTGACACGACTAGAATATTTCATACAAGTACCAAAGTCTCACAATATAACTTTGTACTGTACGCTAAAAAAACCCGAATCTGATCCTTTTCTGTCATATATGTTAAAATGTATGAAATGTTGAGTGAAGTTAAACCTCAATGGATAACTTTTCATTTGGTATAATTTGTGTCACTGTACAAAGAATGTATAAAGTTCTATCTTTGTAATCTCACACTTGCGTAAAATGATCCACTGTCAACTGGAGATGATTAATTCTTTATGTCTTTCCTCTGCAATGACATGTGCTTGATAGCCAGCATGTTCAGACATGAATGACAAAACCACTGTTGATTTGATATGGAACTGGCTCTATAAATTGGTAGCAGTGCAATAAAAATCAGTTCAAAGAACCTTGCTTTGACATACTGTATGTGACACAACAAGTGTGTGAAGAATTCCCACCAGACAGTTCAAACAGGATGAACAAGTAAATGAAGTGAGAGTTACTGTTTATGACATCATCCGATAGGTACTAAGGAAGTATAGACAGCAATGTCATTGTTGTTATTACTTTGATCTTTGACCTATGCAAGTAGGTCAGGGTAAATTTTGAATTTAGGGGTGTTGCAGCATTGGTTCTTGTTGTTATTGTTGCTGTTGATGTTAGAAGTAGTAGTACCAGTAGTAGCAGCATACATTTTGTGTGTAGGTACTGGTAATGCTGCAAAACTAGTTACATGAATGGAAAGTGTACAATAGAAAAACACGTTTTTCAATAATGATGATGATAATAATAATAATAAGAAGAAGAAGAACCAATGCAGTCAAAGACTGCAACATTCCGCAACACCCCTGAATTCAAAATTTTACCTACTTGCATAGGTGAAAGATTAAAGCTAGTACTCTGACTTACTTTCACAGATCAAAGCAGTAGCTTTGTTCTATGGTCTTACTCACACTGCCCTTCTCCCTTGTCTTTCTATCGTATCCAGTTCCTTAGCGTATAAAAGTTTCATGGTAGATCAAAGCTATGCACTAGCTTTGACCATAGATCAAAGCTAGTTCATAGGTAGATCAATGCACTAGCTTTTATCTATGATCTTCACTGCCCTCTCCCTCGTCGACCTATCTTATCCGGTTCCTGAGTGTACAAAAGTTAAAATTTGACCTTGACCTAGCTTTCTTAAGGTCAAGGTCATCATACAATTTTCTTCCCCTTTACCGCCCAAGTAATCTGCTTTCTGTTTCATATTTCTATCTGAGACGGTTGCGAAAATATTTGGTGGACTAATGGACAGAAGAACACTGACAATTACAATACATCACCGCTTTGCAGGGGGATGTAATATTATTAATTATTATTATTATTATTATTATTATTATTATTATTATTATTATTATTATTATTATTATTAATAATACTAATAATAATAATAAGTCCTCACGTTTTGCACACTTCATTTTCCAGATATATTTGCCAACAATACTGTCGAGGTGAGCATTCATATTTACAATTTATGATGTACATAATGACTACATAGAAACACATTTGAAGTTTGATGGAATTCCTGCATGAGAAATAAAGGAGCAGAGTTTTGAGCGTGGAAAAATACATTTATTTCCAGCTTTTTAGAGTTCTGAGGAGTAAAAGCGTTTATTTGAATAAAACTTTTTTTTTTTTAACTACCGGTATGGCTGATCGGTGTTCTTGAACCGAGCACGACGATTTAAGACGGGCCATGAGAGGATCTCCGCCGCTGCTGGAACGCGATCATGTTTTGAACGCCGCCTTGTTTTCGCTGGTGGGTGTGGCTCGAGATGTTTGGAACGCAGCCGCAGCTGGTCTGCTCACTGTGTGAACTACACAGCACTGCTAACTGGTTAGCAAACTTAGGAAGAAAGTTACCCGGCATACTGAGGCTCTTTTCGGTACAGAGGAAACAACGTGACATCAACAGGCGGTGAACAGAATGCCTGCAGTCTCCAAAGGCGATGGGATGCGTGGCCTGGCCGTGTTCATTTCCGATATCAGAAACTGTAAGTTTGTTTATCACATTCATGACAGTTGCGTGTGGGCTCGTTAAAGCTACTTGTGGTTTGGAGTTGTCACGTTAAACATCATTATCCATAAGATTGGAACGGAAATGTAAAAACGTGTTACTTTTTCGCTCTAACTCCACGGTTTCAACAACTTTAAAGTTTTAAATGGGCTTTAAATCAGCGTAAACGGCTCCTTTACGCTAGCGCTAGCCGTTAGCCTCCGGTCGTAAACGTCACGCTGATGGGCGTGGCCTGCTGGCAGACTGGAGATGAT
The DNA here is from genome assembly GCA_013358685.1 of Antennarius maculatus. Classification (NCBI taxonomy): domain Eukaryota; kingdom Metazoa; phylum Chordata; class Actinopteri; order Lophiiformes; family Antennariidae; genus Antennarius; species Antennarius maculatus. The sequence goes on from CM023606.1 coordinate 27,615,056, forward strand.
GCGTGACTGACATTTTTATGGTTTACAGTTTACTGCCAAAACAAAACATTAAAATGATTTTTTTTTTTAAACTTTGTAAGAAATATTTAGCTCATGTTGAATAGGGTTTGCATATTAAATAGTTGGAACAACTGTGCTGCAGTATAACACAAAATTATCAAAAATTAGGCTTGAAGTTTCCCAAATAGATCATTTTTTCTAGTTTCAATTGTGCAGCTGGAGAGATTTTAGAGGAACTGGTCAGTCACCACACACACACACACACACACACACACACACACACACACACACACACACACACACACACACACACACACACACACATTCAAATTCAATGTTTTCAGTGGTTTCTACACAGCGGTTGCCTAACACATTGCCTAACACATACTTCCTATGATTCCCTTCTTTCTCATGATATTAAATAATCATTATACATAATGTAAATAATACATAATGATTGTGTTTTAGTGACTTTAGTGTATGACTTTTTACACTGTGAGAAATATGCTTGGTGATGCCCAAGAATTAGAAATCTATGAAGGCATATTTCACTCACTGAAGGGAAAAATAAAATACAGAGGTTTAAATCATTCCATGTCACATTCCAAAATTTAAATATGTAAAACAGTAATTAGGATAAAACATTGTGATCATTTTTATTTGAATGAAATTAAAATAGACAGTTTCATGATTAGGATAAATACAGTGATTTGTTTGCCTGATAATTGTGAACATATTATTTAAAGATGATAAAATAGGATGGCCAACAATTTCATTGGGAGGTCCAGTCACATGAACCCATACAGCAAACACTGATCCAGTTGTTTTTATTGTGGTCACATGCCGATTCCACAATTGGGAAAAATTGTGAGTGATCACATTACTATATAGCATGTAACGTATTTGTCATATCTTGCATATCTATTTTCAGGTAAAAGTAAAGAAGCAGAAATTAAGAGGATAAACAAAGAACTGGCCAATATCCGCTCCAAGTTTAAAGGTGAGTGAACTCTTGTGAGAGACGAGGCTGTGCTTCAGAGGTAGGGTTGCATGGCTTTAGAGAGCCACAAAAGACTGATTCATAGCAGTAGGCTAAAAACATTTATTATGTCATGACAATAACTCAGTTGCTGTGTATATTATTAAATGTTCGCACACCTCACTAAGAATTTGCTTTAATCTCAAGTTGATGTTATTGTCTTGCATTTGTTTCTCTATCTATAATTAATTTGCTTCTGAAAGCTAAAATTGTAAAAGTTATAAAATTTGCCAGCCCCAACCAAACTCTGCCTGAATCTGAAAATGTTTAGTGGTGAGAAGATACTGAACAAGGAAGCCTCCATAACAGCCACTTCACCCTCTGGTGTCCAGGCTAGAATTTAAAATCAGGGCTCACCGAAGTCAGTTTAGACATGAATGAACAGAAGTGTGACCCCTCACTACAATGTCCCTTCATCTTGCTGTCTTAACCTGTACTCTGTACCAGCCTGACAAAACAAGTTGTAAACTGAATTTGTATATATAATAATAGTTGTCTATTTATCAGAGAAAATATCAGTAATAATGTAACTCAGATATTCTCTCATGCGCTGCAGGACTGCCTTTTGATATTTGTGAAATTTAGGTATTTTCTATTTTAAAAACTGAAGTTTTTATTGGATATGCTACGTGAATCACAGGTAACAAGGACAATATAATTGAATTCTAACAGTTTTGCTGAAATGAAATGAAAACAGTGACAAAGATCCTGAGATTCTAAAAATATCTGTAAGATTCTCCCATTTCTCCTCCACTGGACACTGGTTTGGGATGAATCTCCCACAGGCTCATAGGCAAGGTCAGACCATAGGAATTCCTGCAGGTTTAAATGTTGAACTTTGTTTCTTTTTATGTGTGTGTGTGTGTGTGTGTGTGTGTGTGTGTGTGTGTGTATAGGAGACAAGGCTCTCGATGGCTACAGTAAAAAAAAGTACGTCTGCAAACTGCTTTTTATCTTTCTTCTGGGCCATGATATCGACTTTGGACACATGGAGGCTGTCAACCTCCTCAGCTCCAACAAGTACACAGAAAAACAAATTGTAAGTTTGTCCTTGTGTTCATCTGGGGTCTGAAGTTGAGACCATTTGTTTAGTGGCCAAATGGTTTGACATTATTTGTTTCTTCTTATATTGTTGTGATTGGACTAAAATGCATTTTTGCTTGTCCCCTCTTAGGGTTACCTGTTTATCTCAGTGCTAGTCAACTCTAACAGCGACCTGATCCGTCTGATCAACACTGGCATTAAGAATGACCTGGCCAGCTGTAACCCAACCTTCATGAACCTGGCTCTGCACTGCATCGCTAACGTGGGCAGCAGAGAAATGGCTGAGGCATTTGCTTCTGAAATCCCAAGAATCTTAGTAGCTGGGTTTGTACACACACACACACACACACACACACCTGACGTCTCTAACAGCAAACACCTTTTTATTAAAAAACACTGGGATCTTATATGCATTCACAAAAGTAATTGTTCTTATCATTATTTGAGTTAACCTTCAGAAGCTGGAAGAAACTTAAATGTCATAGTTCTATCATATTTTTTCCATTGTCTTCAATTATGTGGCGGAGCGGTGATTGTTCACGCCATCTGGTTTATTCTGCTATGAGTAGGGCGTGTATTTACACTTACGATCATTACTGTCCCTGAATAACATGACACCATTATGGATCATCTTGCTCTTTGGGCTGTCCGTCTCCATGAGGTTGTAATCAAGATGAAAACGGAGATCCCAAAATGATGTTTGTTCAATTTGTGCAGAGTCGTAACATTCCAGACCATACTTGAATTTATTTGACGTTTTCATTGTATAATTGCCTCTTGCATAGTCTAAATGATGCGGTCTGCTTTGACTGCATGGGATTATGTTCACATTCCTGAGGGATTCATGGAAAACAACAGTTGTATTTCTTAATGTTAGGTGGGTCTGGATATGATAAAGGACCAGATTTTATTTTGCTTCTTACCACTTAGTTCTTCTAATGCTTTGAAATCATTTTTATATTTACTTCTGCTGAGCAGCTGTTAGATTTTAGTTAGTTTTTTACGAGTTTAGATTTTGTTTGGTTGTGTTTCTAAAGTGGTTCCTGCAGTGGTTCATACACACAATCCTGTAAAGATGTAGTCATCATTATAATGGTAACGCCAGGTGTTTCCGAAATGTCCTGAAATCTGAATGTGTAAGTGTTGCATGAAATTATGATATGAGTGATTTAAATGTTATATTTCTTATGTATTGGAATTGAATGAATGAATAGTGCTGTGTGTATTTCCATCAGAGACACAATGGACAGTGTGAAGCAGAGTGCAGCGCTGTGTCTACTACGACTCAACAGGACGTCTCCTGATCTGGTGCCTATGGGTGAATGGACGGCGCGTGTGGTCCATCTGCTGAATGACCAGCACCTGGTAGGATTGGATCCAGTCATGTCCTGTTTAATTCATAGCATTTCTGTGCAAGGAAAGATGCACATCTAACAGGCAGTAGGTACCAGAGCCCACCATGCTGTAAATAGTCTCCTGCATCAGGCTGGTCCTCTGTCAACCATGACCCAACAGCACCTTGTCGGTATCAGCTCAATAAAAACTAAATGTTTGCCTTCATGTCCACAACGAGGCAGCTAACAGGTTGTATTTCACCAAATTGCTCTAGTCTTCATTCGTTCATTCGTTCATTCATTCGTTCATTCGTTCATTCGTTCATTCATTCGTTCATTCATTCGTTCATTCATTCATTCATTCATTCATTCATTCATTCATTCATTCATTCATTCATCCTCAATACCTGCTTCCTCTGCTATATCTGGAGCCTATCACAGCGGACTTTGGGCATGAGACAGGGTACACTCTGGGCGTGAAGTCAGTGTACTGCGAAGCCTGTTCAATTCAGATGTTGTAATTTATTCTTTCGTAGAGGAATGTCCACAATTTGTTCACACTAGTAGTCAATTTTCTCCTTGAACTATATCAATGAGCATATCTCCTCAGAGCAACACAAACACAGGTCTGTTCATTGACAACAGGCATTTAAATGTCAAGTGTGTTTAGTTTTGTTAGTTGATATTCATCCTGCTTAACCTGTTCACAATGACATGTAGCATTAGAATTGGTTGTTAGTATGACTTTGGAACACATTTGAAACACACCCAGAATGATGGTATGTTATTTTATCTTGGATTTGGTTGTTTAGAATGTTTTAAACCTTTTCAGGGAGTGGTAACAGCAGCCACCAGCCTCATCACCACTCTGGCTCAGAAGAGTCCTGATGACTTCAAAACATCCATCTCACTGGCTGTGGCCAGGCTCAGCAGAGTGAGTGTTTTTTTGTTCGTATTATAACATCTCACCGAGGCCAAAGATAAAATCTCATTTCGCCATCTGCGTTATCTTGTTTTTGCTCATCTAGATCGTGACTTCCGCTTCCATCGACCTGCAGGATTATACATATTACTTTGTTGCTGCACCGTGGTTATCTGTCAAACTGCTGCGCCTGCTGCAGTGCTATCCTCCTCCTGGTATAGTGCATACATTATTTCCTCTGTAGAATGGTGCAGTCCCATCACTGACTGGTTAGCATTTGCCATTATCTAGACTCATGATCTCACAGTTATTTTATTTATTTTTTCATTTATTTATTCTCCAAAAGTCAATTTATTAGATTTCTCTCTGAAATGAATGGGCACTACCAAAAATATGTAATATAGGAAAAACGGTGACACTGAATTGGCCATAGGCATGAATGTGAGTGTCAGTGGTTGTTGGGCTGTGTGGCTTTGCAATAAGGTGACAACTTGTCCATGGTGTTACCACCACCCATACAAAGTCAGCTGGGATTGAATTTGATGGGATAAAGTTAAATAAAATGATTTGAATACTAAATACTGAGTTGACACTGCTGCTGTTCCTTCTTGTTAATGGCTGTCTTTCTAAAGTGGAATAACATTAATCAATTGAAATAAAAAATATCCAATGAAGCCCTTAAATAGTTCATTGACTGAATTAAATGGACTGTATTTGAAATAAGTTACAGGAGGTGTTAAGAGCTCGTCCTTTATTGTTGCAGAGGATGCTGCTTTACGAAGCCGTCTGACTGAGTGCCTGGAGACCATCCTCAATAAAGCCCAGGAGCCCCCAAAGTCCAAGAAGGTCCAGCACTCAAACGCAAAGAATGCTGTTCTGTTTGAAGCCATCTCCCTTATCATCCACCATGACAGGTTGGTCATTCCTGTGACTCCATGCCAGCTGCTGCTCATTGAACTCCTGCATTATGGTGGAGATGTAGTTGTGTTCTGGAAAAGGAAACTACAACACTGGATGTGTTTTTAAAGGGAGTGCTAAGGGTGGTCCATTGTGATTCCATTATATTGTAATAGATCTCAGTTTTCAATTCAACTGACCCACAAGAACAGCAAAAAAATGAAAACCCAATCTCTGACTAATTTATGCCTTGTTTTTAAACTGCACATCCAGGCCACACAACAAAACTGATTGGCATCAGTTCACCCTTCTACGTTGTAAAGCATGTTTAAAGATGCTGATGTCTGTGGTAACATTCGGACGCTACAGCTTGTGTTGTTTCTTCTTCCAGCGAGCCCACCCTGTTGGTCCGAGCCTGCAACCAGTTAGGCCAGTTCCTGCAGCACAGAGAAACCAACCTCCGTTATCTGGCTTTGGAGAGCATGTGCACACTAGCCAGCTCTGAGTTTTCCCATGAGACCGTAAAGACACACATAGAAACTGTGATCAATGCTCTGAAGGTGAGTCCTTCAACAGCAATGTGGCGTGATTATTGCTTGCTCGTGAAAATGATTTGTACTGCTTTCTTTAACAAACTGCTTCTTGTAAGGTCCTCTGACAAAGCTAGCAAGGTAAAGGTATTGTTCCAGAGTAGGACCATATGTGATGATTCTGATGATGATAAAGAGCCCCTATTGCTGATAGAACAGCACTTGTTGCTTATTGTTGTTTGATGGATGTGTCCTGTGGTGGGAAAAATGAATATATATCTAATTATGTACAACTTAAAAAGTGTGTGTGTGCGTGTGTGTGTGTGTGTGTGCGCGCGCGCGCGCGTGTGCACATGTGGTGATCTCACACTTTGTAAACTTTCTCTTCCATGACTTACTTTGCTGTCCACAAATCACAGAATAGTGGAAGCAAGTGCTCCGTGAAATCCCATCAGTATCTAATACATTGTCAGAATAACACTCAGAGTGTATACGACCAACACTCAGTTTGTCACTTTTTTTCCATGATATGCTACTGTACATGTAGTTGTGTAACAATATTGATACGAGCCCCCCATAGCTGATTTTACATAAATAAAGACAAGTGACGACTCCATATCTGTGCTCTATTCTGACCGACGACTGAATCCCAGTCTCGTCCTGCAGAAGTGAAGAATGATGTGTAAAACTTGTCATTCAGTCTGCTCCTCATGTTTTCCCTTGACCTTGACCCATGCTGCACAAGCCTCATTTTGTTGTGAGTGAAGTAACAAGCATTCCTGTGCACTGACAGAACTTCATGTCTTCCTTCAGTACGACCATTCTTCTTTAAAGCCTGGCCATTAGCTACCAGCCTCCCCTTTTTCCTTGTCCTGAACTATACCATTAGGGTATGCTCCATGTTCTCCCAAGATTTCCAGGGGTCTAACAGTGTCTATATGACAGGTTACGATTGAATTTAAGTGGTTGGTGTGTTAAGATTTGAGAGATATTCTTCACAACGTGCTGTGTATGTGATTTGTTTTGTGTTCTAAACAGACAGAACGTGATGTGAGTGTTCGCCAGCGGGCTGTTGATCTGCTCTACGCCATGTGTGATCGCAGCAATGCCAAGCAGATTGTGGCAGAGATGCTTAGCTACCTGGAGACTGCGGATTACTCCATCAGAGAGGAGATAGTGGGTACAGGCCTTCAAACCATGTAGTTCTCCTGTCTGCTGCTGTCATCCTCAGCCAGTCACCTCTCTTCCTCAGGTTCTTAAGGTGGCTATCCTTGCAGAGAAATATGCAGTGGACTATACTTGGTACGTGGACACTATCCTTAACCTAATCCGCATCGCTGGTGACTATGTCAGTGAGGAGGTGTGGTATCGTGTCATCCAGATAGTCATAAACAGAGATGATGTCCAAGGCTACGCTGCCAAGACTGTCTTTGAGGTGGGTATGAAAATTTATGCCATCACAGATCAAGACAGTCGCGTATATGACGTCCTGTTTCCCTTATCCTGTTTTTAAAAGAGCAACAGGTTTTATCTATTGGTCCTCATGAGTAAGTAAAGAATAAGGATTTTTCTATCCATTAGACATAAACTACCTGGGTTATTTGGATGAGACTTTGGAGGGGGATTGGAAATATATTACTGTTCAAGCAACTTACCTTGTTTCAAGAATGTTTCAGTTCTTATTTCAATTATTTAATCTGTTAAATACACACAATTCAAAGTAAAGTTATTTAACTCATTCACTGCCAACGCTTTGTACCAATTGATCTCCTTTGGACATTCATCAGTGTTTTCTTTCTGTTCTTGACTGATCACAAGATGTTTCACTCGGAGCGACACTGCGTTCGCTCATTGGTGAACTCTGACATACACAAAACTTTGTCGCGTCGTAAGCTGCTGCCATATCCCCGTCTTCCTCTGATTCGCCGTCCTCTATTCCTTAACTGGATCAGTTGTCATGACAATAAATTCCATGATTAGAAGCCTGATTTTCACTGTCCTCCAGCCCTCCCTGTTGAAAAATGTAATTGAATTGTATTGGGTAATGTATATCCTAAATTTACTTCCATTATGAAAAAAAATTTTTTTAAACAGTCCTAAGTTTGAAATTGTCAACAGTTTTTTAAAAAGGTGCAGAGTTGAAATTGATTTAAATAAAGTTTTGCGAATAAATAAAAATAGATCCCCAAGAATTCCTCAAGGAGTCATCAGAGGAACCAGTCAGTGATCGTAGGCTTGTTGCTCACTGTGTGAGGTCCACTTAGTCAGTGTTAGTTGTGTCTAGCTGCCTTTACTATTGGTTAGTGTGGTTTCCTCCATGTTGTTCCTAACCCCATGATGTCATGCTTTGTGAACAAATGCAGGCTCTACAGGCTCCCGCTTGCCATGAAAACCTGGTGAAGGTGGGGGGTTACATCCTGGGAGAGTTTGGTAACCTCATTGCCGGGGACTCACGCTCCAGGTATGGAATTTGCAATGTTTCAGTGTTACTTTAGATTCAATGCTCGTCTGACAAAAACAAATGTCTCAGTGATGTCTCCTCCAGGTAATGTATTCCATAACCCGTTCTCTTAGACTTTACTGTCAAAATAGGAAGTGACTGATTGAACCGGTGCGTTCTGTGAGCTGAGCAGGCTGAGGTGTCCTTCAGCCAACCATGATACCGTTTAAAGTGCTTCTTGTTTCATGCTGTGTCAGCCCTCTGGTCCAGTTCAACCTCCTACACTCCAAGTTCCACCTGTGCTCGGTGCCAACACGTGCGCTGTTGCTGTCGGCCTACATCAAGTTCATCAACTTGTTCCCAGAAGTGAAGACCACAATCCAAGACGTCCTGCGCTCCGACAGCCAGCTCCGCAATGCTGATGTGGAGCTTCAGCAGAGGGCCGTCGAATACCTCAGGCTCAGCTGCATCGCCAGCACTGACATACTGGTTAGTGAATCACACAGGAACTGTCCAAGATTCTCACGAACAAGCTTTCAAAGCTTTGAAGACAGAGGACATTAGTTGAAAGCACCAAGTGTGGGCTGTACTTAGGTGATTTGTTCTGGGTCGTTCTGACTGGGTCACCTTTGTAAATCATGATGATTTAGTGTTGAGACAATGACTTTTTCTGTGAGTCTTTTGAGATAAAAATATTTTTAAAGCTCCTCTGCTGTCTCCTGACATTTAGTGCATAGTAGCAAAAAACACTCCTGAAAGAAGAAAGGATTAACTCACCTGAAAAGATGATCCTATCTCCTATATTGCTGCTGGATAAGAACGAAAACTAGTTTTTTTGATCCATGGTTTATTCTTGGCCTTAGAAGCGTTGTGTATTTCTTAAACTTTTTTCTGGTGTTTTAAAGAGTAGATTCAGTGCAGATAAAATGATGAAAAATGGTAATACGTTTATTATCAATTATTCTTATTATTGTAATACATGTATCTAAAAGATACAGAAACGATCTTTTTAAATGCAGTTTGTTATTCTGAGATGGGGCTGCAGAAATGGGACTGTCACCTCCTTTCTGGCCATTCGTCTGTTGGTACTGTAAACACGCACACTCACGTACATCAACATAAAAGCACCAGCTGGCTTTTGTCAGTGATGTAGTTCTTTAGTAGTTCACTTACGTGAGCTCAACATTCTAGAGCTGGACTCAGAATGAGTTTGGCCTTCAGCAGATGGGTGAAATTGCATCGCTATAAAGGACTGGTGCATGCTGGATTTAGAAGAGGACAAAACAAGCCCGTGATTGTAAAATGGAATATGACACAGTAGTGGTTTGATGTGCGTTTGTTTTAACCAAGCTGTGGGCGCTCTAATCTGAGAAATCCGAACAAAAACACTTCACAATGTTGCTATTTAAATAATGGATTAATGCTGAATATCAATTTGCACAATCCATAGTTCTGTATGCTCAAGAGTTATACTAGATATTATTACAATGATATTCAAAGTTGTATTTTTACTCATATTTTGTATTGAGCATTCCACAGACCTGAAACAAAATCTCATTGCTCAATAGAACCTGTGTTCTGTCTTGACATTAAAGACAGTGATTCTGATTCAGAAATTCAGAAAAAGACTGGCAAACCAAAAACCTTCACCCACAAAATCCAATCAGGTTGTAGTGTGAAAGATTTAAACTCCTCTTTGTGTTTGCTTTCCTGCTTCACGTAGTTGTACCTGTCACACTGAGTGAACATTTCCAGAATAGTGGATCTTGATCTCTATTTGAACCATCTCTTGCTTCACAGGTGCTATTTCCTCACAACTCACAGAGAAAAACTCTTTACGTCATAGTGGCCACTCTTTGTCGTCAGACTTTTTCAGTTACTCCAGATATGTAAAATAATTGCCAGCCACTGCTGCTGACTGCATGTTGAACTATTATCTGTCTATTGCCCCGCTGTAAATGTCACAGTTGTCCTTCTACGTGTCCTTCCACAGGCCACAGTCTTGGAAGAGATGCCTCCTTTCCCAGAGAGAGAATCTTCGATTCTGGCCAAACTAAAGCGGAAGAAAGGCCCAGGCAACCTGCCGGACATTGATGATTCCCGGAGGAACGTCAACGGCAACACAGAACACAGTGAGAGCACCGAGGAGACAAAAAAGGTAGAGGACTTTTTAAGTGGAGCCTGTTTCGTAACAGGTCCTTATCCACATTGGTCATTTTTTTAAAACATTGTCTGATGATTACAAATCAATCAATCAATCAACCTTTATTTATATAGCGCTTAATCATATCAGCAGACATTTTCAGAGCTTTAACAGACAGAGAAACCTAACAAAAAACAGAAGGGACGATACCGATGTGTGGTTTTGTGGTACTGTATTGATTCTTCCAAACATAGCTGATTTTTTGCTTTTTTTTATTATTGATTTCTGTGTAATGGTTTGAGATGACCGAAAAGGTGTTAGGAAATAAGATAAGCCTTTATTGTCCCACAGCGGGAAAATTTGTGCGATGTGGGAGGGTGGGTGGGCGGGCTGAAGACACGCAGAACCGAACCCACAACAACTATGAAGGGTGTTTGGTATTGGGTTGTGTGCTCCATCCACTGTGTTATTTGTGCCTCACTGTATTGATTTTTAGCTAGTTAAGATAAATCAATACGGGCTGGAAATCTCAGCTCTTTTTTGTTGCTCAAGCTTAAGGCACAATCTATTATTATAATTTCCCCTAAAATTAAATTTAGTAAAACAATAAAGTAAAAAAATATAGTGTGTGTGTGTGTGTGTGTGTGTGTGTGTGTGTGTGTGTGTGTGTGTGTGTGTGTGTGTGTGTGTGTGTGTGTGTGTGTATACAGTATTCCCACGTTACTCATGGTTAATGTGTTCCAGGACCACCAGCGAAAGTTGAAATTCCGCGATATAGCAACCAAATCTTTATTTTATTATATACATATAATTTAAACGTTTATGAACCCTCCCCATACTAATGGTAAACCACCTGAGGAGTTGCAGCATGTTTGGGAGCCTTTGCAATGGATTCACAAAGACACAATTCCACTTCACAAAACAAAAATAAACTTGCAGGAGGACCGTGAGTCTCGGAATCCAGTGGACACACGGCTGTCAGCCAATAGCATGCACGGACGGTATCATGTGACTACAGCTCATGGGAGACACTTGCTCCTCGCCTCTCGCTTGTCCACGATGAGATAAACACATTTGCATTTATACATAATTTGAAAAATCTGCAATGTAGTGAAGCAAACCTTGAAGCGCAAATAAGCGAGGGAATACTGTGTGTGTGTGTGTGTGTGTGTGTGTGTGTGTGTGTGTGTGTGTGTCTGTGTGTGTGTGTGTGTGTGTGTGTGTGTGTGTGTGTGTGTGTGTGTGTGTGTGTGTATGTATATATATATATATATATATATATATATATATAAATAAACAGTATATACTGCTGTCAGGCGATTAAGAAAATTAAGCTAATTAATTACAGGATTTGTAATTAATTAATCTAATTAATCGCATTTCAATCTCATACCTGCTAAAGGCCCCCAAATAATTTGAATTCTAGGACATTATGAAATTGTAGTGCATGACTAATCAATATACTTCACCAAGAAGAGAAGATTTGAAATCCACATTTTTATTGGTTAAGTGTGCTTTATAAATGAAATTCAAAAGAAAAAAAGCCAAGCACATCAGCAGACCAAGGTGCATTTCTCAAAAGTGTAATACAAATACAGTTAAATAAAATAAATTTCAGAAATAAAATATGGCTGAGTCTCAAACAGTCACATAAGCAGACTCTCAATCAAAATGAATAGTATAACATGCCTCTAAATAAGGCAACAAGAAGGGGCTCAGAGCTGATCCCTGATGCAGTCCCACCTCCACCTTGAACTCCTCTGTCACACCTACAGCACACCTCACCACTGTCTTACAGTCCTCATACATGTCCTGCACCACTCTAACATACTTCTCTGCCACTCCAGACTTCCTCATACAATACCACAGTTCCTCTCTGGGCACCCTGTCATAAGCTTTCTCCAAATCTACAAAAACACAATGCAGCTCCCTCTGGCCTTCTCTGTACTTCTCTATCAACATCCTCAAAGCAAATACTGCATCTGTAGTACTCTTTTTTGGCATGAAACCATACTGCTGCTCACAAATGCTCACTTCTGCCCTTAGTCTAGCTTCCACTACTCTTTCCCATAACTTCATTGTATGGCTCATCAGCTTTATTCCTCTGTAGTTGCCACAACTCTGCACATCTCCCTTGTTCTTAAAAATGGACACCAGCACACTTCTCCTCCACTCCTCAGGCATCTTCTCACTATCTAAGATCCTGTTGAACAACCCAGTCAGAAACTGTACTGCCACCTCTCCTAGACACTTCCAAACCTCCACAGGTATATCATCAGGACCGACTGCCTTTCTACTCTTCATCCTCTTCAGTGCTCTCCTCACTTCATCCTGACTAATCTTTGCTACATCCTGGTCCACAACAGTCACCTCTTCTAGTCTTTGTTCTCTCTCATTTTCCACGTTCATCAACTCTTCAAAGTACTCTTTCCATCTTCCCATCACACTGCTGGCACCTGTCAATAGACTTCCATCCCTATCCTTAATCACCCTAACCTGCTGCACGTCCTTCCCATCTCTGTCTCTCTGTCTTGCCAACCTGTATAGATCAGTCTCTCCCTCCTTACTGTCCAACCGAGCATACAAGTCATCATAAGCTTCTTGTTTGGCCTTTGCTACCTCTACCTTCACCTTACGCTGTATCTCCCTGTACTCCTGTCTACTCTCCTCAGTCCTCTCAGTGTCCCACTTCTTCTTAGCTAACCTCTTTCTTTGTATACACTCCTGTACCTCCTCATTCCACCACCAAGTCTCCTTATCTACTTTCCTTCCAGATGACACACCAAATATTCTCCTACCTGTCTCCCTGATCACATTAGCTGTAGTTGTCCAGTCATCTGGAAGCACCTCCTGACCACCCAGAGCCTGTCTTAACTCCTTCCTAAAGGTCATGCAATACCCTTCCTTTTTTAGCTTCCACCATTTCGTCCTCTGCTCTGTCTTTGCCCTCTTCATCTTCGTCACCACCAGAGTCATCCTACACACCACCATCCTATGCTGTTTGGCTACACTCTCGCCTACCATTACTTTGCAGTCACTGATCTCCTTCAGGTTACTTCGTCTACACAAGATGTAGTCTACCTGTGTGCTCCTACCACCACTCTTATAGGTCACCCTATGTTCCTGCCTCTTCTGGAAGAAAGTATTCACTACAGCCATTTCCATCCTTTTTGCAAAGTCAACCACCATCTGTCCTTCTGCGTTCCTCTCCTGGATACCAAACCTACCCATCACTTCCTCGTCACCTCTGTTACCTGCACCAACATGTCCATTGAAGTCTGCACCAATGACAACTCTCTCACTTCTAGGTATGCTCTGCATCACTTCATCAAAGTCCAACCAGAATTTCTCCTCCTCCAGCTCACATCCTACCTGTGGAGCATACCCACTAACAACATTGAACATCACACCTTCTATTTCTAGCTTCAGACTCATCACTCTATTCGACACTCTTTTTACCTCCAGGACATTCCTAACAAACTCCTCCTTCAAGATAACTCCTACTCCATTTCTCTTCCCATCTACACCATGATAGAACAACTTGAACCCTGCTCCTAAACTTCTAGCCTTGCTACCTTTCCACCTGGTCTCCTGGACACACAGTATGTCTACCTTCCTCCTCTGCATCATGTCGACCAACTCTCTACCTTTTCCTGTCATAGTTCCAACATTCAACGTCCCTACTCTTAGTCCTATACTCTTGGCGCTCCTCTTCTCTTTCTTCGTGCGAACGCACTTTCCTCCTCTCTTTCTTTGACCAACAGTAATCCAATTTCCACCGGTGCCCTGTAGGTCAACAGCGCCGATGGCGGTCGTTGTTAACCCGGGCCTCGACCGATCCGGTATGAGACATAGGTTTGATTCGCATCTTTGATTTGGCAAAAGTTTTACGCCGGATGCCCTTCCTGACGCAACCCTCTGTATTTATCCGGGCTTGGGACCGGCACAATAAGACAGCCCTAATATATATTCTCACAGTATTTATAGTTAACATGAATTTTCTATAAGTACCCGTCCTGCACACGTTCATGGGAAATCTGGCGCCTGTCCCTGTGATTTTGCATGAGAGATGTGGTTCCCACCGGTTCAAAATCTGCATGGAGAGACAAACATTCAAACACACACACACACACACACACACACACACACACACACACACACACACACATTCACATTTACAAGCCATTTAGTCACCAAGTCACCTCACTGTGGGAGGAATCTGGAGAAGGGAACCATTCCAGACATCTGGATGACAAAAAGAACACGCAAAAGTCACATACTGTATGTCACATATTTACGATATATTGCGTTTAGTTGAACTGTAGCTTCTGTGGATCATGTTGCCAGATTCTTGATGATACACAGCTATATCACATCCAAAAAATGGTTGACTGACTCAGCAGCTCCATCTTGTTTCTACAGTTATGTAATAGTCGCTAGAATACCTGTTCGGGTATCATAATCTGGTCGTGTGTTGCCTACTTCCTTTCCCCCAATCCTCTTCCTCCCATCCATCATCACATCTAGCCGTTAGCAAAGGAAACACTGTGGGTGAGCGTCTTAGGGCTGGCCAGGAGGACGACAGGTTGGACGGGTACCTCCGCTAATGCTACCAGGTCTGGACCGCAGCGTTCAGACCTTTCAGGCCTTTTCCTTTTGTGTTTTACCAAAGATTTTTTATGCGAACAGGAAAAACCTTTTTCTGATGTATCGACATCTCATTTCAAACAAAATTATATAAGACAGGCATCTTTAAATCTGCCATGTTCTGTGTGTTGTTGAACTATTAGTTTTCTGGCCTTTCTATTCATTTCCTTGACCTGTAATGTCCCCTGTCTTCTGTCCTTCCTTCTACATCCTCATCCCTCTCTCCTTTGTTTTCTGTTCCTGTTACTTTTCTTTCTCCATCAGTCTTCCTCTTCACCGATGGCCGACCTTCTCCCCACCAACAGACCCCGGCCCGTCTCCTGTAGCTCTGTCATGCTCTCTGCTGGGACAGTGGTATATGTTAAGAGTTACAAACAATGACCACATCCATAGTGCAGTGAATGTGGTCACTTCTACTTGTGTGGATTGAAGTGTTTAAATATCACTCAGTGGCACTCAACTAACATGTTCTTCTATGTTTTAGCATTTAGCTTTTGATTCACTCATTGTCCTCACTTTTCTGCATAAATCAGCACCAAATACTATATTTGCAGACCATCTTTTCGCCATAATTGTGGGTTAATGCAACATGTGAGCGTGCTGGAGCTGCTGACCAGTCTGTTGGTGGTCATGAACAACATGAATTCCTTGGAAATTGGCGCAAAAATAAACCAGTGAGGTTAAATAGTTTAAGCATATGGAGTACGAAGCTAACAGCACCACCCTGAGCATTAAAGGTTGATGGTTACAGGTACAGTTTAAAGTAATGTCAACATTTTAGCTCTTCATCCTGGTGTTCATGCCAAATTGTTCCCTATTTATCAACACGGCACAACTCTCACAGCTAGCTTGCATTACAACCAGTTTAACACTTCCCAGTTAAACGGATCAAACTACGCTGTTGAAGCGTTTCCCCGCCTCATCCAGGTGTTTTTCAACTCTGTGGAAGAGTGTTCATGTTCGTGTAGACAGGCAGCTGTTGCTCACAGAAGCTGACAGCATGTCCGGCAAAAGTAATGGGACGTGCCCAAACTAACACTCACCCTCGTGATCCTATAGCTGATATTTCCATACAAAAAACTGAGTTCAAATCACAGTTTGACTTAAATGTCTGATTTATAAAACTGTTGATTCAGTGTCTTCACAGTTAGTGATTATATAAGGGACTATTACCCTCTTATACTTTTGCTTTGTGAATAGATGGCATACTAAAGATGTGTCCTCTCTCCCAGGGCTCCACCGAACCCTTCACAGACCTTCTGAATGTGAACTCAACCCCTCCTGCGGGGGCCAGTCTCCTGGTTGACGTCTTTTCGGAGAGCTCCACCTCCCCTGCATCCATAGAAGTGTCTGAAGAACATTTTCCTAGGTGGGCCCATGTTGTGTGGTTGATGACATGAGCAGAGAAATACAAGTCCACATGGCATTAATGATCCAGCAATTACACTTTAAACCCATTGAGACCGATATTATTTATTTATAATTCTCTCATAGACTCTAGAGAGGTAGTTATAGTGAATTTTAACATCTGGTGTGTTTAACAAAATTCAAAAACACTATTTCTATTAATTAATGATCATCCGACCCTAACCCTGTGTCTGATCCCATTATGTCACTGATCATCAGCTAACATCCTGCCTGAAATCTTGAGAAACTATGCAGCTACATGAAAAGGCAAAGTTTTGAATTCCAAATTGTGCTTTGAAATTTCAGGTTTGTTTGCAAGAACAACGGTGTCATCTATGAGAACCAGCTTTTGCAAATCGGACTGAAGTCTGAGTACCGGCAGAACCTGGGTGAGCTACTTTATTATTCAGAATACTTCAGGAATGTTCTGCATCTTTTGCTTTTCATAAATCCAGTCACATCTCAGCAGCTTTAAAGAAACAACTCAACCAAAAATGAATATTCAGTGATTATTTTAGGAGAGTACTGCACCACAATTTTGCTTTGACGCACTGACAGTACTGACCTGACTACAAGGATGAGTAGACAACGTCTGAATTTTAATTTTTAAGGGTACTTTTTGTGACTTCTGATGATAAGAAAATAATGAAAAAAGCCAGGCATGAAACATGATTAGTCATGATTTGTACAAGGAAAAACTTGACTTTTATCCCACAGGTCGCATGTATATTTTCTACGGCAACAAGACGTCAACGCAGTTCCTCAGCTTCTCCACATCAGTGACCAGTCACGACCCACTCAAGACTCATATCCGGTCCCCTGCTCAGTCGTTTCTCCCCTTAGACGTGATTGTCCTGTTCTAGTAGATGTACAGAATTTTCCGCACTATAAGGCGCACCTAAAAGCTTTTAATTTTCTCAAAAACCAACAGTGCACCTTATAGTCTGGAAAATACTGTTCTGTCTCTGCACACCATGTCCAGATGAACATGTCCAGGCCTAAAGCATGACAACATGTACGGTATGACGGAAGAGGAATACTTACCAGTCTGCTATAGATTATGTTAATGTCATTTCGGCATGTGTACAGTCCTTGACTATTGCCTCCACAGCTGTCTGTCCATGCTAAGCCAGTAGACCCCATAGTAGAAGGTGGGGCTCAGGTTCAGCAGATCCTCAACATTGAGTGTGTGTCAGATTTCACAGACGCTCCGGTACTCAACATCCAGTTCAGGTAGGTGTCTGACTGCTTCATTAAAAAGAAAATAAAAAGGATATGCAGTATTTGTATGTATAATTTACTGCGCTGCTTTGGCCAACAGATACGGTGGAACCCTTCAGAACATCGCAGTGAAACTTCCTGTGATGCTGAACAAGTTCTTTCAGCCCACAGAGATGACATCCCAAGATTTCTTCCAAAGGTGGAAACAGCTTGGAGCGTAAGGAAGGAAGGCACACACACACACACACATTAAAGTTAGAGAACCATCGGTGGAAGTTTCTGCATTTTAAAAATGTATTTTCTACTTCTTCTGTAATTTATTGATTTGTTGATCTGATTTATTGATTCATGGGAATCCTGGAAACAACACTGCTGGTTTCTGATGTAACCAACTCATGTGGTTTCTCTCCACAGACCTCAGCAAGAGGTTCAGAAAATCTTCAAGGCCAAACACTCGATGGACACGGACGTTACCAAGGCCAAGGTAAAAAAAAACCCAAAAACTTTTATGAACATCACAGAGACAGAATAATGAATAATTAGATGGATATTTCTATTCCTCTTCTATGATACAGGTAGTGTTTGGTAAATGAGTCATCATGAAACGAGTCATCACACTGCCAAACTATCAGCTGTGTCGACACTGTGTCACTGAATACAATAATATATACAATAATATAATTTAAGTCATAGTATTTTATACAACATTATTTTATTTACCTGTTTACCTTTATTTAAATTCAAAATATTTTTATTTTTAGACACACTCAGTGAATAATGTGATCATGTATCATAATGTGAAAATCGAAGTGTGTTGTGAATGACGATGCTTGTAGACTGGGATTTTTTTTTTTTTTTAAACAAATTTTTATTTAAAAAGAAAAATGTTTCCAGCATTTTGAAATTGAGTCTGTTACGCTTTTTTGATGCAACTTCTCCAGCTGTAAAAATCACCTGGGAAAGATGAAGCTGGGGTGCGCTTCCTTATATACATACAGTAGTTTTTGTGAGTCAGCGTCACTTTAAAACACTTCCTGTAGTGATCACGTGACTTTCTTAAAGCGATATGCGCACTGACACGGCGTTTCGGTAATGAGCTTGAAGCATACCCGGACACATCGGTGTTGTTGGACCCACCACTAGATGCAGGTATTTTATCTAATTACAGTTCATTAAAGTGAACTCTCAAAAGTCAGGAGGAAATCAGATGTTTTTATGATTAAATGAATTAATAACACATTTTCGTGGCTAAATACGTTTTTTTTTTAACTCCATGTCAAAGTTATTGTTTAAAGAGTAGGAGCAGCAGTTCCATGCTGTGACATACTGTAGAATGTGAGGTAATCAATGGTAATCAATACCAATACAATACCTGCTTATTACAGGTTTTAGAGATCATCATCCCTCTGTGCAGATCACAGTATGTGTTGTATTCAGTAATTTATTCTAGAAGAAACATGATGAGAACAGTCAAGTCTTGTTTGTTTCTTTTCTTCTGAAACTGAAGCATTGTATTGTTGTAACCGCTGGACCAAGATTTCATTCAATCACGAGTCAAAATAAAATAAATAGTCAATTTAAAACAAATACATACTGTGCTGTTTTTTTGAGATGTTGTAATATCATAATGTTGATAATTTCTTCATAATAAATGCACATATTTTTGTTTGACTCAAACTAACCAGTTAAACTCCCTGTGCTGTTTTCAGATGAGTTTCTATGACCCTGGTTGTTTGAGTGATGAGCATGTTAGGTGGGTGCTGGAGCCCCCCAGTGAAAGAAATCACTGACTGGTCTTTCAGATGAAATAGAATTGACAGTAACACTAAAGATTAAAGTGTCAAACTCCAATCAACAAAGCACCAGCAGGAGACCCCTGACTTTTATCATCAATAAATCCAGCGCATGAACACTTTCTAAAGAAGCAGCCAGTACAAGTAAAACAACTGAAGACAGAGTCCGGACAGGTTAGAGACGTGTGTAAATGGTTAGGGTTCTTCATCAGTGTCCTTATTGACCTTACGAATACAGACTACTGCCACCTGCTGGCCTGGAGTTCTACATCCTACCATGTAGGTAGAGAACCTGTGTGCCGTCTGGCCACCGGCTCAAGGTTCTGTGTTGTGTTCAGGTGTTCCTTTTGGATCTGTCACCTGTTCCCTGGTGGTTTCTAGTACGGGCAGCATTCAGCTGATGTTCAGCTACGTTAGCAGATGTGCTGCAAATGTTTAAGATTTCTTATTGAGCTGGCAGAAATGAATCTTGTGTTGAAGCCTAGTATTACCTTTGCACTGCATTGGACAACTGTGTTGAGTTGATGATCCAATATTTCCTGCTTAAAGTATGTCAGCCTCCTTTTGCATGTATTTTAGTTTGTAGATAGGAATTTTATCTTTGAATTTTCCATGTGTGGATGCTTTTGTAGATCTTGGGTTTTGGTGTGGCTCTGCTGGACGGGGTGGATCCCAATCCTGCAAACTTTGTGGGAGCTGGGGTCATTCACACTAAGAACACTCAGGTGGGCTGCCTCCTCAGACTGGAGCCCAACACACAAGCACAGGTGAACACACACACACACACACACACACACACACACACACACACACACACACACACACACACACACACAGACACACACCCTTCCAACCACTATGCAGCCTGTCTAACTATGTGTGCTTTCTGTTCAGATGTACCGTCTGACCCTCCGGACCAGCAGGGACTCGGTGTCTCAGCGACTGTGTGACCTCCTGTCTGAACAGTTTTAGAACGTCAGCTCCAGCATTTTGACACCTCAACTCTTCTGGTCGCAGTTTAGTTTGGGTTGTGATGTATAGTGTTTTTTGTTTGTTTGTTTGTTTTTACTTACTTTACATGTAAATGAAGTGAAATGTATTCTTTACTCGCAGCTTTCTGAATATGTCACTGCTTTAGACCTGTCTTTTCCTCTGGAGATGGAGGATCATTATAGATTGAGTTTGAATTAAAATAAAAAAGCTGAGGCATTAGGGAGATTGCTGAAATCATAATAGTTTCATCATCAGTGATCTCAACAACTATCATGTTTCAAATGAAAATTTTGCACTGCAAGGCCTTTCTGAGCTTCTTAGCCATTTTGCACTTGGGTTTAGTGAAAATTACATTACAATTCAAATGTATTTCGACAAGAGAAATTGGTTTTCAGAATTGTTTCCGCACTTTTATGTCTTGAATTAGGGTTGTTTTTTTGGTTTTTTTTGCATGAAATACTCTGAATACCACAGTTGTCTTTCTGTTTTGTGAGGTGTTAAAGTACATGGAGTGTTCATTTTCCTCAGTGAATTTAAACTTCAAAAGAAATGGTCAAAACAAAATCAATATAGATCATGTGGTAAAAAAAAACTATTATGTTTCGGATTGAAACTGTTCCTTTTCTGCTCTGCTCCAAACAACTGTGCCTGTTAACTCTTGTCTGTGTAGAACAGAGCCTTCAAATAAGAGTCTATAGTACTGCCACACTACTTTGACTAAAATACATTTTTTCACATTGTCTATATTTCAATAATATTTTCTGTTTTGATATAATGTACTCTTATCGTAATCATTGATAGCTTGTGGATGAATGTAAAAATGACAACATGCATTTCCTAAGGGGTTGTGTGTGGCAGACAATCCAGTAACTTCATAGTTCCTGGTCTTAAAGATAGCACACAGATGAGAGTGATGATCATTATTTTTAGTGTAAATGTCAGCAGGAGAGCCCGTCTACCAAAATGTTACAAAGTGTTTACAGAAATATGAGCTGGGTTACTTTCAGAATACATGTAAAGAAAACAATAAATCTTTACATGGTCTCACAGGGTTTGGAACCTGGACCTGGAACTTACTGTGACAAATTTTTACCAAAGTGATCCCATGTTGTACCAGTGGTGACACTGGACCCATTTATACATGCATGCCATGTAGAGTTCAAGGGCTCATGTCGTTTTAACACTGTTGGACTTTAATCTGTTACCGTTAATAGGACCCCGATCAACCAGCCTGTTTGGCTGTTTATACGTATTTTCAGTGTCATCTTTGCTTACAGTAGATCAAACACATGTTGTAAATGACCACTTAATGTTCAGCACTGATGTTCTTTTTTGGCCTGTATGAATACATTTCAGTGGCTTAACTGTAACAACTTTGGTCTGGTTGCTCAGTCGTAACAGGGTTTTCAGCTGGCAGCCCAAAAAAGCTCTGATACACCAACCTGGCATCAGCGGCAGGGGGGAAAGACCTAACAGAGCAGGAAACGCACAACCTAATAAATGGAAGTGTCACTGATTGTTGAATGTATGAACTTCTGAATGCCAGTAAATTTGACTTTATTTAGATCTTTTTTAGTAACAACAGCTAAAAGTAAGCACTTGTTTTTCAGCATAAATAGGAGCAATAAACATCAAATCTTTTTGGAGTCTTGGAACTTCCATTTTTTTTCATCTTGGGTTATAAAATGAGACCCTATTGTTGATCTAGGAGAAGGGAGTAACATGTTTGCTGTGAAACTCCAGAAAGGAAGACTCTTTTAAGTGTCATGCGTCCATCCTGAGTCCACTTATTCACTCCTTACGATGTTTTGTGCCATCTCTTAGGTCTCTAACAAAACAAATATGCGACATTTAGAAAATAAGTTTTGATATATTATTGCAATGTAAATGTATGGTCATTTCAACGTGCACATCCAAATATTTTTATGAATAAAAAAATCAAGTTGCATTTGAATGAACAGAAGTTTTAATTAACTTTACAGAATGACACCTTGTAGTGGGTCAAAGGGATGGTTTACACGTCTGTTTTCATGCTCGCTACACAACCTTGAGTCTTCATTGTCATGTCTAATTTCATTCAGGCACATTTTATCATCTGATTTTCAGCTGTTCAGGGCGTCAATGTTATGAATCTTAACCATTTTTTCCCTTCAGATAAAACTTCAAACATCTTTCAATACCTCTACTACATTATTTGACACTTCATAACTAATGATCACCTCCTGAACAGATCCTATAAAGCAAAGATGGCATAATCCAAGTGAAACTTTTTTCCGATGTTGTGGTCCTCAAGCTTTCATTCCACGACTGAGGCCTGAATGTCAATAACCGTCCATTCATTTGAAAAATACTCATTTAATGTCAGTTTGAGGATAACATTCATGGTCCAGTGAACCATCTGTGTGTCAAAGTAGAAGATTAATTGAATACTAAAAAAAATAGTCATTAAAATTTGTAACAATTTTGAAAAAAAAGGCAAACCTGTTGATTTCAATTGAAATAAAATATTTGAAAGTTGTGTTAAAAACAACTTAAGTGTTCAAAACAGCCAATAATACAAATCAAGTCACTCTTAAGTGTCTTTTGATCAGAATTGTGTATTTCTAAATTTCAGATAGAGTAACTGATAGGGTTTTATAAAACATACCACTGTGAGGAGTAAAAGCATTTTGACATTTGAATACAGTTGGTGGCAGCATGGACACAGAAGAGAAAACACTTGTTCACGCTCATGGCAAACTAACAACTGGGAAACAAACCATGCAGGAGGGAATAAGTTAAATACTAAAGAACATTTTCATCCATATTTCATCACCCAGCTTTGGCTTTTCTGGTCATCAGGTGTGATGGATTTGAACCTTAAGATATGACAATGAAAAAAACTATCTTGTATCGGCCATGAGAGGCAGGACATTAACTATCAAACTGGCTGAAAGAAATCCATGTTGGCATTCCTGGAACACAATTATTTCTCATCCTGAATATGGGACATTACTCCATATGCAATATATCTTGTGTCATATAAAACATCCGTTCTTTTGATGAACGCAGATTTTTGATGCCTTATGATTCCATAAGTAGGCTGTTTGGCACTCAGTCTTCATAGCGCACCTCTGCCCTGAGCTCCTTTGTGATGAAGTTAATCAGGGTAGCTGTGACTTGCTGCTGAAGAGTGGTGTTTCCCATCACAAGGGCGATGAGCTGGGCTGCGTCCATCCAGTTCAGGTTACCTAAAACGGCCATAATGTCATTACAGAGCTTCTGTTGCTGTGCAGGTGGCAACTCCATCAGGATCTGAGGCAGGGGCCTGAACTGCCCACTAGTCAGCCAGCTGCCCAAGAGACCACCAACTGCTCCACCTGCAGGCAGATAAAGGTCCAACAAATGTAAGCATTTTATGTATGAACTGCATCTGCATCAATGAACACAAAAACAGACTTAAAAAAAAAAAAAAAAAAATCAGACTAGCGCTAGTTATAGTTTTATGTGTTTATCCTTCACAAAAGGGGTTACGAAACGTATGAACCCATCTCTCCTCTCAAGGTCACCAACAAAGGTCTTATTTCCTACTGTTTATCCATCATATTCTACAAAACAAGGATCCACCTGGGTTTTTTTTATTTTTTTTATTTGGAAAATACTACTATTGCCCTGCCAAGAAATGTTAGGCACTCCGATAACACACACAATATTTCACTGGGTTCCACATTCACCATGACGATAGTTTGTTATTCTTATGTAACATTTATTTCCATCCACGTTTGCAGTCCTTTTTCACCAGAATCTTATACTGATGGTGGAATAGTCCAGCTGCTGCCCAAAATCTTCTCCAGCACATCCTAAAGATTCTCAATGGGAGTAACGTCTGGATGCTGTTGTTTTCACACACATACACACACACACACACACTGTGTGTGAAAACAATGCTTCATGCTCCATAAAAACTCGGCCACAGTTTGGATCGGATGAAGCCTTGCTCTGTCCTAGAATGTGACCCATACCATCAGGGATAAATCTAGATCTAGATCTGAATGTAGACCTGGCCCTAAACCTCAGCCCAGACCTGAGTCAAGGCCTAAACACAGACTTAACCCAAGATCTGGAACAGGGTAAACCTGGATTGATCAAACCACTTGACATTTTTCATCGTTCCAGAGTCCACTGTTTATGCTTCCTATCAGATTGAATCTCTTTATTTCCGTTTCGCCTCACTGATGTGTGCTCGTCTCGGTCCTGTCACATTATGTGTGTGGAAATGCTTTTACTTTCACAAACATGGCATTTTGTTCTAATGCTGGTTTGTTATATGATTTAACTAAACACGTATCCAATGAAGGTCTCTCATCTATACTGCTCTGTTAAATCCAGGTGGAGACTGTTTCCAGGTGGATTGTGTTGTCTGTTGTTGGACATTAAAACTGTACCAGTAGGAACCAACAGGTTGAAGTGCCACAGACAGGCGGTTTACATTCATTTGTTGACTCCATGTTCTGTCTGGATTCAAATGCACTGTTTTGGCTTTGAAACGCTATTTTTCCCGGCACTTCTAAAAGCATTGTCCATGCAAACTGTTGTCCTGCTTGACAACACGAACACTGTGAGCTGACAGTCTGTGTGACTAGGAGTGTGTTTGAACTACTTGCAGGAACAGGGTCAGTTACACACAGCAAACAGGATCAAACTTATGCTGTGACTAAATCCACACAAAATCAAGTAAAATAGTTTCCTCCCAGTGTCTGTCGAGGTGCTTTAACATTTATTCACTGACATTCAGAAACTGCTTAGTTTGATGCTCCTTCTCTCCAGTCACTGGAGCTCCATCGATTACTGACACAGTCTATAACCATCTTCAAGTGAAGAACCACCAAACCTTGAAATTCAATCCCAACCTATCCCATAACCCCGGGAGGGTCGTTGGGGCACCACAGGTGACCCACGGTTGTCATCATATGATGTGTCTTGGGCAACTGAACCTGGCGAATCCCAACTCTCTTCAGGTTGGATGCGGTTTATCATCATACCCAGGACCAAACATAATAAGAAAATCAGAGGCGTAGGCTCTCCATGATGGCGGACCTACAGGTCTAATAATGAAAGGAGGCATTGCTGAAGAGGTGTGTGATCAGTGTGTGAGAGCCAGCATGTGTTCTTACCAACAGCAATCCCTGGAGGTCCACCGAGTAACCCCCCTACAAAGGCGGTTCCTCCTGCCACCATCGCTCCTTTGGTTGAGTTTTTCACCGCCACCTTAATCTGATCGTGGGCTGATATCTCGCAGCACAGACGCATGACGTCATTCATTCGAGGAGCCATCGCAGCACTGACATGTTAGGAAAGAGAGGACAGTCAGCTCTATGGTGTTGTCTCACATAATAAATACCTGAAAACACATTTTTAAGATAAAATTTAAATAAAAAGAAAATAGACTTTGTCTGATGTGGAATTAAAAACCAATAACAACGTCAACATCTGCAATTAAAAATTGACAAACAGCACCCAGTGACCCTGAAGATTTGGTGCACCCAGGAGCCTGGAGCCCTATGGTAGTCTGCTGATATATATACACACACACAAACACACATAGATATTGCTTCTTGATTAATTGTTAATTCTAATGAACCTAACTTCAAAAAACAACAAAACAAACAGGCATAAATTGCAGGTGGGACCAGGGGAAGTTGTTTCTTATCTTTAATCCTACGTCAGCTGGGTCACAAACAGACTACAGGTGTCTTTGGAAGTAAAAACACATACAAGCAATAATTAACTCAAGTTAAATGAAAACTTAACTGGAATTCCTTCAGCTGTGGTTTAATAATCTACGACAAATCTATTAACAGACTTAGGAGTCAGATCGAAACTTTAGCAATAACCAACATGGTCCACCGAGTTTGACTTTAGAGATCTGATGCTGGAAAACTGATTCCTGCCTTTATTTCAAACTGATTTTGTATTGTAACAGATTTTAATGTTTTTCTCTTAAAACAAGTGTGTTCAAATCTGTTATTTTAAAAACAGACTGAACTGCTTTTATATTATAGGAGCAGTTATAGTAACATTAGTAGTAATAGTTATATTAATAGTAGTAATAGTGTGTTATGTGTGTATGTGTGAGAGAACAACAACAACATCAATGATAATAGTAATAATAATAATAGAATTCTATAACGGTAATATAAAGCATTACTTTCCTCGAACTCATGCAGCGTGACATTTTCGGTTTCATTTCAATGAAAATTAAATTGTATAAAAAAAAAAACCCCAAAGCAAATATTTGTATAAAATATAAAGTATTAAGGAAACACTTACTTTTATGACTTTACTTCAACCCTATGCTCTTGGACTTTAGTATGACCTATACTTATTTAACTCGGCTGTAAAGTCTGAAAAGTTTTATGACAGAACAGAAACCAGTCAAGGTTCATTATTTTAT
This sequence comes from Antennarius maculatus, assembly GCA_013358685.1. Lineage (NCBI taxonomy): Eukaryota > Metazoa > Chordata > Actinopteri > Lophiiformes > Antennariidae > Antennarius > Antennarius maculatus. Next base: position 27,641,899 of record CM023606.1, read on the forward strand.
TAATAGTGTTGGTTTTTTTCTCAGATAGTAAAACTTTATTTTATAAAAGTCAGCGGATTTGTCGCTGAAACATCGGCTCTATTTCACGATCTCAGTCCACATTTATTCACCTACTATTGTTACTGTAACTCTGTTCACTAGAAACAAACTCAAACAACTGCTTTTATGTGAAGAAGTAAATTAAACTTTCCTTTACTGTAGTCCTCCACCGAGACAACAAGAGACCTGAAGTAACGTCACAGTAAAACCCACTCTATTCTGTCAACACGGCTGCTATGGAAAACATCAGGTTAAAGTTACCTGCAGGCCTGGTCCGAACACTCAGAACGGGACTTTACGGATTTAACACGCGTTCGGTTTAAAGTGAAACTTATGGGCACTTGTCCGCTCCATTTAGAGTCACTTCCGGAACCTGTGTCACGTGGTTTTCGCCGCTGTCCCGGAAACGAACGCCCCCCTGTGGACGCACGTGATCATCACCTGTTCTATGACGTAGCTGTTTGGCAACACATTCAGGGCAGTTTTCCTCTCGAACCTTTGTCCCTGAAGATCCACTGATTCACCACCTTTCTACCAAGGCGCCTTACCTGTGTTTAGATCTGTGCTATTAAATGCTATTTATATTTCAGATCTGTGTATACATGTGTGTGTGTGTGTGTGTGTATTATCTGGGCTTGCACTAGCCATTTGCCAATTCGCCATAGGCGAAGTAAATTCCAGATTGGCTACAAGGTTTTTAGACTGTGTAGCCACAGTGGCGTTCTTATTATTACGGAAAAAAGGCTCAAACTTAAAATCTTTTCGTTCGCTAGCGGCGCTCGCTATTTCAGCTAGCGAGCGGTGCTACATCCATAGTAGGAATAACCAGCGATGCATGTAAATATGTATTCACCTCGCTTGCTATTTTTCATGCCTTTTTTAATTGTAATGAAAAATCATGTTATTGAATTAAAAAAAATAAACCCTGGCATACCAATGGTGTTGGTGTTGGTCAACGTTAAAATGTATTCTAGTCCAAGTAAAACTTACAAGTAAACATTGAGTAATATTTTGTATGACTGTAAAAATAAATGTTACACAAACATATTTAAATGTTTTAGAAAACACTTCACATTGAATTACAAAAAAGCTTATTCAAAAATCAATTTTTTTGATTAGATGATCAGGTGACTGGTGAGTGTCACCTCAATGGTTAGTGGGATATTGATCATCAGTACCTACTGTTGAATCTAAATCAGATTGATCATTTCAAACATTTTAATCATTATTATATTAAAAGTAATTGATATGCTAACAGAGATACTGTGACTGCTTGGGCTCGGGATCCTGAGTATTAAGAGTCTCGCTGTGTTCTTCAAGTGTTAGAAAAAATCAATGTCAAGATACAACACAAAATATAAATACAGTTTATGATGACAATAAAAATTTTCTTAGGATTCAAATCTTATAAATTTATTTCATTTACAGGTTTGCTTCAAAGTGACTCAGCTCATTGTGGGAAGACATTGGAAGGAATTAATAGCAATTATGTATTGCTAAATTATGTTTCCACAGCTCAAAATTCATCCTTAAGAAATACATCATTAGAGAAAATGCAAAGTATACGACAAGTGATTTCATCTACAAGTGCAGTAGGATAAGTGCAATTAAATTAGAATTGGTACCTGCAGTTATCCCCCTCCCTGCCAACAGAGTGCTTCTCACTGAAGTCCACCGCAGTGTGGACCAGGAATGTTTGTTCGCTGGGCAGACACTCCAGCCACCCACCTCGCTCTGTCCTATTTTCTGTTTGTATTCTAGTGGTCCAGTGAGGTAGAAACAGCAGAGAGTAGAATCAGGACATAAAATGACATTAGTCACGTTAATGTAAAATCTGGCTTCTTCCTACGGACAAAATGCTTCTATTGCATCCAACCTAAGACGGAAGGATTTCCTATCATTACTAAACTTGAAGGAAAGTGATTCTGGCATGGTTCAAGTGTCAGAGACACACTGAGGCATAGAAATGTTCCACAAATACTAGAATCTTCTTCATTTAGAATTTTACATTTGAGTAATGAAGTGTCGCATTTACTAACATGTATTTCAACCAGGTACCCAGATAACTGCCATCAATGGCTTCGGATGTATTGGTCGTCAGGGCCCAATATGTAGATCAGAATCTTTCATATCTCTCATTTTATGAGACTATCCCAAATAATCGTGTGGGTTTTGTTCTGGTATTTCAGGAAACCTGCAAAACTTTAGAATACACATTTGCAACCGCTGCAATACACATTTGGAATACACATTTGCAACCACTAGATTGGCCTGTCTGGTGGTCAAAATAAAACTGCACTGTAGCAACTTTACCTCATTATCTTATTACTTTTTGTCACTGAAACCTTTAGAAAAGTTCATCAAAACTTCACAATCATGAACTAAAACTTACAAGAACCCCTTAAGACGTTTCTCCTTGTTTATTCATCCACCTTTCTAATCCTTAAACAAGACAATATTTATGAACCCCACACATTATGAATCATCTACCATAAGCTTTACAAAAACAATGCAACTCACCTGCATGTGGTTGAACTCGTATTCAAACCTGCATCATTTTCCACAGACCTTTTGAAAGGTTTCGCTTCTTGAATGTGTCTCGTAGATTTTCAGCAGACCAGTGTGTCTAAAATGTATTCCACACCTTTCAACTGTAAGGCTTCACACCTTTGTGTTTTCTCATGTAGAATGCCATGCTGCAATTGTGTCTGAAATGTTTCCGCACACGTTGTACAACTATACAGTTTCTCTCCTGTATGGAATCTCATGTGGATGGATCAATTGGCTAGTCCATCTGAAATGCTTCCCACAGTTCTCACAGCTAAAAGGCTTCTCACCCGTGTGGATTCTCAAGTTGGCTGTCAAGTTATTCCTCCTTCGGAAACACTTCCCACATGTTTTACAAGTGTAAGACTTCTCACTTATGTGCGTTCTCATGTGGAGTGTCAAATGATAACTGTGTCTGAAATGTTTCCCCACATGTTTTACAACTGTCTGGCTTCTCATGTGGACTGTCAAATGACCCGTCTGTCTGAAATGCTTCCCACATTTCTCACAGTTATAAGGCTTCTCACCTGTGTGCTGTCTCACGTGAACTGTCAAACCCGACTTCCATGTGAAATCTTTTTCCCGTGATTTACAAATATAAGGTTTCTTGCCTGTGTGTTTTCTCATGTGAACTGTTGAACCACTCTTCTTTTTGAAATCTTTGCCACATGATTTACACCAGTATGGCTTTTCACCTGTGTGTGACAGGTACTTTCTCCTTCTAACACAGAGCTCATAACTTGCATGCTAACTACAGACTCCTCCTGTGCTATTACTTCCATTGGGTTTCATATCCAGAGTCTGATCTTCACTGGAGTAATTTTCCTCTTTAGTGGGAGTCAACACAAAGGTATCAGTCTCCTGCTTCAATACAAGCTGCTCTCTCCCGACTGATGCCAAGTTCCTCCTGTTCTTTTTTTCACCTGTGGAGGCTTTGCATTCTCTTCATCTGTAATGGGGTTCATCTCCTGCCACCATAACTTCTGGTCAGTAGGAACATCCCCCTTATGGACATGTTGCTGTGGCCAGTCTGGAGGGACAAAGAACAACATGGAATGGAAATATACAATATAAAATTTTGTCATTATTCCTGCAGCATTATGATTGTAATACTGAATGGAAAAGATTTGGTTCTCACCACAAAAAGTCCTTCTAACAAATAATGTAAAAGATTCATTTAGACTGATGCACAGATTCTATACAGCACAGAATCACTACAAATCAAAGTTACGGAGGTTAAATAAAAGTGACGAGCTGAAGGAAGATTGATGATTAGACTTTGCATTACTATAAGCTTATAAGGAATAATCAAATGTTATCAATGTTACGTTAATATTAAAGATATTTTATGTATTTTTTCAATAAGATCATGGAAGAAGGTTGAAACAGAAAGGTAGAAAATCTAATAGAAAACATAATCTCCATAAATGTTATCAGATGGAAATTTACTGAATGGGTAACTATAATTTTGGCATGTAGAAAAGTACATGACAGGAAATGCATGTTCTGTGTAAAAGAGGATGTTCAAACTGAAGAAACTGAGCGATAATAAAAAGTCAGGTCTTCTTAGAGAGCCAGATATCTCTCTTCACAACTTTCACTCCATGTTTTCACTGATCATTCAAATCTTCTGACTCAAAATCTCTTGATTTTAAAACATAAAGTTGTTTTATTTTAATAACATGCTTTTCATTTTAAATATTAGGGTTTTTTTTTTTTTAAATAATTTTGGCTTGTGAGCTGTTAGGCCTTCCCTTGCCAAAATAATTATCCGCATAAATAATAATTATCTTATGAGTTGATCCAGCCCATGAAATCAACTCATCCTTGTGATTGACTGTTCAATGGTCAAACGTCAATTTTATAATGATACTAATTCACACAAATAAAATAAAAATACTGTATTGTTTTACAACACACGACTCCAGAAATTCCTTGTTTATAACGCATCGAAAGTGAGAGTGCAGCGCCCCCTGCTGCTGAAGAGAGACTCGAAGACAGACTCGTCTACTTAGCAGTGCAATGTAACCGATGAGACGGAGAGGAAAGGCCAATGCACACGCACGCTATGTTGCCAGTCTTGAAAATTTTCATCCAACAAAATAAAATGCAAGTTTGAAACAGACGTACCTATCCTGTGCAACTTTAATTCTGGTTTCCATTTGATATCCAGAAGTTCTCGCTGCCGATCGATCCCTTCTTCGTAGGCTACGTAAGTGCTTTTATTAACTCCAAATCTTTTATCAGTGCCCGTTAGTAGCTTTCTTACAAACTCTTTCAAATATTCATTGGAAGACATTTTATTCCATGAATTATTTAGTTGTGAAACCAATATAAAACGGCGTTCTACGTGTTTTAGTATAGCCTATCAACTAAGAACCACAATTGCTGTGACGCTTGTATTGTTGACTTCCGCTTTCTGTCCAACTGTTCCGGTTCCGATAAGAAAGTGAGGGCACCATTAGTTCCTAGGTTGTTCTCGATAAAATAAAATAAAAAAAAAACAGTCCAAAACGCTTATGTTCATCCACCGTGAGCTATATTGCAGACATGCTCCATTCAAATATAATTTATAAAGTGAATGTATTTGAACAAATTCATGAGTTTTCAGTTCAGGTGTGTAGGATCTGTCCGTTGCATTAGGGCAGGAAGATAATGATCGACGGGACTTCCGCTGGGGTGTATTCTATTAATAACCCCCCAGGCAAGTCTAGCCTGCATTAAATTTTTTCGGAATTACTGGCATTACTGGCACTGCCTGTGAGGCAGCAGTTCTAAGCACATCGCTAATATTTGAATTTATGTCATATTTTCTTGAAGTCATACATAGTGTCTGTCTGATGACACAGGTATGAACTGAAAATGAAATCCCTTTTCTTCTCTTTTTTTTTTTGAACATCCCGCTTCAAAGCAGTGATGTGTTGTAATTGTCAGTGTTCGTGTGTTAGTCCGTTCATTAGTCCACCAAATATCTTCGCAACCGTTGCTGATAGAAAGATGACAAAAAAACTGATTACTCGGACGGCAAAGGAGATGAAAATGAGATGATGACCTTGACCTTGAGAAAACTAGGTCATGGTCAAATGTCAACTTTTGTACACTCAGGAACAGGATAAGATAGAAAGAAGAGGGAGAAGGCCAGTGTGAGTAAGACCGTAGATAAAAGCTAATGCTTTTATCTACCTATGCACTAGCTTTGATCTATGGTCAAAGCTAACACCTGTATATTTTATATTAGTAACTTCTGTCTTTATATTTCACTTTGCATACTTCTTTCATATTTGTAATATGTTAGAATATACTGTATATTCTCCCTTATTTAATGTAAATCTATAATTCTTAATTTCAATGTCTCCCCAAATTTGATTCTTTTTAGTCTTTATTCTTCATCATCCTTCTTTTTTCTGCTATCATTAAAGTCTGTCTGTCTGTATACCACGTAAGATTAAATGCTTATAGCTTGTATAAATGTAATATATAAATTATAGATGAATATATTGAGCTTTGTTCACACTCCATAAATTATCATAATAGATATGTTATAATTATAAAATTTATGCATTTGCTTCCCTATATCTCTTTCTGCTCCTTTGTGGCTCAGCTGCCTCGACTCCAGGCAGGAAGAACCGACAATCTCTGTATCCGGTTAAAACTGGTGTGTTGTCTGTGGAAAAAGTTGAGATGTTGCGTTTAGCTGCAGCTTCACCCTCAGTTCACACAAAGGGCGATAAAACACGACAACTGAAACGAGATACAGGACTCTGTATCAGTGGGCATCGGCGTCTCACTCCCAAGTGTTGTTGACATATGACGCACCCAGGTCCCGCCTTCTGGGCGGGGTTTAGTGACGTCACAGGACACAGCTGAGACCGTAGCTCATAAACAAGTCCGAGATCAAAACTGTCTCCGAAGAACCGCAACGTAGTTGGATCTCCTTTCCGTCCGCCACTACCGAAGAAAAAAACTTTTTCGGTGAGGTATGTTTATTAAAATGAACATATTTTCACATCAATTCACAAACACTGCTCACTTTTGTTCGTCTTTTGTTTCCTGTTTTCTCGATTCTGTGATTTCTTGCAGCCTTTAATTATTTTTTTGTTAAATAATGTTGATAAATGCAAGTTGTCATAAAAAAAAAAAAATTATATCTAAACAAAAAAACATCACCGATGTTACTAGAAGACTCGAAACAGCACTAATGGATGAGCGCTCTGCGAAGACCATTAGACTGGTTTTACGGTATTTGTCATATATACAGTATATATATTTGGGAGAGGAGACAGTTAACGGCGGTGTTCGTTACATTAATATGGGTGAGGGACAATGTCCTGCTGTAAATCTGTTTATAGGGTGGGGTCTAGTGGACAGAGAAGCAGGCACTGAGGCATCGGTACATGGGGGACAACACAGGTCTATTTATGGATCCGTGTTTATCTAAAATGAACACTGGGTCAGTATGCGCGATGTGTCTAATATAACCTGTTGGAGCATTTTATCATCACTATATATTTTTACTTACTTGCAAAAACAACCATAGTTTATTGTATGTTTTTTTTTTCCCCCGAGTTCTTTATTTGAAGTAAATTTTACTAACCTTCGTGCATGTTATAAGGAGTGAGGTCTTATATTTCCTACTCGTAACGTATAACAATAATTAAGCCACTCCGTTTTAGAAAAAACGGAATAAAGGTCACAGGGTCAGAGTCAAGGTCAACCCATCAGTCTGCAAATGTGTTTATGGAAGAAACCTAACCTGGTCAGACGTGATATGATATCTGTGCCACCAGTGTCATGTCAACCTCTTGTGTCGCGTTCCATCAGCTGTTTCCGTTCAAAATGATACGTCACAGTGACGTAGAAACTCGGGCTGCTCGGATTTCTGAGGTGCAGAAGTTGTTGACAGAAGGGTCCGTGGAACGTTTCTGTTTAGCCTCTAGGGGGAGCTGTTTGGGACGGACACAGCTGGAGGATTCCATCTCTATTTCTCTCTCTTTCCTGACCTCAACATGTTTTGGATAGCGTCCGTTTTTATTAAAAAAAAAAAAAAAAACAAACCCAGAAGAAAGTAACCAACCAGTTTTTACGGACAAAGAGGTATATAGATTGAAGAAACCAATTACAAAAATAAAAAAAGCATGGAGACAAGAGCTTCTGTTTTTAGTTTGATAAATGTTAAAAAGTTAGATTGGGTTTCTTTTGTTCAGGAAACACACAGTACTGTTGAAAATCCTACCGTTATTTGTTTTTGAGATGTGAATTCCTTTTTGCGTAAATCTCTTTTGGATTTTGTGTCAACGTGATTATCTTGTAATTTGGCTTTTATGAATAAATGTGATTTTGAAAATCAAATCTTTCTCTCTCTCGCTCTTGCTCTTTCTCTCTCTGTGTGTGTGTATATATAATATATATATAATATATATATATATATATTATATATATTATTTATATATATATATATATATAAAATATATATATATTATATATATTGAATGTAAAATATGTTTCTTACCTGTAACTTTTCATTGTGGCTTTGAAATCTGGGCATGACAGTAATACATAAGGACTTCAACTGTTTGCGTTTTTTTTTTTTTGTCTTGTTTCCTTGTTATTGTGGAAAACATCAAACCAAGTCAAGACCAAGTACTTTTTAGGTTGTGTAGAAGTCAGACCTTCCATACACTATGAACCACAGACTTATTCTATTATCTCTTTGGTACAGATTCCTATAGATTGGTTATTGGTTATTACCAATAAGACTGGACAACTTTACTTGGGTGGACCTCAGTGCTGACTTTCTGATGTCGTCAGGATAATACTGTGACTTTGCAGAATTCTTGCAACTTATCTGCTTGCTCTTGTTAATTGTCTGATTTCAGAGGCATAAAGATGATTGGAAAGATTCTTTCTCACCTACTTGGGAATGCTGGCGAGGACTTTGAGGCAGCAGACGATGCTTATGAAGAGCTGATGGAGTTTGAGGAAGAGGGATGGGTCATTGTTAATCTCCCAGGTGAGTGAAAGACCCTGTTAGAGGTGCAGGGTGTTCAGTATGTCGGCCACATGATTCAGAGTGATCTTGGCTATAAGGTAGTGTTCCGAACATGGATTTGGTTGAACTGGGATGTTCCTTATCCAGAGAACCTGCCGCTATCCACCGACGACATAGACCCCTTCGAGAACCTGCTCATCGAGCACCCCAGCATGTCTGTCTACCAGATGAGATGTGGGATGAGTGCAGCAGAGGGAGAAGATCTAGGCACTGATAAAGATGAAGCAGATACCTCCAGGTTAGCACGGCTGTTTGTAAGATAATTAAGGATGTATGATGCCGTCCTTTCCTAAAACATGCATAAGACAAAAACCTGGTGACTCCAAAGTGTGACCCAACTCCAATGATTCAAATACAGCATTAAATTCATTGATTCTTTACAGTCTTATTGTGATGGAAAGTTACTAATCAGATGACTAATGTAGAATTATGAGATTACTTCGTCAGTGAGATGCACAATCAACTTTCATGATGAGCTGAAAAACTATTTTGGGACAGTTGTTTAAATTATGGCTGTGGTTTTAAAATGTATTTAATCCATTAGAAACTGCTTTAGAAATGAGTACCGGTACCATTTTAAAACTGGTAACGTGGTCTTGTGTTTCTAAACCTTAAATACAGAAAGTAGAGAGCAAACAGAAACGGTGTGATGTAGTTTTGCCCTTAACATTTTATTCAACGTCCGTTCGTCCATTCGGACAACATTTCCCTGTGTGTCCAGGCCAGTGGCAGTGAGGCGGCACATATCCTGGCATCTGGCTGCCTGGGGAGTTCCTCTGCCCTGCAACATTCACCTACTGGCTGTCCAAAGGGCGAGGACCCAGAATGAGCGGAAGAAACTGAGCCGCGGCGCCATCCACAGGCAAAACCAGGCAAAAACACGATTTTCCCCAGCAGAGAGACGCTACGGCCACTTCAAGCAGCCCTGTCAGCGTCTCTAACTACTGAAGAGGATGGGGGGGGGGATCTGCTCACGCGAGGGAGCGCTGCATGTTGCTGCCGCCAAAGCCCATTGTTTATCACGGTGGCGTTACTCAGGTTTTCCACCATTATTTCACTACACAGTTATGTTTACGCATACGCCAGGGAATAACGTATAAATGCGCTACTTCCTGTGCAGTAAAGTGGTTGAACACCTGCAAAGTTAACCACACCAATACAAACAGTTTCATTTTGGTGTCAGTTCTAGACAAGCTGTGCCGTAACCCTAAAGTCTGACAGCACCGACTGAAAAAAGGACCTCTATCTCCTGACATTGTTAATGATAGTTACTCTCTTAGCATTAGTAACACACATGGTTATTTTATAATGAAACCTTTCAATATCAAATATATACAAGTGAATTTTCAATTTGGTCTGAATGATTAGTAGAGTTTTTCAGAATTGTGTAGATGCCATTCTAAATGTGTTTGACAAGGGCTGCACAGTATATTGTTGGATCATTCACTTTGCAAAATATGCGTAACAGTCGCACCCGCAGGACACTTGGTGTCAAGAAACACCTCATATGATTCATTTTTCATGCCTACTCGACTGTAAGTGATATTGGATTACTGATTCTTATCTGATACAGAGAGTTTGATCAGTTCTTACATATTCATGTTGCAAAATGAAAATTACACTCTAAATGGAAGTGTGATTCACAAAATGAACATTATGCTGTGTCAAACACAGTAGTACCTTGACAGGCGAATGACTTGACACACAAGTTTTTTGAGACACGAGCCATCGCTCGGTCCACATTTTTGTTCAACAAATGCACAAAACTCCGAGTTGTGAGTCTTGCTTTTGGGCACCACTGCTAGTCCGCAGAGGGCTACATCAGCTGAGACCGCATCTCGTTCTTTCCCAAGTGTTACCCGCAGAATAGAGGAACTTTATTGATCCCACAAATGATTTTTTCCACTCATTCATTGATTATTGACATACATTTACAGTATATATATTTTCGTACAGGCCCCTGAAACAGACACAACCACACACAAGGGGGCCTGTAAGCATGCAGTGTATACAGTGGAGGGTAGAGCGGCGGGCAGCTCCGACCAGGTGCGCCTCCAAAAAATAAAAGTAAGATGTAGCTTGTGTGTTCACGTGACTTTTGCGTTTCTTTTCATACTGCATCATTGTTTATGTAAATTTTATAGAATTATGCACAGGTAAAGTATGCATGCCTATCGGTTGATAATGTTTGTTTTTTTTATAATGTGGGGTGTTTGAGTTTTTTTTTTTTTTTACAAGGCTGGAATGGTTTAAAATTATTCTAGTTATTCTAAATGGGGGAAAGTTGTTTGACTGACGGGTAGTTTGATTTACAATCTCAGTCATGGAACACATTCAATATTAAATCAACTTTATTATTCCCTGAAGGGAAATTATTTGTCCACTTTAGTGTTAGTCTGTTAATTACATGCATAGTATATACGTGTACAGGCCTGTACTACACGCACACACACACACACACACACGCAGAGGGCTTGTAAGCATGCAGATGAGCGGTCGAGTGGCACCTCTCCACTGCCAGTTCACACTCTGAAATTTTTTTGGGTCTTGACCCAGCCACTGTCCAGTCTTCAGTCCAAGGTTTAGTGAACTGAGCGTCTGCTACCCCAAATTAAACTTGTATCTTAAGGTACGACTGTATGAGAAACCAGCAACAGAGCACAAAGCCTTAAGAACCCATTTACTGATATGGTAAACCAAGTGTGAAGATACAATCTGGCATCATGAAACCATGAAAGTTCTAGTCATCAGAAAAAAGGCACATTGTGCCCTGTCACACAGGGGTGACAGGGCACAATGAATTTTGGTTATAGTAGGTATGGGGGTTTGTTTAGTTAGAAGAATGTAGACCTTTAACGTCATGACATAGTGTATTATATGAGAAATGCTCCTTTTGTTTGACATTGAGGAATTATTTTAGAACTACTTTTTATGTTTGTACTGACTTTACCATTTTGTATCTTTGAACAGATATTCATTCTTTTAAATTACACAAACTGTTCATTTCACCAACACAAGTGTAAAAACGTTTTTCTTGTGTATTTATAAAATGTAAAAAAACAACAACAAATAAATCTTGTTTTTTTTTTTTTTTAAGACGGTGGCTTTATGTGTTTAATTTGGCATTTCATACATAAAAAAAGAAACACTAGTAAGGCATCGTGTTGATGAGATAAATCTCACTTTAGAAGGTCACGTCTCTTTTTCATGAACTTTATCACTTTTTCTGGTTCGAGTGCATTGGCCCAGTGACCCCCCTCCTTAAAATGAGAACCAATAATCATCCCGTTTGCGTCCAGGTAGTGTTCCATGTTGTCACAGGTAACTCCAGAGCCCACGATCACTGGGATTCTCACCGACTTTAAGACGTCTGCAAAAGCAAGGAAACAGAATAGTAGAAGCAACAGGTGAACAAGACAATTTTTGCTCATTAATGCTACTGTTAATGATAGCAATAATGCTTGTACTTATGAGAAAAATAGTGTGTGATGGAAAGAGAAAGTTTTGTAAAGTCGGTGTGTGTTGCTTGTGTGTGACAGCACACCCACCGATGTTTACAGTCATGCATGTTGCATTGGAGACTTTGAAATAGAAACCCTGGCATTGCTTTGAGAAAGAGACACGGCCACACTTTAGACCCACTATCCCACAACAGATACAAACCCCGTGTCTGACAGAGCTTGTCTTAACTCCTACTTTATGGAACTATCGTATGCCCAACATGAACCTCTGTGATGTACTGGCATCTCACTTGGGTCGTACCCCGCCTCTCGCCCAGAGCCAGCTGGGATAGGCTCCGGTAATACCCGTAACCCTTACTTCAAATATGCAGATGAAGATGAGACGATTACATTTGTCTTGTCTTCTGAAAAATGAATGGATGAATGTTGAAGCCTAATGCCTCCAATCAATGCAATTCAAAAATTTACAGTGGTGAAAGCAGCTGTAACATAAGTGCAATATCTTCTTCTTTTCCTTTCGGCTTTTCCCTTCAGGGGTCGCCACAGCGAATCAATTGCCTCCATCTAGCCCTGTCCTTTGCATCCTCTTCTCTCACACCAACTACCTTCATGTCCTCTTTCACTACATCCATAAACTTCCTCTTTGGTCTTCCTCTAGGCCTCCTGCCTGGCAGTTCAAAACTCAGCATCCTTCTGCCAATATATTCACTATCTCTCCTCTGGACATGTCCAAACCATCTCAGTCTGGCCTCTCTGACTTTATCTCCAAAACCTCTAACATGTGCTGTCCCTCTGATGTACTCATTCCTGATCCTATCCTTCCTGGTCACTCCCAAAGAGAACCTCAGCATCTTCATCTCTGCTACCTCCAGCTCTGCCTCCTGTCTTTTCCTCAGTGACACTGTCTCTAGACCAAACAACATAGCTGGTCTCACCACAGTTTTGTACACCTTTCCTTTCATTTTAGCTGAAACTCTTCTATCACACATCACACCTGACACTTTTCTCCACCCATTCCATCCTGCCTGGACACGCTTCTTCACCTCTTTTCCACACTCTCCATTGCTTCCACTACTCTTTCCCATAACTTCATTGTATGGCTCATCAGCTTTATTCCTCTGTAGTTGCCACAACTCTGCACATCTCCCTTGTTCTTAAAAATGGGCACCAGCACACTTCTCCTCCACTCCTCAGGCATCTTCTCACTATCTAAGATCCTGTTGAACAACCCTGCCCCCTGCCACCTGCCACCTCTCCTAGACACTTCCAAACCTCGACAGGTATATCATCAGGACCGACTGCCTTTCCACTCTTCATCCTCTTCAGTGCCCTCCTCACTTCATCCTGACTAATCTTTGCTACTTCCTGGTCCACAACAGTCACCTCTTCTAGTCTTGGTTCTCTCTCATTTTCCACGTTCATCAACTCTTCAAAGTACTCTTTCCATCTTCCCATCACACTACTGGCACCTGTCAATAGACTTCCATCCCTATCCTTAATCACCCAACCAGCTGCATGTCCCTCCCATCTCTGTCTCTCTGTCTTGCCAGCCTGTATAGATCAGTCTCTCCCTCCTTACTGTCCAACTGAGCATACAAGTCATCATAAGCTTCTTGTTTGGCCTTTGCTACCTCTACCTTCACCTTACACTGCATCTCCCTGTACTCCTGTCTACTCTCCTCAGTCCTCTCTGTGTCCCACTTCTTCTTAGCTAACCTCTTTCTTTGTATACACTCCTGTACCTCCTCATTCCACCACCAAGTCTCCTTATCTACTTTCCTTCCAGATGACACACCAAATATTCTCCTACCTGTCTCCCTGATCACATTAGCTGTAGTTGTCCAGTCATCTGGAAGCACCTCCCAACCACCCAGAGCCTGTCTTAACTCCTTCCTAAAAGTCATTTAACACTCTTCCTTTTTCAGCTTCCACCATTTCATCCTCTGCTCTGCCTTTGCTCTCTTCATCTTCCTCACCACCAGAGTCATCCTACACACCACCATCCTATGCTGTTTGGCTACACTCACCTACCACTACGTTACAGTCACTGATCTCCTACAGGTTACACCGTCTACACAAGATGTAGTCTACCTGTGTGCTCCTACCATCACTCTTATAGGTCACCCTATGTTCCTGCCTCTTCTGGAAGAAAGTATTCACTACAGCCATTTCCATACTTTTTGCAAAGTCAACTACCATCTGTCCTTCTGCATTCCTCTCCTGGATACCAAACCTGCCCATCACTTCCTCATCACCTCTGTTACCTGCACCAACATGTCCATTGAAGTCTGCACCAATGACAACTCTCTCACTTCTAGGCATGCTCTGCATCACTTCATCAAAGTCCAACCAGAATTTCTCCTTCTCCTCCAGCTCACATCCTACCTGTGAGGCATACCCACTAACAACATTGAACATCACACCTTCGATTTCTAGCTTCAGACTCATCACTCTATCTGACACTCTTTTTACCTCCAGGACATTCCTAACAAACCCCTCCTTCAAGATAACTCCTACTCCATTTCTCTTCCCATCTACACCATGATAGAACAACTTGAACCCTGCTCCTAAACTTCTAGCCTTGCTACCTTTCCACCTGGTCTCCTGGACACACAGTATGTCTACCTTCCTCCACTGCATCATGTCAACCAACTCTCTACCTTTCCCTGTCATAGTTCCAACATTCAACGTCCCTATTCTCAGTCCTATACTCTTGGCACTCCTCTTCTCTTTCTTCGTGCAAACGCACTTTCCTCCTCTCCTTCTTCGACCAACAGTAATCCAATTTCCACTGGCGCCCTGTAGGTCAACAGTTAACCCGGGCCTCGACCGATCCGGTATGGAAGTCATAGGTTTGATTCGCATCTTTGATTTGGCAAAAGTTTTACGCCGGATGCCCTTCCTGACGCAACCCTCTGTATTTATCCGGGCTTGGGACCGGCACAATAAGACACTGGCTTGTGCCCTCTTGCGGCTACATTATAAGTGCAATATATAATACATTAATTAAAAATATGGAATTATTTCAAGATTAGAAACAATCATTACAGAGATTGTTGTTTTGAGGTGAATTATTCCAAGTTAATTTAAATCAAACTTATAAAAGATAGAAAAACCTTTTGAGTGAGTGTATGTTATACAAGTCTCCAAAGTAAGAAACTAATGCTGGTTTGAGTAAATTATTGATCACCACACTGTAAAACATGAAGTATTACATATCTTGATATGTAATACTGATATGGTAAACTTGTTAATAGCTTATTAAACTTATCATTAGGTCAAAATTATTTATCGGGCTAAAAGCAACAGCAGAATCAGGGGACTCGTTTGTGGATGAGATACTATGTGCTTCAACAAAAATCACCGATGAAACAGCTCTGGTCGTGTAGAGTGAGGAGGTATAGTATTGTGATAATACCTCTGAGCTCCCGCGGATTGGCCTGGACTCCAGTGGCCGTCCCGGTGATGATGACTCCATCAGAGAGGAAGAATTCGGCGGCACGTGCCGTCTCTTCAATGCTCACATCTGACGTCAGGGCATGGGAGCTGAGAAGACACACAATACAGATAAACTGGCTTGAGACCACCTCAGGGCAGAGCACAGGTCTCAAGTGTTTTAATCATATGTTTAATCAGAAAGTTTGAAGCTAATTTGGGAAGGTAAATTTGAAATGTCAGAAATATAGAGTGACCTTATGTGTCTCTTATATTTAACTTGACACCTTCAAATTATTCATAGAATGTTCATTTACTTCAGTTGCATTTAGAGATGCATAAAGCCATATTTTTTGGAGCATATCAGCAAGCTGATCATATTGTACTCACTATTCAGATGACACATATTCTTTTCTCTTCTCACCTGTGCTTCTTTTTGATGTCTGTGAACACTTGTATATGATCAGCTCCAATCTGTTTGCGATATCGCAGTAAGTCCCCAGCGCAGGCATTCAGGAGGCCCTCATCAGCCACAT
Organism: Antennarius maculatus; assembly: GCA_013358685.1. Lineage (NCBI taxonomy): Eukaryota > Metazoa > Chordata > Actinopteri > Lophiiformes > Antennariidae > Antennarius > Antennarius maculatus. Next base: position 27,657,966 of record CM023606.1, read on the forward strand.
GAGAAAAGACAAAGCCCTCAGCTCTGATGAAGTCCAGACCTGTGACCGAACAGCAAAATAAACTAAGTAGTTCCCATGGAATCAAATGCAAGTGCGTTTTAGCTGAGAATGATACACAACAAGCCAGCCCTTTGTTTAGATACCATATGAACACACAAACAACTAGAATGGCACTAAATAGAATGCATATCTCCACCAAAACTGAGCAGTTGTTTAAACATCTATTCATTTTACCTGATCAATGCTCCATACAATGTAATTTGATAAATTATTAGAGAAAATGAAAAAAGAATCCACTGAGTTATGGATTCGGGTCCATTGAGCTATCTAGATGCTCCATTCCTCAACTAAGTTTTGTGGAAAACCATCCAATAGTTTTTATGAATTTTTTGCTGGCAAACAAGTAAAGCAAGCTGACAACAGACACAGGGAAAAACAAAACTTACTTGATGGAGGTAATTATATCACCTCATATGCAACAAAATTATAAAATAACTCATGTTAAGAATGAACCTGAGGCCAGAGCTATGGCCAGCGCCTGCTGGTTAGCAGCAGACAGGATCTGCACTCCGAGTGGCAGAGATGGACAGACGCGTCTCACAGCAGTGCAGACTGCAGTCATGCAGGAAACCACCTCAGGCCCCACAGAGAAGGAGTACGGGATATCATGCATGTTCTCAATGATCACACCGTCCTGAAAGATACATTTACAAGTGATGTGCAGGCAGACAACTTGCTTGGAAGAGTTCAAAAGATTTGACAAATTCACAACTGTGCACAAACGTACAATTCCTGCATCACGGTAGATTGCTGCCTCCCTACAGGCTTCCTCAGTGATTTCAGACATTTTCATACAACCTAATGGGGTGCCTATGAAAAATAAGAAAATTGGTTTGCAAACAGTGTAATCTGTCACAAATATGAGGTGAAGTAAATAGTGTACTGAAGTCCAGGAGTGCAGTGCAGTACATGTATGCCTGCATTGCTTCTATTTACAGTGTAATACTGTACATTCAACTAAACTATTAATTTAACAGTTACACCTATCTCACAAATTGGATGTTTTTTTGTTGAAGATTAATTTACCTAAGGAAAAAAGGGGTTCAGAAGAAATGTAACAGCATAATGCATGTGCACCATGCATTATGCTCGTTTCTGTGCACGGTAATTTTTAAGTTTAAAGTAATGAAATGAACAGTTGATACAACAACGTGACATCTAAATTGCAAAGCATACATCGGTTCACTTTACCTGGCAAGGCTTTCACATGAATCATTCCAATAACCACGGATTTTAAGCGGCCAAAAAGTTCTAAGAATTTCATTTTGTTGTTTGTTGTATCTTGTTCCTGTTGAAGCGGGGAGCTCACGTGACTGGTCAAAGGTTAATTTTAGATAATCAAACAATAAACCCCTAAATTGTAAATCCCATCAAGTCAGATAATACAAAACATCGGTTTACCATACAATACATGTTGCATAAAACGCACTCAAAAGTACAAAAAGGTTTGTTTATGGAACTGAATATAGTGGTTTCAGTTGCAGATTGGTTTCAATCATGGTGGAAATGGGCGCAATCCCGGCAGAAGCATCCGTAGGCTAACATTGTTAGTTTCTTTTTGTTAAATAACAGATGCGCCAAGAGTGACAGCGAGTTTAAACTATCCATGTAGTCTGAGGAACAGAAATACTTCATTACTTCGTCATATTTCGGTCGCAATATGTTTAAATTTAAGCTTAATCTCGAAGAGTACGGCTTTGTTTACATCTGACAGACTAGCCATGCGGTGCCTGCGTACTTCCGGTTTTGAAACCACGCCCCTGCAGCTGTCACCGACAGCAGTCCCGCCTCCCGTTTAAAAAGTTATTTTTCTTTTCTTTCGCTCAGTATAAACCATCAATAGCAAGCAGGCGTGCAGTGTAGAAACAATATATGTGAAACCGGAGCGAAGTGAGAGAAAACGAGTCGGTGAAACGGGCGCCGAAGCCGCAGGTTTAGCGCCAAGATAAATCCGCTCCGCCCTGACGTTGATGCTTCAAGTCATCTGTTTCCTACAAGGCGCCAGTTCAGAGCGACGAGCCCGGCCTGGACGCAACATCTCAGAGAATCTCCAACACTCACAGCCGCTCAATTTAACCACAGATTTGCTTTCATTTTCAGTCGGGCATAAGGGTGAACTTCAAGGAAAACGTCTTGAGGTGAGTGAAGGAAAACTTGTTCAGCGCATCGAGTTAGGAAAGCCAAGCTAGCATCAGCTTCAGCGTTCGTTGCAGCACTAAATGCTGTTTTACGCCGCCGACGTGACTAATTTATGAATGTAAAGTGTCTTTTTTTAACGAAACACTAACTAAATGTTGCTTGTGTCAACCGGGTATTCGATGTCGTTGCTCGTAAATTGTGTTTAAAAAGTGAATAGACACCAAGAGTCCTGGCTGTGAACGTCGTTCGGCCATTATGTGATAACCCAGCTGCTCCAAAGTTAGAAGTAGAAAATAACCCGCTTCCTCTGTAAAATATACCAAGAAACTACGGGAAGACGTTAATATAGTGTTTGTTGTGTGTTGTCGACTCTGTTTCTTAACGTGCATGCATTCTGCGAGACTTTACAGCGACTTTTAATTGAGGTTGCGTTTCCATTTCCCCGCGCCAGGCTGCGTCGGGCTTTGTCAGAAGGAGGGAGTTGTGAGTGGGGGTTGGGACTGGATGAAGTTGTTTTCTTAAAACCCTTAAAATAACGCTAAACACTTTTCATCCACAGGTTTGCTCCAAAAGTGACACACATTCCTCAGAGTATAATGCGGGGAAACCGGTGAGTTTGATTTTTATTCCACGCGTGGCTTTTTTTTTTTTTTTTTTTAAGCGCGTCCATCAAGATGTGTGACGACAGGAGTTGATGGAGCTTTAGCCATCCGGGTTGTTAGCCTGTTGCTATATGACCTGATTTATGCCTGATTTTTTTCACCTAAAGCAGGTTTTAAATGATTTGTTGATCGTGGAGATTTATATTTACTTTTTTTGTTGCGTGTTTTTGCAGAGAAGACACTCAACCTAAATCTGTTGCACCCGAGGCGCCCAAGGAAACCACAGCCCGACTGAGAAAGAGGAAGGCAGATGTTGCCATTGTAAGAAGCCGAGAACACTGAACACTGGGCTGGAACTCGTTAGGCTGCAAATGTGGGCCGACTTGAATTAAAAAAAACCAAACACTTCTCTTTATTGATCACTGATGACAAGTTACAGTGCGATAAAGTTATTTATTATTGCACATAATTAATGGTTATGAAGCAAAACATCATAGGACAGGATTTAGTTTCTCTGTTTTTACTGTGAAGTCATTCATAGAGAATTACATAGCTCTCTGTTGATAATAAGTTCCCTCATGTCATCACACATCGGGAATACTAGTTAGTTTGACCTGGATTAATGAGTCTTGAACCATTAAATCTGCTTTTTTTGGGGGGGTATTCAATTCCAATCACAAGAATTGAATACCTAATCACAAGACTTTGAGTTAATTCTCTCAGTTTTCTCAGTAAGTTAATATATTATACCATGAATGGTATAATATATTGCGCAAACTAGGCAAATAAGCAATCAAATCTTTGTTGTTTAAAAAAAAATAAATTCAGTCATAAAAATCAGTCAATTGGAATTTGGCTCATGTGTCGACCCCCCCCCCCTCCAGCTTTTGGAATCAATGGAATTGGCTATGATTTTATATTAGTGGCACGACTATGAACATTGTGTTATCTCACACTGTGTAGGTTTTCTGTACCCTCTCTAAATTACCCCTCTGGGCAGTCGGATCAGGAATGTTACTGGGATCCAGATCCAACTTAAACGTATAAAAGCAGTTTTGCCTGCAAGACCTGCAAAATCAAATAATGGCTTCCCCCTGGGTTCTGTTCAAGTAAAGGAAAGGATTTTCCATATACTTTACTCCTCTGACATGTTTGTTGTGCATCCATCAGTTAGTTTTTCCTAATTAGTAGGGTTCTTTAAGAAAGTTTTCTGTGGAAGTGATTGAAACTTTTTAAAATCTGCCCCATTATGTCCACTCCAAAATGTAATTGGATCATCCACTACATTTTCACTGTGTTTCGTAAAAATGCGTCATGTGTATTAGCAGAATCTTTTTAAAAGTAAAAATCCCATGTCCTTATTGTCAAGAGTTTATAACATAATCCTTTTTTTGATCTTCAGTATTTACAAGATCTGGATGATGAACAGGTAGCAGAGATGACAAAGAAGAAACAGCGTGACTGTGAGGTAAACTTGATTTACAGTTTTTTGTTTCAGAGTTTACTTTGATCTCATTCAGGCCAAATTAATCTTCAGTTACACGATATCGGATATAAGGCCTGGTCACACACCACCGTACTCCCTCATTTTCTTTGTCACCTCTGTTCTCCTAAGAAGCAGGGCTGGAGTCCTGATGCTGCACCTACCAGTCCTCACAGGCAGATCCCCACACCGGACCAGGAAGAGAATCAACCGCTTGCCCTGATAAATGCTGGCTTTCCCCACTGTAACTTCAACAATATATTTACCACCCCTGTGCATTGTGCTCCACTGCCTGTGTTGTGGTGAGTGCTGCAGACACACAATCCACAAATGTGCAGTTGATGAGGTTCTGGAAATGCTGGTATTGATGGAAAATACTCTTCCAGCCTCTTCAAATTTATTGTCCAAAAGCACATGTACAACTATCTCAAAGACATGAGGTACATGTATGTTGATGCAGGATCTTTGCTTATCCTGGCTTATAAAAAAACCTCATTGCACATTCAAGGACAAAAATTCCAGTTACTGCTTTACAGTTTTGCTAGGGCAAAGTGAAATGTTTTCTTCTGTCATTCTGTTTTCTTATCAGCTGGGCCAGTAAGGATGTGGTATGGAACAACATGTTGGAGAAGGATAAGACCTACACCAGAGACGTCCACATGATGGAGAACCATCCTCATTTGCAGCCCAAGATGAGGGCAATTCTGCTGGACTGGTTGATGGAGGTCTGTAGCGTGTCTTGGCAACCAGTATGACCACACCAAAACGTACACATGAGGACAAAACGTGACGCACACAAGTTAGAGGAGGTATTCTGCTAGTCAGTGTGGTAAGACGGATACGGAGTTACTTCACTGTTTCAATCGACAAAGAAAAAACACCAAATAAAGGTAGAGTGAAGGTGGAGCACAGTCAAACCTGTTTTTCTTCATTAAGCTGAGCCAGATGGGATTTTTCAAAACCAGTATTTGATGCAGGAACAAGGACAGATCAGTTACGTAGGAAAAATATATCCAAAGAAATTTGAGACAGAACAACCTAAATATTTTACTCCCAAGACTAAACCGTCACACATTTACAATCTGAAGTCTCCAGTGCATCCAAAGGCATTTAAATTAGTTCACTGGATGTGTAGAAAGTTCTTCAAGACGTTTCACCTCTCTTCCACGAGGATTCCTCAGTCCTGGTGACCTCCGTTTCTAACCTCTGAGGTGTGGTCAGTGCTATTCATATTCCAACAGCTGTTGCCTGGACCTGTCTGGCTGCCCCAGCGATGGTTGTTGGGAGCGTAAGCGACTGTTAATGATCAACAAATTACGAATATGAAAGACGTCGCCAGTCTTAACCGTTTGAGAAGCTTTTGTTCTTGGGTGCATCTCTCTGTGAAACATTGTGAGAAAACACATCGACAAGTCTCAGCTAAAATTTGAAACTTAAAATCACATGAAGTTAGAATAACTGATCAGAAGTGTACAAATGTAATATGTAATCATTTTTAAAATCCACATTTCCTACACACGAGCAAACGTGTGGGTGTATATTGTTGAAGTGAGCAGAATACAACAGTGAGACGTTTGTGTTAATGTTTTTAGGTGAGTGAAGTGTACAAACTGCACAGGGAGACGTACCACCTCGCTCAGGACTACTTTGATCGCTTCATGGCTACACAGAGAAACGTGTTCAAGTCAACGCTGCAGCTCATCGGCATCACCTGTCTCTTCATTGCTGCTAAAGTAGAGGTACGTGTTAACCTGTACTTCACTTTCCATCAGGGTGTTTTCTTTTTTTCCCAGGGTCGGTTCTCTTTTCCAGTCATAGTATGTTGGTTGTTGTGACTGATGAAATGCTTTTGTGTTAATGCTTCTTTCCAGGAGATGTACCCTCCCAAAGTCCACCAGTTTGCCTACGTCACAGATGAGGCCTGCACCGAAGATGAAATCCTCAGCATGGAAATTATAATAATGAAGGTAAAACACACACTAAAGTGAACAAAATGACTGATGGGTGATGACATCTGCTTTCTTTTCTTCATTTTTCTAAGCTGGTTTTGATCTGTCTAGAAGGTTCTTTCACCGCCAGACCCCTTGGAACCTTAAATATTTCTAGACTTCTTGCTGCAGTTCAGTTTTGTTTTTTTCTCCCAACGCAGGAGCTGAACTGGAGCCTCAGCCCACAGACTCCCATCTCCTGGCTCAATGTTTACATGCAGGTGGCTTACCTGAAACAGACGGACGAACTGCTCATCCCCCGATACCCCCAGGCTACCTTCACACAGATCGCAGAGGTATGCTGCACCATAATAAAACAATACGACCAGCATAAAATCTTTGTTTTTCTAAATATAATAATAAACGTGGATCCAATGTGTATCAGCTTTATTGGCAGTGTCCTTGTGATAATGTGCTGTTTTTTGTTCATTTTGCTAGTTTGAGAGTTAAGAAGGTATGTGACCGAGGTAATCGTCTAAAAAGTGATTCGTAGACAGATGTGGAGGAGAGAATCTGGTCATTTTCCAACAAAAACAAAATGAACCATAATTGAGAATCGGATAAGAATTAAAACAAATATAAGTAATATGTAAGTTCTGTATTTATTTATTTTTAAGTGGCCCAGCAGGTTGTTCATCTTGACGTTTTTTTTAAATAGTATGCGTTGCTGTGGGCTCGCTGAAGAATGAACTGATGTATTTGCTGTGTAATAATTTGGGGGATGTGGCAGAGAAATTGGAGCTTCAGATGATTAATTTAAAGTCAGTCATTCCAGGTTAGAAGCGTTCAGTTGGAGGCTGCATAAAAAAATAAAAATGAAGTCATTTTTAGTTCCTTCACTGTGGCCTTTCTTTATATTATTCATTCATGAACTGTGACCTGTACTTACACTTAATTTTCTTTTTTCTAGTTGTTGGACCTGTGCATGCTAGATATGCAATGCCTTGAATTTTCGAACGGCATCCTTGCTGCTTCGGCCCTTTTTCATTTCTCCTCTTTGGAGCTGGTGGAAACTGTCTCAGGTAATCAAAGTAACCCTGAAATCATCTTATTTCACATTACATCAAAACACACATTTTCTGACGGTGCCTGCCGAAGTCGTGTTGCGCTGACCCGTCACTTTTCATCCTTCTATCCATACAGCCCTAAAGGGGGTGGAAGTGGAGGGGTGTGTGAGGTGGATGGTGCCATTCGCGATGGCTCTGCGTGAAGTTGGCGGATCACCGATGAAAACCTTTACAGGAATCCCCGCAGATGACGTGCACAACATTCAGACACATGCCCCCTACATGGCGTGGCTGGTAAGTCGAGAGTATAAGGAGGAAGACAACACTGTTCTGTATTCATTTGTTTGGTGTTAATCAGTTTAATCAGTCTGCTGATCCTGCCCTGTAAAGCTCCCGGAGTGGTTTTGAGTAGATCCTCATTGATAATCATCTATTTTCATGCAGATTTACTCATGTGAGATGAGAATCAAGCAACATTTAAAAAGTGATGACCGTTCTTGATGACGATCTTAAAAAGAATGTTACCGTAGCATGAAGCCTAGAGACTTTTCATACTCCGTTGGTAACATTACCACTGAGGACACGTGCAAACTCCGATTTTAGGAGAGCAGAGAAGCTAGCGTCTTTCCACCCTTCTTTCCCCTCATATCATCAGATCACCTCCTATCTCTGTTTCTGTGTGCAGGATAAGGCCCACTCTTACCAGGACGTGGAGTTGGAGCATCACGGTAACTGCCCTGTCCCCTCAGGCGTCCTGACTCCACCCTTGAGCAGTGAGAAAACGGAAGACTTGGTCCGGGTGGATGCTGCAGTGCTGAAAATGAGACCAAGGATGCGTACTGCATCCCCACAAACGCCTCTGCCAAAGTAGCGTAACAAACACTGAACTGACAAGACGGCAACAAATCCTAATTACAGTTACCTTGTTTGTGTGGAAGAAAAGCCACTTCCAAGTGCCGATTCCAAAACGGTGACTCGGCAGCACCATTCTACATGTGCGCTACATGCTTATCAGTTGTGATGCGTCAGAGGCTGTGTTCTCTCCCTTTGAATGCTGACTTCATGGATCCAGGTGATTTTAAATATCTATAGTGGGTTCATACTCTGACTTTGGCAAAAAAAAAACAAAACAAAAAAAAACGGGAATACACTGTCAAACAGGAAGTAGTTGGGCGGACCTTTGTCCCCACAGGAACCTGACTGTTAACCCTACAGTTTGGATGAAAACGAGGACTCTTTGGGATTTGATGTCTGCAGTTTTTGTTTTTGAACAGCATTGCACCCAAATGCTTGTACAAATTCAGTCAAACCTACATTTAGTGGTTGCCATTTTAATTTTCTATGCAGAGGATGGATTGAATGGACATTTTGTGGACTCTCTACTTAATTGTGTCTGTGCGTTCGTGTGTGTGTGTGTGGTTATTTCGGTGTGCTGTTTTAAATCAGTTGCCTCATTTGCCCAGAAACTATTCCTAGGGTCATGTTTGGCTCTAAGTGCTGCTATGAAGTGGGCTTTGCATGATGGGGGAATGTCTATGTTTGAAACGATGATTAACTTTTGTTTTGGTTCTGCTCTCGCCATTTTATTTGGCCAGACATGGTCGCGTTCTGCTTAGGGACCAGTAGCTTGGCTACTTGATGTATAAGTGAACCAGCCAGGCTTCAGAAGCTAAAATTTTGATTGTATTTAACTTTTATTTTAATCCCAAACAGTGGCCTGTTTTCCCCACCACAAAAATGTAACATTTCTATTTGACTTTTTAAATAAAATGCTGCTACATTTAAAGTGTTGCTGTCTTCCACTGCAGGTCATCAGTTCCTCCTGCTTTATTCCACTAGATGTCAGTGTGATGCTGTTTGCACACTTTGCCGACAGAATGTGCTCAAATATAGAACACTCCGCGACCGGATCAAACATCGGTTTCAACACCAAGTTCTCATTTAGGTTAGAAGGCAGTGCCCGTGTGCGTCGTATGTTTTAATGTCAAAGCTGTGGACGTTGTTGTGTTTGCAGACTGAAAGTTAAAGAGATATTTAACCCAACATTAAAATGATATACAGTATTCCCTTAACCTGCACTGGTATTGATCGTAGATTGTTTAATTTGCAGAGATGCCCAGTTTGTGTTGAACCAAATTAAATGGTGCAAAATAATTTAAAAAATGGTGACTTTCTTCAAAAACATAGTATATACAGAACAATAAAGAGTACTGTATTTAGAGGTTTTGTGAGGAATAAAATTGTGCATCCAAGATGAAACTGCAAACCAGACTAACTTAAATAACAGCCCAAAAATACACAGATTGACCATAATATAATACTTTCTATGGAGACCTACCACCGTCAGTGTCACTTCACTGCCCACTGCTTGGAGCTGGTACCTATAGATGGACAAACGGTCCCAATAATTATCGGTCTTCTCATTCTTTTTCTCCAATTTCTTTTTTTTCTGTCAAACTGACACTGATCCAATAATAGAGGCACACACAACTCTTCACATGGGGAAAAAAACCCCACCAAAGGCCAACTCAAGAAAATAATTGTGTTACTATGGGACAGATTTCAATTGCAGAAGTAATAAGAGTGCCACAATTAGGCTGTAGGTGTTTTGCCACTGGGTGAAAAATTCCGCACGACTGATGAGAGATGGTCATAAAACTGGATCCACTCTGAGTGGGGCTGTAGCCAACGATCCAAACCAACCATTCAGGAAATGGTCAAAAAAATGCAAGTTGGTAATGTAGATACTGTACATATTGTTGATGTCAAACAATTTATTTTCCCAATGGGAAATTTGCCTTTGACATTGTCACGTAGATCCATGTGTACAGTGCAGTATTGTGATGGAGGACAAAGTAAACGACACACATGTTCTTCCCAATTTTCAGTAAATTTTGTGTTTAGAGCTTTAGGGATGAAGCCACGTTTGAAAACCTTTCAATAGACATGACCCTGTCTGCCGACATTAACTCCGAGTTGGCTTTATGAAACGGACCAATAACAATTCAGTCTTTTAAAACGATGCTCGCTGTGTAGCTGAGCGCTGGAGTGTGTGAATAGCCACAGAGATTCGACCAGACCCCACTCAGAGGTTCTTGTTAACCACCAACGTAGATCTGGACACTCTTGTCCCCAACAGATAGTTTCTTTTTTCTGTATGTTGACGCTGCCGTTGCAAAACAACACGTTTGCTCTCGCTGTGAGCGGAGTCAGAACCAGGCCAGACCTCCCTCAGGGCCTTGCTTCCATCCCATGTAAACAAGTTGGTGCAGTGTATATCAGCAGCTGCTTTGATGTCACCAGCTGACTTAGTTTCTCTTCTCTTACTCTAAATATTTTATTGACTTAGGCTAATTCACACCATTTGAGCGGGATATAGACCATAACAATGCCTGCTGAGCCTTTTTGAAGAACTCTAAAGGAGGAGTTTACCTCAGGGTTTATGGTAATCACAAGCATGGTAGCAGAATATATGTATGACGATGATGCATGATCTCCAGGTTAGGTCTCTGACTGGTTGGTGATTATTAAGTGGCCTTCAAAAACCCCTCACAGGGGAGAAACACATCTGTATGTAAGGACCACCCGACATGTGGCAGTGGTCTGTCAAACTGTCTTACATACGTCTCTACCGCCCTCTTGTGGTTCCTCTAACTAACTGCAGGGCCTCCTCACAAACCACAGCTGACGGTGACGGAAGCTAAAGTTTTTAATTGTAGTAGAATAAACTCCTCTGTAACAAAGTAATCACATCTAAGAGTTCAGAAAGTTAACAATATGTAAAAACTTGTGTAAGTCTTCTGTTAGTGTATTAATCAGAATGACCGTTCAGAAGGCAAAGGCTGCAGGTCTCACCACATTAGAGGCATATGATCGTTTACTACAGAGAGATTCAGAACACAGCTTCTCTATACTGTTTACAAAATTAAACCTAAAAACGTAAGGTCAATCTTAATTTATATGATCTCAGCTCATGGAAGTTTTTTCCAGCTCTGAATGAAGGTATTTTGAGGTTGGACCATTTTTTAAAAAACTGTAAAATCATCAGTTCTGCCATTGCTAAGACTCTTTAATAATTGGCTCTGATCTACAGGGGTCACAGGGTTTTCTTAAACCTGTTTCTGACTTGGTATTTTTTTGTAATGTTCAGACTATTACAATTAAGTTTTTGGGATCATTCTGTTGTAGTCCCCCACCTCCATGCTTACATGTTGAATTCTGTGAGTGGGATTTATTTCAGATGATTTATTTGATATATTTTAGGATCCTCCCACGGTCTGCGCCCATGCCCATTACGTATGTATTCTGAGTTGGTATTACAGTAAAATGAATTTTAGAAAAAAATCATCTTTAAAGGGACCAGTCAAAAATATCTCTACTATCTCTAACCAGTTAGGACGCTGCGAGAAGAAGGATGCTTATCCAACCAGAGCTTTTGTCTGGCCGGAAAACAAAAGTTATTTTTCACACATTTTGACCCAAGCATAATTTCTTCTCTCGTTTTAGTGAATTCATCCTGCAAACAATTTACAGTAATTTTATTATATTCAGTGTTAACTTTAATGATCTTCTTTTCTTGTTATAGCTTATGCCACCTGAGTTTCCATCAAATAGTCTTACATCATTTACCAGTCAGTTCATCTTAGTGGTTCAGATTTTGCACATGAGAAACATGAGAATCTGTCATTTCACTCACCAAACAATTGAAATAAAGTCCTGTCACTGACAATTTATTCAAGGGTCCATCCAGGAATGCTGTTCACTCTAGTTTTGATGCTGCGCTGCTGTATAGTATGTTGTAGTGAGTAAAAAACTCTAAGCAGATAAGCTCTAATAAAACTGTATTGTACATGCTTCGTTAGAAATTAGGATGACTCCTTGATTGATTACTTCTGCCAAGAAGGTCATGTTTTCACCAGATTGACAGGTGGCCTTCGTATAATGTCACACTAGATGCTAACATTGTTAAAACGTGTCAATGTCTGCATGCTACTTCTAATCACACCACTGGGGCATCATAAGAGAGAGTTTCTGTCGTGCACTGGCTTTGTGAAAAGGGCTACGGTTAAATGTAACATGAAGGTGTTCAGCTGGAGTCTGATACACAGACACTGAAATAACAATGTTAGGTTCCATTAAATACCATTTAAATACCAAGGTGGAGGAACATGTGACTTACAGATCCCTCACACAAATGGATTCTATGTAATGCTGTTTTCTGGGACACCAAAGATACCAAATATTCAGCAGTTCAAATAATGTTCACCTAAGAACAGTCTCCAGATCTAAATCTGGAATTAGGTCTGAGGCAGAACTTCTAAAAAATCCTTGGCAAAGTGCTCCATTCTCATGCCATGCTTGATAAAGGAAGTATCTGTATCTTCCCATATAATTTAGACCAAGGAGGACGTATTTGGAGCAGATCTCAGAGCTGTATAGTTAACACAATAGAGCATGTGTGAATTAGGCCTATTTAATAATGTGAGCACAAAGGCATTCTGTTCTTATAAGTCTGTATGGGATTTCATAATGTGTGTTTGTGCGTGAATGTGAGTGTATATGTCAGCCTGTGTGTGTGTGTGTGTGTGTGTGTGTGTATGTGTGTGTCACACATGAGAGGCCGTTTCCTGTCGATACTACTCCACACATCCCCGGTTCCGTTTCCATTGTAATTCTTTTAATTAAAGTGATTTTATTCACAGGCACACAGCTGGAACCAGATACTTTCCATTAGCCATCTGAGTGGACGCCTCGTTCAGTGGGAGGACCCGCACTGGGGCTGCTTCCTATGGCGCACACAATACTATTTTCATTTCCCAGCTGAGTTTGTTGTGTGTTTTGAATTTATTAATCATTGATTTTAATGTGCTGCCTCTTGACAGTGGCAGCTACCCACACATTAATTAATTTCTGCTTCCTAGCCTTACAAAATGGCATTTAAAAACAATGAGAGGTCAGCTGGTGTTTCCTCTGACCTATAAATGGAAGGTGTCAAAAAGCAAAATGTCAAAATTAGCTTTTACTTGTTCTTCTCTAGGCAGACTTTATTGTCTACTTTTATTTGATAGAGCGAGATAGAAATAAGGTTACTTTCTGTCTATTGAAATGATGTGTAAATACAGTTGTGTCACCTTTAATATTCCGCTCTTCTTTTTTGGGAGACTGTGAAATGCAATAATGTGTCTTTTGTTGGGCATGTTTCCCCCAGTACACCTGCTTTGCATACAGCATCTGCCAGGAACACTCTCAAAGGAACTGTGGGGTCTTAAGTTGGGGATAAAGGTGCATTTCAAACAACAATAGGTAGTCTGTGTTTATCCTTTGGGGTTTTAAACAACTATGTGTGCAAAGATTCACCGTCTGTGAATTGGTGGAAATAGAAAAAAAGGAAGATTAGATCTTAAATTAAGCACATGGTGCCAGAATTTGAATGGTGTTGGGATTTGAATGTATTTATGGAAGTATATTCTTTTTTTTATTTATTGAGCAGACCTGAATTGTTCATCTATTTAAATGAGTGACTGGTCTGTGTGTTTGAGGAGATAAAAGCTCGCTCTCATAATCCTTATTGACACTCTGGGATGCGTAAAGACAGCTATTGCTAAGTCCCTGCAGTGCCCTGCCCCATGGAAAGGGCCTCATCCCTATTCACAGTGGGTTGTTTAAAGCTAAAGATTTCCTGACAGATTGCTCTCAACAGACTGATTAGCACATGTTGGGAGAGAAACAACTACCCAAACTGGATTTATGTACATTTTTGCATGACTGTGTGTGTGTGTGTGTGTGTGTGTGTGTGTGTGTTCATGGGTGCACGGTGGTCTTGCTGTGTGTGCATGCAACCCTAGAGTGAGAGGGAGTTGTGGAGCGCTTATCGCATGCTTCAAAAAGGATTCCTGCTATAATTAAAAAAGCAAACATCCGCAGTCGTAACCTGATGGCATTTAGTGGGGGCCCCGTGGAGCTTTGGTACAAAACCACTGACAGTGCTGACAGCTGCAAAAGATTATGCACACTTTCAGCACACCTCTATCATACTCGGAGTGGCTGTTACATTGAAGGATAATAGCAAATAGATTCAGTGTTTATACACACACTCACATAAATGATTTGTCTGTTTTGTGAGGTCACAAACTATTTGATGAACAACTCAAAAAAGAAGACAAAAATTGGTTTTTATAAGGAATCGTGTTTGTCTGTACAGACATCAGGACTTTGGCTCAGCCTCTCTACAAAGTAAAAATAATCATTCCCATGCAAATGCTGCGCTTGACATCTTCAGTTTGGCCCCGGTGAGGAAAACGATCGGCGCTTTGAAGAGAGTCAGTTCCCACTATTAGTGCACCTATGAAGTCCTAGAGCTGCTTGGCCTTCGCCCCCCCCCCCACTTTCTCCCTCTCGCTGTCCTCCCTGTTCCAGCCTCCCCTTTCCTATGCCTGGGCCTCTATAGGGAGTGAAAAAGAGAGATCCATCGATCAGGCCGATCGTTGAGCACCCTCCCCGCCTCCTGCCTCCTGCCTCGCATTGTTTTTAATCTCATCTCTCAACCCTGTTGCCATGGCACTGAAGATGGCACTTCAACCCTTGTGCTTAATGATCTCTTGGATGATAGCCTACTTGTCAGGCATTCATGCCCTGTTCTGTTCAAAAGCAAGACAGGGAGGAATGAGCGGCTGCGATTGAAACAGGGAGGAATGGTTATTATACATTTTATTGTAAGCTTAACATTGCATTATGGGTTATTTTACCAATCCAGCTGTCTTGAACAGTTCCCTGTTTCCTTTTCCTGGCCAGCTGAACTATCTCCTTAGGAATGGACACTCAGAAATACAGAGAAGCATTTCACATTCATTTAGTGACTTCTTTTGTTTTGCAGCGTTACTTAAAAACCATCCCCAGTTCAGTGCCGGGTGAGGGATTACTCATATAAATAGCTGCCATTGATTTGACTAAGAGAATGTTTTTGTCATTATGTGGGCAGAAAACCCTAATTTGAAAATTGGAACATAAAAAAAAAAAAAAAAAAAGAGCCGAGCATGGAATTCATATCCATAATCCACCACGTTGCATGAAATCAGGGGTGTCGTGTTACAACGCTTGATTTTAGTCATCGCTCTGATGAGACAAAGGTAGAGCCTGAAGCCATCATGGCTACGCTACTCAGTGTAGTAATGTGTCATTTTATTACGCTTCATCTGGCAACCTCTTCCCGTTCTTCGGTTCGTGGAAGGCCTGTGTTGATCCTGGAAGAAAGAGGCTAAAGACACTCGCAACAAATTATGGAAGAATGGAATGATTGACGGTGAATATGTCCATATGTGAAGGTAAATATGAAATAACATATTTAAATAACTAAGTCAAACAAATTAACGTCATGATGATTGAGATTTGTGGGAAAGAAAGAATATTCTGACTAAATAATAACTGGACACGGAACAATTCTCACACGTTTAGTCCTGGTTTGATTCCACTTTATGTTTTTGTTATCAGAATATAAAAGATCACTTGATTATCAGAGCATGATGATTATATCCTTTAAGATTAAAGGATGAAGAAAGTTAACATTTGTGCTTCCGCTAACAGAAGGTCTGATAACTTCTCTGAGTGAGTTAATCATGTCAGCACTTTGAGAGCATTGAAGAGAAGTCAAAAATAGCCCTGGTCTGAGTTGACTTAAATGCGTTAGCTTGTGTTTTGTCTGCTTAACACAGACAGACAGCACTATGAAGCGACATAATCCTCTCCTCACTTACAGAACAGAACACAATGAAAAACACACTCTTCGTTTTATCTGCTTTTATCCCCCTTTGTGCCGAAGAGCTTCAAAGAATCAGCATCTTTATCTCCCCCCCCCACTCCCCATAATGCAATCGGGCGAATGCTTCCTGTGTGTCATAAATAAGATATTGAAAGGTCCAATTGAATTAAACTAAAAGATCTGGGAAGAATATGGGAAGTACTCTCACTTTTTCCCTCTCGTTTTTGACAGCAGGAATTGCTGTAAATTGACACTGAAATGGTCCGTCTCGCCTCAGCTGCCCTCCCTCCCCCCCACACTTCAACCCCATCACGCCAACCCCACACGCCCCTCAGCGCAGTCAGATAACATGCATATTAACAGGCGCTGGACAAAGTGTGTTGAAATGGGACAGAAATGCAGTAAATGAGATATCCATTGTCAAGCCGATAGCATTTCCCCTCATCAGAGCTGCTTGCTTGATTCCCCCCGCCCCCGAATGACGCCTGATGGGTTCATGACGTAGCCACTGCTAATTTAGTGACCTTGGCCTGCAAACACACACACACACACACACACACACACGCACGCATGCACACACACAAACACACACACGCACAAACCCAAGTTTGAGCCGCTTTCATGGGTCACGGGGGTTGCTGGAGCCTATCCCAGTGGTTTCACTGGAATGAGGAGGGGAGATGATCCGGACACGTTGCCAGCGCTCATTTTGGAGCCACGCAAA
Source organism: Antennarius maculatus (assembly GCA_013358685.1). NCBI lineage: Eukaryota > Metazoa > Chordata > Actinopteri > Lophiiformes > Antennariidae > Antennarius > Antennarius maculatus. The sequence goes on from CM023606.1 coordinate 27,674,724, forward strand.
AGACGATTAATCACTCACACCTACGGATAATTTGGAACAAATGTCAGATAATCCACCTAAAGTGCACGCTTTTGGAGGTGGGAACAAACCAGAGAACCTGAAGAGAACCCAGGCAGACACGGGGAGAACATACCAACTCCTCCCAGAAAGGACTTGAACCCTGAACTTTCCTGCTATGAGATGACATCACTACCCAATGCACCACTGTGCTGCCGGTAAAATAATAGTCGTGTGTAAATTCAATCTACTTTTGATCACAGTGGGTAGCGCTGTCGCCACACAACAAGGCGGTTCTTGTTTCATGTCCCGCTCTGTGTGGAGTTTGCATGTTCTCCCCGTGTCTGTGTGGGTTCTCTCCAGGTTCTCGGGGTTCCTCCCAACTCCAAAAACATGCAGTTATGAAAAATTGGCCGGTTTAAAACTTTCCATAGGTTTGCTTGCGTGATTGTTTGTCTATACGTCGCGCCCGGAGTGTCCCCTGCTTCACGGTCCCAGTCGGCCTGGATAGGCTCCATCACCCCACGACCCGTGACGGCAGATGACAGAAAATGAATGAATGAATGAATGAATTAATGAATGAATGAATGAATGAATGAATGAATGAATGAATGAATGCTGAGTATTTAAAAAATAAAAAATAAACGAACCAAACAGATTCAGAGGTTGCCAGTTTGGTGTATTGTTTGTCACACCAGAGCCTTCTAGCTTGGCTAGCTGCTGTGTGATCATTTTCTCAACATTCACATTCCGTGATCAATGTCACAATTTGTTATACTAGTTGTTCTTTTGTAAATTTCTTGCAAACATTGATAATTCCAGGCTCAATAATTTGGATTGATTTGAACTGGATTGAAGTGTAGTAGTTTATCTTATCTGCCTCCCCAGCTCCTGCTCATCTTCACTGCATTCTCCACCGTTCAGTTTGTACAAATGTAATCTAAAAAAAGAAGGCCAGCACAAATCCCACAATTTTGTAGCATTGTTTTGCACAGATTAGAGATTTCAGATTTTTTTTTTCACCTCTGTTGTTTTTAGAATGCTGGAGTTGCGTTAAGCCGAGCTCTGTATGCTGACTGTCCAACAGTCTGAACGCATTTGAATAAACACACCAAGACACTGACGGGGTTAAAGTTAATATATTGTAATTATATCATAGGAGACAAACAAAACCTGAGCTCAAGAAGTCAGGAGTGAACGTTTCAAAGAGATTAATTAATGGTTAGCTTTTCATAGCATGATAAAGTACTTAACTCCAATTGGCTATTTTCACTTTCATCCTCACCCAATAGGATGGACACCTACAGGTCAGTTACAGGCTGACCATTGGACATTTGCATCTTGCAGGATGTTCAGGAAACAAATATTTCCTACTGCCTTCCATGGTACAAGAGACATATGACCCCCACCAACAATGATCTTCAGTACATTTCCCACAGAGAATAACTAAAATTAGATAAAAGGTAAATTATCGATCCATCCATCCATTTTCTTGAAGATGAGATGACTACCATCGTCTCGACTTCAGGAGTAGCGGGTCATGGGTGTTACTGGAACCTATCCTAGCTGGCTACAGGTGAGAGGCGGGATACACCCAGGACACCTCGCCGGCGCATCGCAGGGCAAAATTGTAAATTATGTAACTTTTATTTCACAGTGCCTGCTGGCATCAGTACTCATGCTTGGTTGTGCATGCCTATAGACAGCAGCATGCTAATTACAAGTTAGCATTTAATTTATGTGCGTTCATCACTGATTAGAAATTATGTGATGTTTATATGTAATAGCAATATTTCAGTAGACTGGTAGTAAAAGTAGCATGAAATCAAATACAATAAGTTGACTGACAGGTATCAAATAGGCACTGTCATAAACAGTTTTTGTAGATAAATTCATTTATAATTCTACAATCAGGTTGCTCGGATGTGTCCAAAATGAAGTGTTTGCAGCTGTCAGCAGGCTTACAGAACTCAGCGTAACACTGGGGAGGCTGTCAGCACTGGCCTCTATGACAATCGATAAGGACCTTTTATTGGAACTGAAACACTTGGATTTGCAGCTGTCTAATTGAACTATTCATAAAGAAAAAAAAAAAAAAGAAAAGAATAGTCTTCAAATTAAGAGCAGCTTTGGTTAGTTAGATGGATTTTTATGATTCTTACTCTGGCCAGTAGCATGAGTGATCTCAATAACGCTTAGTGGTGAGATTTTATCTGGTGAGATTTTCTCCTTCTGCTTCATCCTTATGTAAATGTAAAAAGAAAAATATTGAGTTAATATTACTGATCTTGATATGTTTCACAATCTGTCAGCCCTCGTTTCAGACCTGAGATGTGCTGCCTGTTTGTTGTGTGGAGCCACACCTGCTCATAGTACTGAAACAGACCTGAGCGATAACCAGACCACCTGCTGGCACTGGGTCTGTTCGCTGTGAGTTCATATTTGAAGCAGAGTGCGTATGGTGTGTGGTGACAGGTATGTTTAGCCTCGGCAGCTTGGCTGCAATCTGTGGAGAAACCTGTTGCATCTTGATTTTATTATATTTGAAATCAGATTTGCTAATTTGGTGGTCGTGTGAGTGAATTCTGACTGATTGGAGTTAGTTTTCTCAGCTAGCAATATTAACTCAGCTACTTGATGTTCATTTGTGATGTAGCATCCTGAGTGTTATAGGGACTTTCAGCTACAAAATCTTTGTAGCTACATGTGGACTCCCAGAGCTGTCTGTGTGTCCTTCCAGATAATGTTGTAAACTTAGACAACACAATGTTTGACTTCCGGGTATATTTCTATTTCAAACACAACCCAGAAATTGTGTTGACTTTGGTCATAGTTGTTATTAGTTTGTAAATGCCGATGACCTTGTGGTGACATTTGTGTCAGTAAATTGAATAAATTGAGTAGAGTGATGCAAAAATTCCTATGAATGAAATATAAGGTAGCGTATTTTACCATCTTTAAGCTCATAGTTTTTGGTGTTTCACCAAGCAGCATTTCTGTTTTGTTGTTTTTCACGAACAAACAGCAGTTTTCACTGAAAAAATTGCAGTAAACTCATTGTGAACTCCCAGTCCAGCATCAAGGAGCAGATACATACGTTATCAGGTGAATGCAGTTCAAATTTTAGAGCCCAAAATTCAAATGACATGAAAAGAGAGCTGAAAGAGTGTCCTTTAAAGTAATAAGACTTAAATTCATCAAGGTTTGTTCTACTGCACCAACAATTATTAATGCTCAATGATAGCATTTAAATGTAGCCACTCAGACATATTCCTACACTGTCATACACTGGAAAACTAATATGTACATTTAATAATATAATAAGTTGGGAGAGCAAAAACAACAAAGGTAAAACGTGTTCCAGTGGAAAGTTGTAATGAATTCAGGGTGAAAGTCCCGGTTGAAATTAAAGTGATTCAATTGTGTTCACATTTTATAATTGCTACACCGCTGTTTTAAAGACACAGATGCAAATATTAATTATGGAATACTTTACAGGCATATGAAGGCAAATTAATGGACGGATGGACGGATGGATGAAGGCCAATTACTTCTTTTGCATATATGGCAGCTTATATAGCACTTCACCACATTTAATTCAGTGGAAGTTCAGAGGGTACTTTACCAGGTTATGTCCCCAAAAGAGGCACATGAGGGGGAAGCGTTACAGAGTTTTTCTTTACATTGTCCACCGAAGTTAGCCGTAAATGATGCAAGGAGTCACTTGCTTGTCAGAAGCCCTTTTTGGATAAAGACACTTAAATATGCAGTCAGAAAAGGGGATCGGACCACTAACCATCCACTCAGATGAGAAAAAACTCCCAATCCAGAGCCAGGGGAAGCTCCAACATTGCACTTAACCTCATGTGAATTGACCCATGATATGTTCTTAGAGTCATTATAATGTAAATTTCATGTTTCCTACTGTCTGAACTGGCTAAAAATTGAGGTGACATTTGCTTCAGGTTTACAAATTAATCTGAAGAGCAAGTGGAATTTTTTTTCCTCATCTGAGAAAAAGAAAAAAGAAAAGGAGTGTGCTTGTGATTTTCCCATTGATACCTGTGAAATCTAGGTTAGATGTTTCGTGGAACTTGCATCAGTGTTTAGTGATTGTTATTTCAAATTTAGCACAGTATTATGGGGATTCTCTCCCTTCGAGTGGCAACTGTCAGGGAATATTTTGGTGTGTCTGAAAAAAAAAGAGATGCCTTGAATACACATGCTATTAATAATTAACCATGTGCTTTATTCTCCTTTGAAAGTTATTATGCAAAATTAATATTTCATACGGGTACAGGCTGAACACGACAACTGTGCTAAGACAAAGGATAGTAATGGTGCAAACTTTGACAAGTCTGCTTATGCTTGCTCTAAAATCATTGGCCTTTATCTTATATTTAGTAGTCAAGAGAGGCAATGAGATGAATCTCTATTTTTGTTCAATTTACTATTCATGAATTCTTTTTTGTCACCCAATGTGCAAAATACAAGAAGTTTCTCTTTTTAAATACACAACGGGAAGCCTTCTTTTGAGAGATGCCAACATCCCACAAGGAAACTCCTCTTGTGATCCACATCAGCGCTTAACACTTAGACCTGAAGAGACTTCAACAATGGAATGAATCATGGCATGTATGCCACCTTTCCTCTGTGGTCGCCTACTTGAGGGACACTCACTGACATCCTGCACACTCCCCTCCCCTGTTTGTTTGTCTTTTAACATTCACCCAATCCATGCATCTTTGACAGTAACTTTTCATAGTAACTGTTTCTGATGTAGGGGCTGAGTATTTGAATGAAACACATTTAAATGAAACACATAACCCACAATGGTGAGTCTCATGCATTGTCTTTCTTCACACATTTAGCATTATTTTAACTAAAGAGACAGTTAAAAAAAAAAGGATAATTGAAAATTCAGCATCTGACCTTAAAATATAATTTTCAGAAATACATAAATGGCTATAAAAAAATTTTAGTTACAAAAGAGGTGAAGCTCAGTGGCGCAGTGGGCAATGCTGTTGTCTCACCCAAATTACATGTTTTTAGGGTCGTGAGGAAGCCAGAGAAGCTGGAGAGACTTCACAAAGACAAGGAGAACATGCAAACTCTGCACAGAAAGGAATCAAACCCAGTCCATGCTTGCAGTGAAGCTACAGTGCTTCTGTCTTTGTGTATGGTCCAGTGACGAGCTGGGGTCTCATTTAGGGTGTACCTCGTCTCTAGCCCGCAGGTAGCTGGGCTAGACTCCAGAATAACCTCAGACCTGTATGTCAGATAAATGGTTGAAGATGGATGGATGGATGGATGGATGGATGGATGGAGGGATGGAGGGATGGAGGGATGGAGGGATGGATGTTATAAAAGATGTGTAGTTTAGTAAGTTCCTGTCATCCTCAGTCTTTTAGGAAGAATCATCACGACAGTTTGGCTGTGAAGTTGTTTTTATAGCCTAAAGAGCAAAGAGGTAACTCTGGGAAATCGTGTGAGTTACATTACTTGTAATGAAATGATTTCACAGTTGTTTATTATTACTTGTACATAATTTCAGTTTCAGAGGAAATTTTGTTCAATCTGTTACTTACCAAGTCTAAATGCAAAAATATTCTGAAGGTCATCAGTCAAAGGCATCAGTCATTTTCCATTTGTTTTGTATTACTGCTGATCCTGTGCTCTCCTCGCAGAGCAGAGCACAGAACAGAGCTCACCTCACGCTGTTTTCTCAATTTGCGAACATTTTGGGTACTTTTAGACGGAGAGACACGACAGGATGGATGAAGGAGGCTAGTCATTCCTGTCAGTGATGCACTCCACTGTCAATTCATCAAACTCAAGAAGCAGTTGACAATGGTTGGCTTGTGTCAGCGCCTTATTCACCAGAAAATTGTTCTTAATGGTCTACATGAGCCATAGGTTCCTTATACAGAGGTGAACTGGAGTGAATGAGTGTGAATGGTTGCTGGTCTTTGTGTTGACTCTGTGATGGGCCAGGAAGACTCCAGTTACCCCACAACACTGCGTAGAAGAAATGATTACGGAAAACGGATTGCTGGGCTATTTCTTCACTTGTTATTGTGTTGTTCATAACACACTTTGACACATACTGTATATTTTCATACATTTGCTTACGCTGCTGTGTAGAGAAGGATCTTCACTCTGGTTTGTGTTGCATGATCTCTGTGTAAAAAGGGCTTTCGTCTCAGCACATCTTTCTACCCCACTCTTCCATTTGACCTCTCTCTTCTCCCTCGTCCTCTCTTGTCTGACTCTCTTGTCTCATGATATGCCACAGAGAGACACAATTATCCACTTCATGGTGCTAACATCTGAGACTGGCCTCTTGGGGAGTTTGCGGTGGGTGAGGGGGGCGTGATAGGTAGCAGTAATTGTAAATGGTGTAATGAGTGTGGAATAGCCACAATGTTGGACTCTGCCATTACAGGTGACCTGCTCCCTCCCCCTCACACATCACTGCGACAACAAGTGACCCCCCTCCACTCATCAACCCCCCCCACCGCACATACACATATGCACACACACTATTCTCTCTCCTTCAGGGTTCAGCTGAGAGAGGAAATATTAGCCTCACACACCATTACTCCCAAGTGGTTTGGCCATTGCTCCTTCTGCCTCATTCTGAGGGTGGCCCCCTCACCTCCCATTTCGATTTACCTTTGGTATTTTCATTTACAGATCCAAATATCCCTGGAATGGCCTCAGCATTCTTAAAACATTTCATCTTCCACGATATAACATATATTGCTCATGCCGAGCGGAATTAATTTTACTTCCTTATTTTTGAAAAATCCTCAACACGTCATCATGTTTTATGTCTCATTGAGATCATATTTCTGAAGGTATGAATCAGTTTCCATCAAATTATTTAGTAATACAGGTGGTTTGACAGTTGTCCTGTCTATGGGAATATTGCTGTTTGAGAAAATCAACATTATCAGAGTTATTATGTCAAAGAGGGTTGGTAAAATGTCACGAAATAAAGACAACATCCATTGCCATTGTCAATAAAGCTCAAGAAATCAGTGAAATATTATTTGTAGACCATACCACAACAAAGCCCTTTGATAAATGTTCATCAGACGTGCCAGTTGAGTGATGAACTCTGAACATTGTCTCTCAGTTTAGAAATCTGCAGGAAAAACTCATATGTTTATTTACAAGCTGGCAACAATGACTACATGCATGGCTCAGTAACTATATCATAATGCTTTACATATGATTATACATCAACCTTAAACTGTGTTGCTGCAATTCCCTGCAGCAACATTCAGAGGAAGATAAAGCTAATTAATTACTAAACACATTTTAAAAATATGCTTTTTCCTTAAAAGAGAAGGAGACAAAGGAGGAAAAGGAGCTGTTCGTCTCTGATGGGCGATGACATCCCAGCACCTGCACAGAGACAGGTGAGCCTGCGCGATGACGTTCCCCAATTATCACAAGTGACTCAATGTCATTGAATCGCCCCCCCGTTCACCGACGCCTGGAGTGCTGGGGGGCAGCGGGACGCCCGGTCAACCTCAGGCAGCAAGCATCGAAGGGAACTGCCTGTGAAGGAGCCACACACACACACACACCTACACACACACACACACACACGCACGCACACACACACACACACACACACACACACACACACACACACACACACACACACACACACACACACACACACACACACACACACAGCCAAGTGTGCACACATTTCTGTGTGTGTGTGAGTGTGATGCACTGTGTCCCATGATTCCTGTTGAGTACATGGGAGTGATATGTGCTTGATATCTGCTTCCAGTCATCCAGGTTATGATAGATCCCCCACCTACACAAAGGATTTGCAAAAAGGATCTCCAAATTAGGGGTACACCATCTTAAGCTTCTTTCAGAAGCTAAAGATGGTGTACCCTTAATGGTGTACCCCTATCCTGTATGGAAGTGTACACTGATCATCTTGCACCAATCTTCACCAGGATGTTGAACCGATCTCTGGAACTGTGTGTAGTGATCTCTGTTTCAAATACTCATCATCATCATCCCAGTCCCCTAAAAGTCCTCCACTATAACATTAAATGATGACAGAGCTATTGCCCTGACATCTCTGGTCATGAAATCATTTGAAAGACTTGTGTGGAGCCATTTGAAAAACATAACAGGCCCCCTGCTGGACCCTCTGCAGCTTGACTACAAGACAAATAGGTCAGTGAACTATGCAGTCAACATGGTTCTGAACTATGTCCTGCATCACCTTGGCTGCCCAGGGGGGTATATGAGGATTGTGTTTTGGACTGTGGCATGGTATTCATAACCTGTGTGCAGAACTCCTCCACCTCACAGTGGCCACCCCCATCTATGAGTGGAATACCAACTTCCTGATTGACAGCAGTCGGTTAAACTGAGAAGGTTCACATGCAGCCTCTGGTGCAAAAAAAACCTTCTCTTCTCCCTCTAAACAACTGACCCTTCTGTTAAACTCTTGTTAAACACTATTGGAGTTTGCAGATGATACCACTATCATTGGCCTGAACCATCACTTTTGAAGAGGCGTCAGCCTTACTTCTTTTTTTGTCACTCGCACACAAGAACCATGTGGCAACACTTTTATAGACATCACACAACTATGTCATAGAACAAAATTGGCATTTACACACTGAAATGACAATCATTTATGACACCACGGCTGGAGAAGCAAAATACAGAAATGCTCTAACACACTACTAGATGTTGCATCACCTCAATTGTGTATAACACTAACTATTTTCCGGCAGTGACAGCGATATAATGAAACACGTCTCTTTGTGTATTTCTACAATCACACAGCTGGGCAAGCGCCACATTATTTACACACATTGCAGAAGAGCAAGAATTTTTCTTTCATTTTTAGTATATTTTTTCATTTTATTTCGTTATAAGAACATTGAATATGAAAAATTCAATAAATGGAATGTTTGTATTCACCAAAACAGCTGTTCAAACGGCTTATTTAAACACAAAATCCATTCTTCTTTCTTTCCCCATAAACTCTCAGTTGAGAACAGGTTAGCTAGTCGGAGGAGCTCGTCTCATAAGAGCTAGCTTCTCTTCAAAGGTGCGTCTTCAACGCATCTGTATTGCATCTGCATAGCGCTGCCTTCTCAGAAGATAATATCCATTCACAGGACACGTACATGTCAGGTCAACGTGAGGCCAGATAGAAGGCCTTAGAGTCACCAACTTTGTCTATCAACTATATGCGTCAGTTTACTCAGTGCAGGGACACCTGCATTGTTGATTCTTAACGGCCCTGGACAGATTTCATACTTGGATTGGTTGAGCTTAGCCCTGGACTATGTGTTTTGTAAGTCTGTTAGACTTCAAACAATGTGTCAAGGTAGGGAACACTCAGTGAAATGTTGTCTCACTAATCTAGAGTTTATGAAGTCTATACATAATGTGTATAGTGACAAACCAACAGATTCTGTCATACCAAGGTAGAAGGGGTGGGTATCCGCTGTGGGACTACAGTTCCAGGGCGGAGAGGTGCTCTGAAGTATCCTAACAGATCTTTGATTCATAGTGGGACTGGTGGAGGATATCAAAAGGACTTCATTGCCATAGAGACATCTGTGTCATTAGCCTCCAGCATCTCTCCTCCCCTTTGTCTTACAGGTCCCAATGGTCTTTCCTCTTCAAGTCTCCACTCAGGGAAGATAGGCAGGAAAGGTTTTGCTGAAAGACCAACAGACACAGATGCTTACAGTGGGGAAACACATCACTGAATGACGGTAGTGTTGGTGAACCACTTCTGACTGCACACAAGTATTACTGCTGCAGCACTGCCACTGACAGCTATGCTTCCTCATGAACTTCACCTGGTCATGATGAATAAAGATTCTGATGCTGAAAATCCAAATTACCGTGTTCACGTTTGTGTGCGTCCTTGCGTCTTTGATGCACATGTTTTGACAGGGACGCCTGATCGTCAGACAGCGTGTGTCCCTGGGACACAAGCTTTAAATGCACTTCCATTCAACAAAGATATTACCAATTTTTCCATTTCTCCACTTAAATTTCGAACCCGGAAAGTTTTGATCTTGCGCGAGGTTGTGACGAGACTCACCCGCGTGATTCTGCCTTATTAAAATCGACCAAATACAACATGACGTCTGCTCATTTTACATGCTACAGTGAGAGCGAGGAGTTAGTTAGACCCTCCAGAGCAAGCATATACTGTCGCTTATGCTTGGAGAATCCTTTGGGGTTTCTCTGTCTGTGAAAGTGCTTTGAATTGTCTGCTGATGTGATTAAGTGCTATACAAATAAAGCTTGATTGATTGATTGATTGATTGATTGATTGATTGATTGATTGATTGATTATCGTCATGTCTCCGAAAAAGAATGTTGGAGAATAAGCAAGTGACAATGAGTGCTTTCTTGCATAAAATACAAGCAAAAGTTAATGAAGAAAAAGAGACAGATATTACTGACAGATAGTACTGAAATTTGTGTGGAGAGGGCTCTGTCAGCTTGGTGCAGTGTCCTCAGGACAATACAGTATATGAATTAATTAAAGGCAAAGAAAACTATTGAGTGAGAAGCAAAAGTAAAAAAAAAAAAGTATTTCATCTGTCTTTATTTCTAAAACTGTTTTTTAATGACTACCAGGCTTTAACATTTTGATAAACCTAAGACATAATCGTACTCTTTTTATTTACTTAAACAGTTATAATGTTATTAATAAAAGACCCCTAAAATTAACAGTTTGTTTAGTTTTTATATTGCACTCTTGGCAAAACTCAATCCTTGTGTATGTGTCTACCATATGTTCTGTTATTATTTTTGGGATGTATAAACGTCATGTTGGGATGCAAAACTTTGTCTTGAAGCGCATCCCAGGGATGCACAACTTTCTTGAGGTAAAACGAACTCTGTATGTGGTATTCGATTAGTGTATTATTTTTGTTCTATTGTTTATCTAATTTGTTTGTTTATTTTGTATGTAAATTCCTTTGTATTTGAACCTCTTTTAGTTTTGCATGAGTGTGATTAATGTGGTAATATATTTTGTCTGTGAATTAACGTGCTTTTTTAAAAATAAAAAAAAAGAAAAATCTCTCTTTCTTTTTTGGTGAATGCTGGGAAAGGGCATGAGAGGAAGTGAGAGGAGAGCGTGGCGTCTGTGTGCGTTTTTTATACTGTTTTTTGCTTATTTTTCATGTTTATTCACATTTCTGTTAATATAGTTTAATCACAGTTATGTTTGGGAGTTTGTGGGTGTTTTGGGGGGGGGGGTGTTAGTGGGCAATCCGGCAGCCCACAGGGGTGACATGTTTGAGCTCCAGGTTTGAGCGGCTGACGCATTGGCATGCCCTTAAACTGGCACCGGTAGTTAGCTGCTCTGTAGAAGAGGTGAGTTTACCGGTGGAAGAGGTTGGGTATGGCAGCATAAAGTCAACCTCCTGAATGAACAGCATGATGGTAATATTCCTTGATAGCGTTGAAAACGTGAACAAGGTAGTTGACGGTGGTGTGGTGATTCACCCTCGTCCTCACCTTGGCGAACCCCACTAAGAAAGTGATGATGGAGAAGGACGATGAAAACCAATCATTGGCTGCTATGCGGCCGGCGGTCGTGGCCACTGTGGAGCCGGTGGCCGCGACTGCTGCACGGCTGGCCCTTGTGGTTGTTTTGTGGTTGACGGCTGTGACTGCTGTGGAGACGGAGCCTGCAGAACCGAGGAAAAGCCCCGTTGCTTCTTACCCGGCAGTGGCAGTTTCCAGTGCTGCAGTCCTGGTTTCACGACCACAACCACGCGGGTTTCCATCCCCGTCCCCCGGTGACTAGCCGACCACCAACCCGAAGCCACAGAGTTACACACAGGACACGGGTGTCAAAACAATGGAAACACAGATAGCTTACACGTAAAGCACAGATAATGTAAATAATAGTTCACAGGGTGATTTGGATGCGGTTGTTGGGGCCAGAGAGATTGCTGCCAGAGTGGCAGAGTTTCTGCTGGAGGAGGAGGAAGAGGACATGATAATGGATGAAATAAAAAAAAAAAAATTGCTTCCAAAAGAAAAAACTCAGACACAAGAAATAGTAAAGGTAAAAAAGTTGATTTTATAAACTCAAATGATCTGACTGACCTGTGGAGGAATTTTAATGGCACATGTCAACAGTACACATGGGTAGGCTGCAGAGAGAACACACTATCCATGTCACGATTAGACAGATTTTATTGTTTTACCCACCATTTTAGTGTTAATTGTTCCATATTGCCAGCTGGTTTTACAGATCACGTTCTTGTACAGTGATGTATTTTTATTAATAACATAAAAGGTAGAAGTCTGTTTTGGTATTTTAATATGCTTTTATCTGACAGGTGTTTTAAAACAGCTTTTATTGCTTTTTGGAATAGTTTTTAAAAAAGTGATTTTAGATCTCTGCAGCTATGGTGAGATGTAGGCAAAAGCCAGCTCAAAAATCTGTGTCTACTGTACACTCAAAATGTCTCCAGTGACTTGGTCAGGTCTATCAGAGTTCTGGAGAGACATGTGGCAGGACTGCAGACTTAAGCAGGGTCCACAGTAGAAAGAGGGCAAATTACACCCCTCAAAGACCAAAAGCGTGCTTTAGCTCAGCTGCTGGGCTTGCCCGTGACTGGTGCCATGGTACAGTTCAATAACATTACTCTAATGGATGCTCCCTCTCTCTTTTTCTTTGGGTTGGAGAGGAAAAACAAACAGAGGAGGTTGATCAACTCTCTGCAATCTATGGATGGTACGCTGCTGCAGGACAGTGCAGAAATCTGTGGATATGCCGCAAGTTTCTATGATGAACACATGTACTTATGCACACCTTAAAAAGTTTCAGTTTCAGCTCTAACTTTATTGCCAAGATTCAGACTCTGTATGGAGACATTGAGAGTGTATTTAAGATTAACGGTGGTTTAAGCGCTCCTTTTAAAGTCCAGAGAGGTGTGAGACAGGGCTGCCCCCTCCCAGGGATGCTCTACTCTCTGGCCCTGGAACCTTTTTTAAACCAGTTACGCTCCCAGGTAGGCTCCAATGGAAAAAAAGAAGGGTTTAAATACCTTGGAGTTGATCTGGGAGACCACAATATTGTAGAAAAGAACTGTGACAATGTTTTGGGAAAAGTTGAAGTGAGGCTTAATAACTTGAAGTGGATTTTAACAAAACTGTCCTTTAGAGGTTGTGTTTTAATCATTAACAACTTGGTTGCGTCAATGTTGTGGCACCAGCTGTCTGCATTGATCCACCACCAACGTTGCTATCAAAAATCCAGGTAACGGTGGTGGGCTTTTTCTGGGACTGCTGTTACTGGGTCCCACAGAGCGTCCTCTTTCTGCCCAGAGAGGAAGGAGGGCAAGGACTCATTCATCTGGCCAGCAGAAGTGCTGCATTCCACCTGCAGTTCATTCAGCGGTTCCTGACTGACCCTGAGTATTGGGTGTGGCAGTCAACAACACAGGCAATCTTGGCTCAGTGCTGGGGTTTGGGACTCGACCGTACTTTGTTTTTAATGGACCTGAGGAGCGACATACTAAAAGATTTTCCTCTTTTTTATCAGAGTATAAAATCTGGGTTTTTTACTAAAGAAAAGACTAATGGATTGTAACTCACTTCATTGCATTTTAAAAGAACCTGCCATCAAAGGAGGACTTTTTAACTTGAAAGACCTTGCAGGAGCAGCAGTGGAGAACAAGTTCATCACGTCTAAAATCTCCACCCTTTGGCACGTGGTGGAGTTGTGTGGACCCATTTTTGAAGACGCAACTGCTTTGTCCTCCGCTGTGGGTGTGACCACAGTGAAGCTCATCGAAAGACTGCTGAGACGATGGGAGAGCCGACTCACCCCACAGCAACTGAATTTGATCAATTTTTATTGTACAGGTGTTTTAAATCCAGATAATGCCGATCCCTTCCCAATAGAGAGCTTGTCTCCTTGTTTAAACGACTGTGTCAGACCAGATCAGCCTCAGTGACATTAATGGTAAAAACACGTACAAACTGATGGCAAAAATTTTAAAAGGAGACAAATTTAGGATCAGGTGGAAGAGTGTGGTTACAGGGAGAAGAGATCAAGAAGGTGGAGGATTTTAAGTACCTAAGAGTCAATAATCCAGAGAAATGGAGAGTATGGAAAAGAGGTGAAGAAGTGTGTACAGGCATGATGGAACGGGTGATGAAAAGTGTCGGGTGTGATGTGTGATAGAAGAGTTTCAGCTAAAATGAAAGGAAAGGTGTACAAAACTGTGGTGAGACCAGCGATGTTGTTTGGTCTAGAGACAGTGTCACTGAGGAAAAGACAGGAGACAGAGCTGGAGGTAGCAGAGATGAAGATGCTGAGGTTCTCTTTGGGAGTGACCAGGAAGGATAGGATCAGGAATGAGTACATCAGAGGGACAGCACACGTTAGAGGTTTTGGAGATAAAGTCAGAGGCCAGACTGAGATGGTTTGGACATGTCCAGAGGAGAGATATGGAATATATTGGTAGAAGGATGCTGAGTTTTGAACTGACAGGCAGGAGGCCAAAGAGGAAGGTTTATGGATGTATCCTGTTTCATGTCATGATGGAAATAGCTTGATATAGGATATTATTTGCAGGACCTTTTTTTGTATAATTTCTTTGATAGATAGATGGATGTACAGGTATATCATTGTTTTCAGATGTGAGCAAGGTCAAAGTTTTGTTGGTTGTGTTAGAGAACTTGAAAAAGAGACAGGATCCTAAAATAAAATATAGACTTGAATTGTAAATAATATTAAATAGGATGGAACCAAACCAGTAGATTTATTAACAATATGATATAATTATGTCTACATTTGTATTCTATCGTTTTTATTTGTCTATGCTACTAATCTCCCAACCTATATTTTTTAATAAGCTCAGTTGAAAACCTCACAGTGTCACATTTTAACTCCACCCACTACCGCCCAACCAATCATGGCACATCTGCCAGAAGGAATCACGTGAACAATATGGCGTAAGGCATCGCCCAGCGAGACTTTTTGTTGCGGTTACACCTTTAATCCCCATGACAACGCAGACATCTGGGACGAAAACACCGGCCAAAGGGAAGTTTTTTGAAAACGCCGGCTCTGCGTTGTCGTGTGGACGTTTTAACCAAAACTTTTTCAATCCGGGAGGAGTCTCCCTGTGACGAAAACCGTTGTGACGTCAGTGTGTGTGACTGGTGTCTACATGTACACACAGAATGGACAGAGTTAAAACTG
This sequence comes from Antennarius maculatus, assembly GCA_013358685.1. Lineage (NCBI taxonomy): Eukaryota > Metazoa > Chordata > Actinopteri > Lophiiformes > Antennariidae > Antennarius > Antennarius maculatus. Next base: position 27,689,977 of record CM023606.1, read on the forward strand.
GCTATTTTCTGACGTATAACAGCTCCATATTGAAGACGCGTTAATAAAAATGCTTGACAGTTGGATATTTGTTCGTCTGTTTCTTTCTTTATTAGTCATAAAGTTTATATATTCATTCATTCATTCATTCATTCACGTTCCTCGCCAATGACGCCGACGCCAGTTCTGGGCCAGACCGAGATGCGCTTCCTGCTGGTGGGAGAACTCTGTGATGGGTGCGCTTGCTTTAGAATACCAATACATTTGTTTTCATTTGTCTGTTATGAAGTCTGATATTATTGTTTTATCGTGGAATTTCCACGGGTTTCTGCTAGTTGATGAGTATAATGAAATGGTGAGTATTTTTTATGCACCAAACTATTGTCAGTACAATTTCTGCTATGTGTGTTTTTAGCTCACTAAAAACACTTTACCTCTCTCTCACCTTTACCTCTCAACAAATGGAGTGTTTCTGAAATATCCTGACATGTCTGGGGCATACCCCGCCTCTTGCCATGTGCAGCTGGTATAGGAGTGAAAGTTTTTTATTGAGAACTGAACAAGTTTAAAAAAAGGCTGTCCATCCATTAATTTTGTTTTTGATGATATGATCACAATCATCTCATCTCCAATCGCTTATCTGCCTTGCAGGTCATGGGTGTGCTGGAATCTATCCCAATGGCCACAGAGAGAGTCGGGCTATACCCCAGATAAGACGCCAACTCAGGGTCAAATGAAAGACAAAAAAGAACTCAGGCTCACAACCATCACCTATGGACAATTTGATGTGACCAATTCACCTGAGATGCATGTTTTTGGAGGCGTGAGGAAGCCGGAGAATCCGGACAGAACCAACACAGACCTGGGGAGAACACACAAACTCAGCACCTGTAGGAATAGAACCCGGGTACTTTCTTGTTGAGAGTCAAAAGTGCTACCCACTGCACCACCCGTTTTAGAAAAATGTGCAAAAATATTCAATACAAACTGAAATCAAAGAATTTCTGACAAGTCCTTCATCCTTACCTCACCTAATACTGCCTGTCTTTACTTCTGAAAACATTTATTTTCAATTTCGAAATGGAGCCTGTAGTTAATGAGGAATTTATTAAAATCAGTGTGTTTAAATGAAATGAAAAAAAACCCCTTATTTAGCCATTATAACATTATGGACTACAGTTTGCACTTAGAGTGTGCATTCCTTTAGTTGTTGACAGGAACATACACAACACAAGTGTATGAAAAACGGTGCAGCTAATGGTGGGTTCTACAGGTGAAATTAAATAATATAACCATCTTGGAATAAATTAACTTGTTTTTAGTTTATAAATCTCATTTTAATTTTTTCAGCCACGGTGTTTGATACCTGGAACAGCAGACGAGCTAGTACCCCATCCTCCAGCAGGGGGTGCTATTAGCACTTGTTTGTCAGCTGCGGCCTTTCGGGATCGACTGCTGAAATGCCAGCACTCTCTATGGAGAGAAGAGAAGGGGAGTGATGGGAAAAAGAGGTGTGTGTGTCTGTGTGTGTGTGTGTGTGTGTCTGTGTGTTCTAAGTAACCCAACAATACCAGACGCGTCGTCTTAAGTCAGGAGAGTTAAGAGAAGCTGATTGTTATTCAAAGTTATATATGTCAGGGTCGTTAAATGAGTCGATGACAGGGATTTCCACCGCAGCTTGATGCTTGATCCCACACCGTACCAAGAGCTCACATCTATCTCAATTCCCTAAACATATGTGTTTGAACGTGAAATAAATCACGGTTCATCTGGTGTCTCCTAACACTAGCAATCACTCCTGCTCATCACAGATGTGTTTCTCTGTTTAATTCTCCTCTATTTAAAGACATTTTCAAATCATGCAGGCATTAAATCACCCATCCCTATCATAACCCTAATCCAGGTCTGGTCAAGTGAGAAAAACCCAACTCCCACGTATCCATAGTTCAAGAAATAAGTCTTTTTTTTTTTCTTATACCAGTGGATTTAAAGTCAGTCAGGAACATTATCAGGCTGGGCCCAGCCGAGCAGAAACATTCCATAACCCCAACCTTCCAACTGACCCCTCCTTTGCTTTTAACAACTGTCGACATAGTTTGGCTCTGTTATGTGATCATGCTTGGATGAAATCTGTCAAATAGCTCCCTGAGTTATTAGGCTGTCTGTGCCTGACCTTTCCGCAATCAAAGATATATGACTTAAGGGCTCGGATTTGCCATGGCAACGGCTCCAATTTGCCGCCGTGAGAAAAGGTCTAATTGTTGCAGAAATTTAATGATCTAGCCCCGACATCAGGGGCTGTGAGATTTTATGAACTGTTTACGCTATAATTTTCTTTTGTTAATGCATTCTGCCTTAACCCCTTCCCTGCTGGCTGCCTGCAGGGAAGGGAGAGGGAATGAGTGCACACACGTGTGCGTGCTTGTGTTTGTGTATGTGTGCACGTGTGTGTGTGTGTGTGTGTGTGTGTACATGTGTGCGCAAGCACGCAAGCAAGCGTGTGTGGTGAAGTAGGAGGGTGTGTTTTGGATAAGAAATGGTGGCAATGAGGAGGAGGGTGATTTTTTTTTGCCCCCCAACCTGTTAGCCTGTGTGTCTGGCTCCTCTTTAAAAAGGGCAGTTTTGTCTTTAAGAAAAGCAGCTGCCTGCCGCATTATCTGCTCTCAGCGATGTAGACATCAGTAATATATTCTACAAGGTCAAAGACAACTGAGATTAAAATGTCTAATCAGTTAATTTGTTTTATTGAGAAGGACTGCCGTGTGATTGGACACACAGAGAGATAGAGGGAAAGGGAGAGCGAGAGGTGGAGGAGGGGGAAGAAGAATATTGAGAGATGGAGGGGAGGTGGTGCTCGGATTTGCACATTGGTATTTTGACTGAGCTTGATGCTGGAAAATATGGCCGTGCCACTCAGTTATAGCATGTTGATGAAGCTCTGACACCCTTTGTTTTTCTCTCTCTTCTCTCCACCCTCCCACTCCGCCTCCCCTCTTTGCGCTCGTCTCACCCTCTCTCACTATTCATTTTCAATCTATGGCACATTCATACAAGACTGATTTTATTAGTTGCTGAAATAGACTTATATTTTATATCTCATTAAATATTCAAAATAAATTCAGCATATTTGAGCTGTTCATACATATTCAGTTTCTGAAACTAGGATCAGAATATTTTGATTGAGCCTGTACAGCAGAGACATTTTGAATTTCTTTTTTTTGTGTTCAGATAATTCCATTCAAAGGAATGAGTGGAATCACAATTGATCTTGTTGTTTTCTTCCCCCCACTTACAATTAAATGTGGAGGAATAAATCCCCATGGATGAAATGACTATAGACTCTATTGGTTTGCGTGGGTCAAGCCATTTGACATCACTAGAGACTTCTGAAGGTGATAAAGTAGTTCCTTAATGATGAAAGTGTCATCATACAGTACATGGAACATCTACACCCCCTGACTTTTAACAAATGATAGCGTAAGGATTACTGTAATGACCTTTAATGTCTCATTATGACCTATATCAGCATGTAGGTGAGAACTGTGATGGAGTTTTTCCTAATTAATTTCAAGAAATAAGATCATCTAATGGGTCATACATTGCTGTAACACATTCCTCTGCCTTACTGGTGTAAGCTTAAAGCTGAGCTTTACCATTGTAGAAATATTTGATCCCTCCTTGTTCACAAAAATAGGAGAAAATTGTGGCAATATAGACTAAGTGGATATAGGAAAGGTTTCTTCAAAGACAAAGAAGTTGTTGACCTTAGCCGTATCCTGTGTGATCGATGTGTGAAATTCAGTTCTCTGTAACTTTACCTCACAAGTATTACTTTTGTCTCTGAGTAGAAGATGAGCAACTGGACTTTTTTTTTTTTTTCCACCATAAATACACCATGCCTTTCTTTGTTCGTCGAACATCTCAGATTCCTTGGTGATCTGTTTTGTTGCTCCTTTTTCTGAAAGATAATAAAACAAACTGAGGTGTGTCTTCAATTTACTTCTCATTGATTCATTCGCTTTCTCTTATTTAATTTCCAATACAGAACATGCAGATGATGTGAAACTAGACTACGCTGCATAACAAATAAAACAAACTGCACCTTTCCCATTCTACAATTGTCCAACTAATTTTTCTTTTTCAATATAAAGTGATTTTACTCATGGGATAATTAAAGTCACTCTTCCTTTTCTTTATGCTCAAGTGCAATGGCACTGCTTTTTGTCAGGACAATGTTTAAGTGTGCTTGTGAGCTGTTGCTTTTTTTTTTTTTTTTTCTCCAGGCATTTGGATAAATGTGTCTCTGTGAATGTGACCTCCATTAGGAACAGCTGAGGAGATCCATCCAGGGGCAGTTTGTTTTCCAGAGAGGAGCAGCAATGGTGGACGGCCCTTGATTTATTAGAACCATGAGCTGAATGACCATGATGAAGTGCATTTCCATTTTAAAAGACTACACAGCTTCATCTGTAGAGGTAAGTTAAAAAGAGTAGAAACACAAGGCTGATGATGAGAGTAGGGAACACACTGCTGAGCTGCAATGATCACAAAGACAGGAATGCCTGGAGAGCCAAAGTGAGAAAGACGATTAATATAGAAGTCTGTTTTTAGTAACCAGGATTGAGAACTATTATAAAAAAAAGAAAAAAATTGATGCATTAGTGGAGATTTTTGTTGCTGGGGAAATTGAGAGACGAGGCAATTGTGGGGGCAAAGGAGTAAATGATTTAGAGATGTTTTTAGACGGGACATCGCTATCAGATATTTAATCCAGGGAACGGTTGTTAACACAGAGTAATGCCTCATCCTTAAGCAGGAAAACATTTTGGGATAGTGTGTGCCAAACCTTGCAATCATGCAAGGATTGTGTAATGAAAGTGGGACACTGTCACTACATAGGTGGTGAATCCTACAGGATATCAATATTTGCATCTCTCCCTCCATGAAACAAAACAAACCTAAACAAATCAATCTAAAAAAAGCTAAATGAAAATGTAATCAAAGGTCCGTATGGATGCGTTCCCTGTTCTGAGCTGCAGAACCTGTGTGCATCCTTCACGTGGAAGGGAACTAACAGGCTCCCATCCAGCAAAGTGATGGAGTGTTTCTTAAATGAAAATACACCTGTCTTTAGGACAAATATGTGCCACTAATTACCTGTCTAACCTAAATCTCTGGGCGCCAGATGTTGCTAAAACACAGTGAGACAAAGACAAATTGCAGCATGCTGTTGTAGCCGTGCACGTAAATATAGTAGAGGCTTAAATCATCTTTTCCTTGACCCTGTTAGCGAAGTTGCTCAATGTGATTTTGGAGTGCGCTGCACCTGTAAGAAACTAATTGTAAAGATAGGGTAACGTATCAGAGTATCACATAATCTCTCTCCAGCTCTCTCTCTCTCTCGACTCAGCTTGACCGAGCCATAAGCAGGATTACATTTTGATCTGTATCCTTGCTTCCAATTCAGATTTCTATTTCAGTTATGCAGACTCCCCACATCCTCCTCCTCTTCCTCCTCCTCCTCCTCCTCCTCTTTTGCGCCTGTCTTGGTTAGATGAGAGAAAGTAGACAAAATTACGCTTAATGACCTGTACAAAGTGGTGAAGAGTTTAAAGGCTAGATTCACAGAGGACCTTGAAAAACTTTGCGGGTCTAAATTACAGTAACCCAATAAGAACCCTTTCATACAGCACTCCCACTTAGTCTTCTAAATACACCGCCTCTTCCTCCTGCTCCTCACATTCCTTTCCTTCTCATCTTCTCACCTCACATCTCTGCTTGTATTTGTTAGAAGTCCACCCTTTATATTTAGGATACAGGAAATTATTCATCCATCTTACCTGCTTCCGGTTTTCTTAATTTCAGTATGAAAAAGTAATGAATAAAATACCATAAACACCAAATTACATTAAGTGTATGACTAACAGTTAGCTCGTAGGAAACAGGACCACGCTTTGCACCCAGAACAGACTTAGCAGCAGCAGGAGCCATCAAATCCACTTACATTCTACATTTTCAAGATTTACTGATGCACACACAAATGAGACAGGTATTTGACTTCTGGATTACTGAATAGGTTGACGAGGCACTAGCTCAAGGGGGCCCGAGGCCCCTGGGCCTGAGCAGTTATGTGAAGTAACTGTATTTACTGAAGTAGATAGAGCTCATGATGTTCCACTACTGTTTCCAGTTCGATCCAGATCTGAATACAAGCTGACTTTAAATGCTCGTTGTGTGAGCGGTATCTGTCTGAGAGGAGTGTCTCTGTTTCAATTTAAAAACCTCTCAATGTGATTTAGGGAAAAGCGCCGAACACTGGAAATCAGCTCTCTGTTATTTTGGGAATTCTTTACCATTTTTTTTTTTTTTGAAAATTTAATTTAGAACAATTTATGCAACAGGAGTTTTAGTAAACAGGGACAACTTAAATAATATGTCTTACATTCTGTCTCCCTGTGATGGGGGATCCTGAGCATTTCTTAATTACTTAATTGTGTTTTCTTGCCTGTTGGATTTGTGTGTTGGATTGCTTTCTTGTTTAAGTGCTTTAATTTATATTAGTAAATCCACAAACTGTCCCTGATCTGCCTCTGTTGTCTCCATTTGGGTCCTTAGTGTGAATTCTTGATATCTTCATTAAACAAATGAGGCGGTATGATCGGACATCTTTCAACATTTTCCCTAATTACCCAAAAACTACTGAACCAGTTTTGTGGAAACTTTATGTAGAGAAAAGGAATCCACCAGGAAACCTAAGCAGATAGACTGTATATACAATTACTTGACCTGAGTGGAGGTATTTGCTCAGCGGTTTTTATTTTCTTTCATAAACTATGGAGAGCAGCATCAGTATGGATCTCCCCTGGCAGCTTTGGAGAGGAGTTTAAGCAGCCTTTCTTTCCAGTGTGGAATAAATATTGCTGTTCAGTTGCAGTTTAAGACCAGCAGCAGAACATCAGAGTGATTCCATCAGAATTATGGTAACATTATGGCTGCATCTTCAAAACAGTGAGTGAAATCTGTAAGCGTCTTGAACAGCAGCGTGGAGCTCATTCAAATTTAAACGCCCATGTTATATTGTTTCGCTGTATGTGATAGGCAGTTACATATATTGATCGATCATTGATCAGAATTATTTTAATTTCTGCTTCAAAACCAAGGATTTGCTCTCCATGTGAGAGGGACGCCGAAATACTTCACTGCCCTTCAAGAGAAAGAACTTTTCCACTCCATTTTGCTGATGTGTTTGTCTGACGCGTGTTAAAGCCTTGATATGGATGCACTAATCTCACCAGCACAAACCATTTTTTCTTCACATTTATCCTGCGCAGTTGGCAAAGGAAGGGCCTCTGATTCTTTCTTATTCTCTTATATCCTCTTTTCCCTTTCCTCCATCCTCCCGTCTCTGTCTTCCTCTATTTCCTGACTGTTCATATTTGAATTATAAGTGCTGGGGCAATAATAATGGGGCACCGCACACAGCCATGTTCAGCTTTTCCTTAAAGGACAGGATAATGAGACAGAGTATCTATTTGCATAGCTTAATGTGTGTGTGTCCAGACGCTGTTAAAAGACATGCGGACCTCTCTCTTTCAGCCCTGGGGAGAGGAGGGGTGGAGAATCACATGGAGCCGTGTTTTTATTTATTTATTTATTTATTTTTTATTTCCTTGAACACTTTCCCCCATTTATCTCTAGCAACCTGCCGTTCCAAACTCCTGCAGCTGCTGTAATCTTAGAGTTGACCTTTGTCCTCTGTTTTGGGGGAAAACATTGGGGTTTGCATGTGCACTCTCATTGGTGCACCAATCTGCCAATCTTAATCAAAGATAACCAATATGCAGTAAAGGTAAATATGGACATTAAGGGCTCCCCCAGGGCAATTTATAAGCATCCAGCAGGTGATGAAATGCTGGTTCTTCCATTCAGAATGCTACACACATGACACTCTCCTGTGTGATATCAGCCAAGAGCGCTCATTCTAATTATTTGGGCAAATGTACTAATTAGCTATCAGGTGCCCCCCTCCCACACCCCATCCTCACTTATCATCCTCCCCCGACATCTTTTGTATTCAAAATAGGTTCCCAGCATGGTTGAAAATTTTCCGACCATCAGCAAATATTTACCAGTTCCATCTCATTATGTTCCAAGCTAAAATGCTGGCTATGAATATCTTAAGGCCCCTGGTACATGCCATCTAAACTTTGCCTTGACCTTTTACTGCTGGCCGCCTGTGCTGGCAATTGAGCAGCTGTTTTACTTTGTAGGCACACATGTGTACACATGCACACAGTATCTCTGTCATCATGTCTCAGTGCTGTTTCACTGTAGACTTAAGACTAGAGCAAACTGATGATTATGCATATGCACCTTCCTCTGCATAGTCGGCCTCGCCATCCTTGCCTCCTGCTCTGATCAATCCATTACATTACGTCCTGTTGTATATTTCTGCTTTAGCATGATCAACAGAAGTGCTGACAGCTCTTATTTCTTTTGCTTTGGCGATTAGTAACTTGGCGCTTGTCAATAAAATAGTAATGAATGGGCCAGTTAAATGCGATTTAGGGACATAATCATTTTTTTGTGATAGTTTGATATTGCTGGTCTGCATTTTTGCTTTAAAAGAAAAGTGATTAATCAATAATTAATTATGAAGCAGGAGCCCTGATAGAGGGGAGCAGATGAAAATATTTGCCATAAATCTGCACTTTATTGCTGGTACTATTGAAAGATTCGTGGCAACACCTCGTCAGTCTCTGGAAGTATGTTGTGAGTGTTTTCTGTACAGTTTGCCGAGTGACTGAATGCATCTTATTAACTGCCAAATGTCTTTTTTATGCAGGACATATCTGTTCCCTTATCAATTTATTTAAACTGGAGGCTTATCGCTGCAAAGATGGCGGTAAGTCAGCTGGATCACAGGGACGAGGACGGATGTTAGAGTGTAATCCTCCTCTATTGACTGCTGACTATATGTGACTTTTCAGGTGTGTGTGTGTGTCTGTGTGTGTGAGTTGAGTATTATCACTTAAAGCTATTGATCATATTTTAGGAAATATGTACACATTTTTTCTCCTTAGGAAAGAGAATTGGTGCTAGTTGTCTATATTAATTTCTTCATTAAGGATTTCATGTTTTCACCCATATAGGTTAGTTATTTTTGTGCTGAGGTTTGTTAAAATAGTTTAAGAGATATAGTTTTTCCATTAATGATTTTTAGAGAGGCTGTATAGATTTGTTATTTTCATTTTGACAAAGAAAGATGTGCTATTCCAACTCTTTGAGTTACATTGCATAGCTAAGCCAACTAGTCTCCTCATTCCCTCATTTCCCCTCCTCAGAACAGACACATATGACAGTGTTATTGATCATGAGGTCAACACACATTTCACAACATCTGATCACACAGACAACATTCACCTAACTTCAACTCCTCTCTGATATTTTGCAAATTTACAGCTCTGCTGTTCAGTCCCTTCCTCCTGCTTATAGAAGCATCTCTGACTCAGAATACAGTCTTGTAAAACAAAAAGGGTTTTAGCCCCCAAAATATCCTCTACATCATCCTTGTAGATGTATGGAGGTGTGTGTGTGTTTAAAGAAGACAATGGTGTGAATTTAAAGACAATGCTGTGTGTTTGCCAGGACTTTGAAGCTGAGCCAAGCTCCATCATTCCCAGAGGTATTTACCCCCATCTCTTCCTACCACATTGTTAAACACTACCTCTGTACGTTTTTATAACACCATTGTTAAGCTCAATAGATTTTTATTTGGCTGCTTTACCCCTCCCTCCCTCACTCGCTCTCCCATACTCTTTCTCTCTGGCTCGCACTGTTTGTGTGTTTGCACTGCCCCATCCTTTCACCTGGAAGTGTCTAGATGTGTATTTATAGTTCCTTAGACAGCAGACATGAGACTCAAGACCAAACATCCTCTTCCTCTCTGGAAATTACAGGGACTGGAACAGAAAAATGACTCTAAGTTGTCATGTGTTTTAAGCACTGTTTTGTGTGTGGGAGGGGATTCCATGTGTATTATATTATTATTATTATTATTATTATTATTATTATTATTGATATTATTTTTTTAACCCACATCAAATTGTTTTTTCTTTTTATTCTTTGAATGCTGGAGCTTCACTGTGATAAATGACATTTTGTTTTCACATTAACTTAACCATTATGTATGACGTCACAAATGTGTAGAAGCCAGTCCTGGTCCAGTAGTCATCATCAAATAGAAGAACCTTCAGACCTCTGCTGAGAATGGAGTTGATAATGGGGACATATTTTTTCTCATAGTTAAACTTTTGAAATCCATTCACTCATTTATCTTCTTATCTGCTTCTTCTGCTTTCGGGGGTCATGGGGGTTGCTGGAGCCTATCCTAGCAGAGTAGAAACACGTCAAATATTCATCCTTTAAAATGGAGAGGATTTAGGTGCTGCTTAAAGGATTGTAATATCTTATTTGTTTTCTGCTAAATCCAGATAGAGATAGATAATCAAAGAAGGGATATTTTAAGTCGAACTCAGCAAGTTGTGTCGAGGCTGATTTCCTCATGGTTTGTGTTTCAACTTGGTCTGTGACATGTGGCCCAAAGGGCGATGGCTGTAGTCTGAGTTAACTCTCATCTCAGGCTACTTCCTGCTGTCATCAGCCTCCAATCCACAGCACATGTGGGGGAAAAACAATTTATTGACAGATAAAACCAGCTGGGATGGACATGAATGACCACGGATTGAAATGATGGATGAACTGAATTGAAGGATGGATGGATAGATAGACAGACAGACAGACAGATAGATAGACATTTTATTGATCCTGGAGGAAATTGTGTATATCCACTGCTCACAGACATAAATGCACATATATAAATATAACATAAATAAACACCCAAGTGAAAAAACACAACACAGGACATAAACTGCACTGCGGACAGTCTGACGAAAGAGCCAACTAAACAACTAAGAAGTACAGAGAGTAAAAAAGAACAGATAGCAGGAGGACCTCTTGGTGGAGATACATCCCTCTTACCTTGTGAAACACGTCATCGTCCCAACAAATACCCTGGTCCCACTACACTGTAGCACAGCACAGGCCAACAGGCCATCTCTATCCCCTCCATTCATTTGCTAGCTGACCTTGCCCCCTCCCCCCGAAAAAGATTTATTGTCCTAATGTCAGATACATTCGGTATCTGACATATAACTTTGATGTTTGTCTTCATATCTTTTTAAGGGGATCCTCAATTTTAAATGGAAAACTTTTATTAAGTAGACCCAGGACAAAGTCGCTCCACTGAGTAAAGGTTACATTATTATATTCATACATGTTCTTTGTGTCAGATAGTCTATGCATCATTTGCGTATGTTATATGAATTAGCGTATCTTGGTAACTTCTTCTTTTCCTTTCGGTTTTTCCCTTCAGGGGTCGCCACAGCGAATCAATTGCCTCCATCTAACCCTGTCTTCTGCATCCTCTATCTTGGTAACACACTTTAATAAATGCAATGGCTCACAAAGAAGCTATAACAATGCAGCTGGTAGAGGGCAACGTGCACGACTTGGATTTCATTTTTTAACATTAAAAATGACAGTCAGGTTTTTCATATTTACCGTCAGCAGCTGTTTGCATTTTCTTTAATTGAAAAAGCAGGATTTAATTACCCTGATTTTAAGGCTTATAGTGTAATTTGCTGTTGTCCAGTGCTTGATGGCTGCTCCTTGTATCAGGCGGAATAGATAGGAATGGCTGAGTGAGTGACGAAGCTGACGGATTGGGTAGGATGGGACAAATTTGGGAGTGAAGGTTAGGAGGAAGCAAAGAAAGTGAGGAAGGTGGTAGTGCATCAGCCATCTGCTGTGTGTTCCCCAGCAGCAGAGCAGAAGAAGGTGAGGTCTGTCCACATCTATTCTCTGGCCACACATCATAGGCCTGCCGTTGGCCCAGTGTTTGGCCACGCTGTCGCTGTGTGTGTGCGAGCAAGTGTATTTGTCTGCATGTGTTTGTGTGCAATATGTGGCCAGAGTCGACCCCAGACACGAGCTGCTCTGGCTGATTTAATGAGAAGGGCTGGGTTGCCATGGCTAAACCAGTCTCTCTCTTTTCTCTCTCACACATACCACTCAAAACGCCCGTCTGATTCCCCGCCGCCACGTCACTCACCTCCAAAAATCACACATGCTTGTCGAAACTCGCACAGCTCTCCTGGAAAGTCGTTGAAGAAAAATATAAAAATGGAAAAAATAAAAAGGCCCCATCCTGGATGGGCCGGCATTTATGCATTTTCATGTCTTTGTGGAATTTGGGAGCGTTTCGAAAGAATGGGGGCAAAAAATGCTAATGTGCAGGACTATGAGAGGCTTGTCTCGCCTGGCCAGGAAGTGTGGCAATGTTTTAATGATGCATCTGCTTGTGTCAAATGTTTCTGGGTGCATGGCAAAACCCAGGGCTGCTGGCCCGTTTGATGTCACCGAGCACACACACACACACACACACACACACACACACACACACACACACACACACACAGACACACACACACACACACACAAACACACACAAACACACTTTGTTAAAAATATGCACACCAGCACTTCTACATCACGTACCCCCCCCCCCTCTTTCACACACTTGCGCTCATACGCATGCTCCCATACAGCTATGTACTGGGCAGCGGTTCACTCGGGCCCCCTCTGGTGCTGTGGTGGCTGGTTTTAATGTCCCTGCCTAATGATCTGGCACGCGTCGAAAGGTAAATGATAATTTGCTTTAAGTGGAGCCTTTAGGCGGAAAAGCCTTGTAGGGCTTAGCTGTCTCCCTGACATGACAGTGTTTACTGGAAGAATCCCACAGCAGATTTCATTTCAAATATGATTTCTTTATGAAAATCCATCAAAACCGACACCCCGACTCTGCTGACTGCTGCACCAACAGACATACATCTGTATTTGTGTGTGTTTGTAATTCTGAGAGATCCTCCATGAAGGCATCCAGGAGATGATTGAAGTCAATTCAGTTGGAGACGAACGCCGGTGGACGGACACAGCAGCATGAATTACCCAGAGAGAGACAGAGGAGCAAATCACTTTTTTCTCAGTGGGAATGATTCTGAGGCTGTGAAAGCACATTCTGAGGAGATGGCGCGAACATGCAGCCTTGGTGTCGTGTTTCTTTGTAGGAGAAATCTGGACAGTTTCAAATGAGTTTCTCATCACTGAAAAGGGGACTCATTATCACTTTTGTATACTCTCTCCATTCCATTCTTCAGGCTTTGTAAGCACAAAAAGTGCTAAAGCAGTTTTTTTTTTTTTTTGTTGCCCAATTCTCCTCACTTGTAAAGCAGTCAGGAGTTACTTATGTGATGAGCAAATGGAGAAACTGCTGAAAGTGAATGTCTTAACACCTCAACATGTTGGGAATGTGACAGCTTACTGTATTTTGCATCTGAGCAAAAATATAATTGATCACATTCGTGTTGTGCCAGACACACAAACCGTAAACAGAGAGCATAACACCATCAGTATCTGGTGAACGCGTCACAAAAAAGTCTTCCTAAATGAGACGCCATCAAATAAAACACCAGCAACAACATTGCTGTCACTATAACTATGACTTCACACTAGTACTAAATCACCTGTTCCCCATTTCAGCGCCTCTGTCTGTCAAATGTTGCGTATTCACAATTATCTTTCACACATCCACGCCTTTGCCCTCTCAAAGCTTTTGCCATTCCATTGATGCTGGAAGACGTCACGCAGATTTAACCCATTTGGCAACTGTGTTCACCATCAAGCGCTGGAAAGAGTCAGGAGTGTAACTACGCCACCGGAGCTTCAGCCTCATACTACAGTGTGTTTCATCAACTAGGCATCTCTTGGTGGTTTACGTTCATTTGACTATCAGTTTTTGTTTTACCACCCAGGAGAACGCGATAGATTCAAAGCAATTTTTATGGAATCAAATTGATTTTTCGATAGAACAAACGAATGCAGCATCATATCTTTTCTAATGCGTTGTTTTTTATAACCCCCTCCCAAAAAAAAAAGAGGAAAGTCCCCAGTTTTGACATGCAATAATGAGCTAATAAGTATTAATTTGAATTGTTGCTTGATGTGCTAATATATTTGGGAGCTATAATATTTTAAAAGCTGTGTGGAACTGTAAAAATGATCTATAATAGTTTATCCACATCCGCACGTAGCATGGTTCAGTTTATTAATCGTGATTCAGTCAAATGGTCTGATAAAATTAAATGGGTTTTCTTTATCCATATTTGTTTACAAAGAGATGGAAATCTTTGCAGGATGATCATTTTGAAAGACCTGATGGGATGAATATGGTCAGGACAAATGTTAGAAGTCTTTGAGAAACTAGACTGTCAGTTCATCTGTGGGCTATAGTTTATTAAATATAATGTTATAACTACAAAACAATACATGGAATTTATTTGTACACTTTTAAACACTGATTTATTTTAAAACATTTTTAAATTGTTTTTATACCACCATATTAGTTTTGTGATTCTTTTTCACAGTTTGCAAGATTGTAGAAATTGCATTACATTTCTCACAGGCATATCCTTTAAAGAATGCCTCGACAAAACATCTTTGTCCTGCATTATCTATTTTATCACTTTAATGCCCGTAAACTGGTGGGAAAAGGCTTGCTTTTAAAGTGATGGTAAATGTGATTTCCAGGCATTAGCAGTGCATACTGTATGTATGGTGTGAGTAGCCGCAGGGAGAAATGATACTCTTGCCTTAGGTGCTGATTTATTCCTGCTACGGGCGAAGACACAGGAGGCCCTAGGGGCACAGAGCCTCGGGAAGCGTCTGGATGTGTCTTAAGAGACTGTTTCCCCCCAGATGTAATGGAGTGTGGAACATAAGAAAACTGTGATTACAGTATAAAGTTCATTTCATGATCACTTAAGAGTGCAGGTCAGGATGAAGACAGACTGGAGACACTGGATCTACACGCTGTGCTCTTAAGGCATTAAACTCAATTTAAAACAAAACCCATGCAGGTTGTGAGCAAGTCTTAGCACCACATAAATAAAGAATGATCTTTTCTATTGTTGATTGATGTAAAAATAATCAGTTTAGTTCAAAATATGCCAACACATTAGAAATAGGCAAATAATTAAATACTAAATTCTTTTAAGTTATTGACTTCTTAATCTTTTTGACTGGATATCAGTAAATGTATTAAAGTATTATTCATTGATTATTCTATGGAATTGGAAACATAATGCCAAACAAAAAATATATTTCATTTTGTAATATACTGTATAATTATAGATAATATATTTTGGATTTGTGTGTGATATACAGTATGTGCCAAATGCTCCATGATAAAATCCATTGCATCATTACCTGACATTCTCAGTCACGGTTGGACTTATTTAGATACGCATTTCATACCTGGTTTCATCACTGAAATACTATTCTACATTTTTCCAGATAGGTTTTTACACACATACTGAATTGTTAATTACACATCTCCTATATACTGCAGAGATGTCATCTGATGGTTTGAAATGCTGATAAATAGTTTTATATTTGATTGTGAAAATTTTATTTTTTCTCAAATATTTAGTTGGTGAGAAATGTAAAACAAAACAAAGAAAAGCCAAATAATTAAGTTTGATTAAGTGAATTAAATGTAGACCTGTTCATGTAGAGACTAGCTTGGAAATTTTTTGTGTGAATTGGCATTAAAAAAAATAAAATTGAATGGACTTAACTTACTGCTAATTTAATCAGAGGACGAGTAATTATGGGAAGACAATTATAATTATATGAATAATTATACGAAGATATTTTATCATTCTTATGAGATACTATATATTTAAAATGGCATATTTTGTTAAAACGAGAAAATGACATGTCATTGTAATGTAAAAGTATGTCATTATAATGAGATAGCATCTCATTTTGATAGTATCTCAGTATAATGACATAGTATCTCATAATGAGATACTATGTCATTATAATGAGATAGTATCTCTTTAAAATGACATATTGTGTCATTATAATGAGATACATCATTATAATCGGATAATATGTCATTAGAATGAGATAATATATCATTACAATGAGAAACTGCATCCTTATCATCAGATACTATGTCATTATAATCAAACAGTGTGTCATTATTTGGGAAAATATACAACTGAAATGAGATACTATGTCCAATAATGAGATATGATTCTATTTTTGTGGGACACTAAGTCATTATGAGAGTCTATATAGGATGATACCAATCCATTATGAGGTGAGACTCATCTCATTACATTGAGACACTGTGTCATTATAGAGAGATAGTTAGTCATTATTTTGACATATTGAGATACACACAATTGATGGTGACTGTCTTTTTCTTTTGCTGCATCTGAATGTGATGATGTTTACAGCAGCGTGAGTGAACCAAACCATTAATACTGAAATGTGTCTATATATCAGTGAATGTAGTAGAAGTTCAGATGTAATGTTAATTTAATGAATGAAGTTTTCAAAACCCACTCCTGCTCATGGCAGGCGTTTTGCTCATGTGTATGTTCTGTCAGCGGCCTCCGTTCAAGTCATTTTATTTAAAGACACTGCCTAACTCCAATTACGTGGGACCCCTCCTTTGATTTGCTATTTTCCTTTCTTCACCAGCCATCTTTGATTCCTGGGCGATCCGCCTCCTCTTGCACACAGCTGCCTCCTCCCTTGTTGTTCTTGGCACCACATCCAAAAGTCCTTCAGCCTTTCTGTGGTCCCCTCAAAAAGAAGAGGGACATCAAAAGGTTTTCACAGGGCTCTGTCGACATGAACATTGCTGAACCTTCCCTGTCTCTCAGTCGGGGAATGGAGTCGTTGTATTTAAGGGGGGTGAGAGAAGTGGTGGGTGCCACAGCCCAGCCCCCCTTGGCTCTTTATTTGTAAATGCAACAGAGAAGGCTAAGGGTTCTCGTCTTTTCCAACATAAAGAGCCTCAAGGTTAAAGCTCAGCCACTGATCCCCTTCCAGCAGCCACGTTCTTCCTGTCCTTCCATTTTTATGTCATTTCCAGCAGTTGCTTTTCCATTCCATGCTCTACCTTACCAGACACTGAGCCTGAGTCAAACAAGAGCTGGTCCCGACTCTCTGAAAGATTAACATTATGATTAAGACTTTAAAATCTTTCTCTCTAGTCTTTTTTTTTAAAATCATCTTACATCTCTGTATTTTTTTTTGTTTGTTTGTTTGTAGGGAGGTTTTCCTCAAGATGAATAAAACGGACAGGCAGGATAGACATGACAGACTACACTTATGCTTGGAGTACGAAGAGGAAAGGTGCCCCAGGGAGTAATATGCCAGGTGATTTTTCAGGATCAGTGTGTTTGACCAAACATTTTCTTAAGTGAGTGAAGAAATCCACACTAGGATCAATTCACAATTTTGAAGCATGTATAATCCCCATCCCCCACCCCAAGAATAATGAAAATGAGAAATTCTGAAACAAGATAGCCCCAGTAGGTTGAGACAAATTAGCAGAGACATCTTCCCCACAGTAATGTTTTAAATTCATTTTTGTGAAAATAGACATAGATAACATGAAAAACTTTCCATCTCAGAATTTATCATTTAAATTCAAACTTCTTTACGGAAACCAAAACATAAATGCTACATACTGAAATTGACTTATGTGTATATATGAATATAATGATCTTTATACACATTGATATCGTTAGTGACAGACAGGACGCCAAAATGTTTGTGTTAAAACACACAAACGGCAAATATAGATTTTCATTTTTTAGTTTATTACCAATTAAATATATGATATAATAAACCAGAGGTTGATTGTTTGAGGGAGCCTGATTTACTGATTACTGTTGTGATGTGGAGATATTCCACAAATATAGCAAAAAGAAAAAAAGATTTTTTAAAAATAATTTTCTTTAATTGACAGAATACAACTTTTGCGGTTAGAGTTCCCCTAAACATGACACACAAGGTCATGTTTTAAAGATTTTTTCTCATGATCTTTAACTACAACCACTGACTTTCTTCTTTCGTGCAGCTCCCTGCTGGAAATTACCAAATGAAAACTAATTTACTTTGAATATAATTACTAGGTTTCTCTGGGAATACTAAAAAAAAATACTGTAAGTAGTAACTTCTCTCATCATTAACATTTCCTGATCAGATTTTTTTTTACTTTTTTTGACCTGTTGGACAATTTTGTTTGTATTCCTTCTGTATTTTTTGCAGATGTCTCTAATTTCTGAGTCTTACAAAGCCTTCAGGTGTGTCTCAGAGCTTTCGTGCAGAAGAGAGCGTGACACCTTGGGCCCAGTTAATCGGAACAGTGGGCTGTTCACTGCATATGTCTGGTAACTGTGTAAATGTGGGTAGCTGTTTTTGCCCTGCAATGCATCCTGTGTGATAATAGACCTGGCAGCAAAAAGGGCAAAGATGGGGGTAGAGGGTTTTTTCCGTGGAGGAGGGGGAATGAATCGACGGGACTCCATGCCTGTGTGGCATATACATATTCAAATGGGTGCGTATACATGTTTATATGCAAGTGTGTGTATGCATATGTGTGTGACTGGGCTCGTCGGTTACCAGGGAAATGGATGTGTTGGCCTCATCAGAGAGTCTCCAGCTGGTGGAGAGGCTTCGGAAGCGGCGCCTTGGCAGGCGCCTGGTCAGGGGGGAGTTTGCATCTGTGCTGCCTTGGCACTAAACTAGATTGTAGTTGTGGTGTATGGAGCGTATGGATGTGTGTAGGGTTGAGTGTTAAAGGCAGGGGGGGAGGAGGGCCACCTCTTCTCACCTCTTTACAATCCATTCATCTGACCCTGTGCGCACACGCACACACACACATACACACACACACATGCACACACAAATACACACATAAATGGACGTACGCACACATGCAAAAAAGGCATGCACACACGCACACACACACACACACACATACACACCCACTTAATGACCTTAACCATAACCTTGTCCAAAGGCGACCATTACTAACTGAATAGAGGACAGTAACACTGCTTGAATACGGTGACTTTTCCCTGTAGGTCTTTAAACAATTTTCCCACTGACATTTTATCAGTTAATAATTTCCAGTTGGAGAATTTTCCAATAGGAAATATAAAGCACAACCAGACACAACCAGTGTTACTTATGGTAGCTCATCACTTTATCAAGCATGCAAAAGCAGTAGATGATGAGTACCTGGATGTGCACTCAAATATACCCAACACCTGAGAGTAGAACAGCTCTCATTGGCTGCCATCTTTGCTGTGTGCTGGGGAGGGGGAGGGCCTTATGAGATTTCAAGCACGTGAAAATGACTTCCATTTCATCTGTCTGTTTATCTTTCTGTCTGTCTGTCTATCTGTTTATCAATCTGTTAGGGTTGAGCCAAGTACTCGTTTCAAATGGGTATCCGGTACAGATAATGCATTTTTGAAGAGTACGAACAAGCTACGAGTAAAACTCGTCAATCCTGGTGCTCGTGTCGTATCGGTCACCGGCTCCACTGCAGTCGTTTTTTTTTTTTTTTACCTGCTTGCTCTTAGTTTGACATTTTCTCACTTCAGTTCAAATTAATAATTTACATACTGTATAGATATTATAATTGTTACATAGCGCGCGCACACACACGCACACATACACAAACATACGTGCTCTCTCTCTATCTTACTTTTTCCCTCTCACAGTCACTCAGTCACACACACAAATATGCAAACAGACACACACACAAACACACGCACACACCTTAATAAAACTTTGTTTAGCTCTGTGTGGAAAAAAAATATCAAGAACATTAGATGGTAAAAATAAAGAAATAATTTAAACAAAAG
The DNA here is from genome assembly GCA_013358685.1 of Antennarius maculatus. Taxonomy (NCBI): domain Eukaryota; kingdom Metazoa; phylum Chordata; class Actinopteri; order Lophiiformes; family Antennariidae; genus Antennarius; species Antennarius maculatus. The sequence continues at coordinate 27,709,815 of CM023606.1, forward strand.
TTTGATCATAAAAATAAAAAAAAAATTATAAAGAAAGAAAAAAACAACAACTATTATTCATGCATACTTTGTAGTTCATAATTTCCTATTGCATGCGTTGTATTCATTAATGCCCTTCATGTTCTGAGTTCATAAACTTAAAAAAGAGTTCCTTTACTATTTTGATCAAAAGCATTGAATCTCAATTCTAAGGCTGTTCTGTAAATATTCATTCATATACTTAATGTTCTGTAAATAGTTCTCCAACTTTTCTGTCTATCTATCTATCTATCTATCTATCTATCTATCTATCTATCTATCTATCTATCTATCTATCTATCTATCTATCTATCTATCTATCTATCTATCTATCTATCTATCTATCTATCTATCTATCTATCTATCTATCTATCTATCTATCTATCTATCTATCTATCTATCTATCTATCTATCTATCTATCTATCTATCTATCTATCTATCTATCTATCTATCTATCTATCTATCTATCTATCTATCTATCTATCCTTCCAGCCGTCTATCAGTCCATCCATCATTTCAATCCTTGGTCATTCATGTCCGTCCCAACTGGTTTTATCTGCCAATAACTGTTGTTAATATGTATTTCCCCCACATGTGCTGTGGATTAGAGGCTGATGACAGCAGGAAGTAGCCTGGGATGACAGTTAATTCAGGCTGCAGCCATCGTCATTTGGGCAACATAGCACAGACCAAGTTAAAACACAAGCCATGAAGAAATCAGCCTCAAAACAACTTGCTGAGTTTGACTTAAAATATCCCTTCGTTAATTTTCCTCCCTCCTATAGCAGCCAATTGTGAGACATACAGTTACACCCTATGTGTTTTGGTGTACCATAACTGTGCGTATAGTACATGGAGGAAAGAGATGCAATAGTGCTTTTGAAACTAGAACGGGTGATGCAATTGAATACAGCATTTGCTCTTAATATAATGCATGTGTCATCCATTCATTATTCCCATCCGGCCCTCCGCTACTCTTCTGTCAATATTTTAGATTTTAGTAGAATCTAGCTGCATCCAGCTGTCCCTTTTAGTCACATGTTACTGTGGTCAGCTAATAAAAATTCATGATGGTAGTCATCTGTGTAAAAGATGAAGGGAAATGTGGTTGGATCAGGACCAAGAGTGATGATACACCCTGTCCCTTTGGATAAACTTTAAGAAAGAGCTAACTGGACAGGAGGAGAGAACTATTGTTTTCAATCATTTTTATACGTCTGTAATTTGTTCTCCTCAAATTCTGCCTTTCACTGTCCTTTAACAATGGTTAGGACCTTTCGAAGTGTGTATGCATATTCTATGCATGTTCGTGGTCTTTCTAGTTTTTGGCTACAGTAGTACTTCGAGATACAAGCTGCTCAATATGAGTTATTTGAGATATGAGCTGTTGCTCTGTCCGTATTTTTGTTCGACATACGAGAAAAATCCAAGATATAAGGACAGCACCCCAGTTGGCAGATGGATACAACATCAGCTGAGACCGCATCTCATTCTTTCCCATTTCATTGTGAATGGATACAACATCAACTAAGATCGAATCTCATTCTCTCCTAAATGATTACGGGTGGATACAACATCAACTGAGACCAGATTGCCTTCTTTACCACGTGTTGGCGGATGGATAAAATAAAAACTGACCTGTTCTCGTTCTTTCTAACATGTTGATGGATACAACATCAACTGAGACCACAACTCGTTCTTTCCCACATGATGGCAGATGGATACAACATAGGCTGAGACCGGATCTCGTTCTTTACCAAGTGTTGGTAGATGCTAACAATATCAGCTGAGACCCAATCTTGTAAAATAAGGACGTAGTTTGTGTGTTCTCGTGACTTTTGTGTTTCTTTTTATACTTTATGATTGTTTACGTAACTTATATAAAATTATTTACACATTATTTACACATTATTTACTCATTATTTACTCATTATTTACTCATTTTTGTTGATAAGAAATATGTTTTTTATTCCATAATTTAGGGGGTTTACGTCTTTTTTAAAGGTTGGAACGGATTAAAAGGTTATAGGGAAATATTTGACTACGAGCTCAGTCACAGAACAGATTAAACTCGTATCTCGAGGTATTATTGTATTTCAGAATTATTTTCTTTGGTTTCTTTGATTGAAGTTCCACGCTATTGAATTTGACAGTTTTATATATTGCAGTATTGTATATAAGCAAGGATCAGTTACTATTGAGAGCACTGAACCCAAACATTTTAGCCAGACAAGACGGCCTGTTCTGGGACATTCCATAAAAACCCTGATTATTTTCAATCTCAAAATATCCCTGAAGATTCTTGTTCAGGCCAATCAGACCAAGTCTTACTGGATTTATATTTGTTAAGCTTAAGTGTATAAAAATCTGACCTTTTCTTTATATTGTGCTCACCATCCCTTTTTTAGTTGTTGTTGCAGTGCTGCTCTTCTTTATGGCAAACAGTTTGCGTAGCATTCCACTGAAACTTTGACTGTGTGAATGTGAAAATTTATTTGGTCACACTGTGGGCTGAAGGAACTTGATTTGAGAAAATACACAGACTGGTGCTGGTGCAAATTGTTGTCATTGAGCCAGAATAGAAGTTGTTCAGTTTGACATGAAGTTGAAGTGAAACATTAATCCCATAAATAGGAGCGAAGCAGCCAGTCATTTGGGACAACTATGTAGTTTTTATGTGTTAAAAAAGTGTGACATCAAATTAATAAAACTAGAAGAGCTGCACCTTGATCCAAAACATTCTAAACTAATTTCAACTCGTCCTCGTTCTGAAGGCCACTTCCCTAAAAAACAAGGCCTTTTAAGAACTTTGAGAGATATTCTGATTACTAACAAACACATTGGCATGGCACCCGGTAGAACACATACTCCCACATAGACCAATAGGGCTTACGCATCTCTTAAGTTCTCTCGACTCCCCCTCAGCCCCAAAATTTGTCAAAATCAGGAAATTTTGGCATAATGAGGGAAAAAGTTGAGATACGCTGTGCTTAATTTCTTTCTATTACATATTTTAAAGGTGCCTCCCTGAAATTGACCTAAAATTTCGGGCAATAGTTGAAGACGAGACGATATGACCATCTTGTCACCATGTGAAGGTGTAGGTCCTGTCTATTAGATGTGGGCTGGTGTAACAGGATGGTTGGACGCTCCAGCTGATATCCAATAAAAAACAGAGAAGAGCTACGATGAAGCTAGCTGTTTATTCTGTGGATGTGGCTATGCTAGCTGCATGTAACTAAGTCCCCTCAGTACATCTGACAGTCAGCATGTTTAAAACTTATGGTTTAAAATCCTACATCAGATAACAATTTCATAAAGTCATTTATCAGTGTACAAAAATTTAAAGCTTCTCATTTTTGGCTTTTACCTGTTAAAATACAAAACTTTGGTGGTGGTATAGCATGCTGGCTGTCAGTAGATTAAAGAAGTTGTTATATATATATATATATATATATATATATATATATATATATATATATATATATATATATATATATATATATATATATAAATATTAAAGGGAGTTACTTTATTCACTTCAGGAGCTTCTGTTACTTCTCTTTCTTTGCTTTTCCTACCAATATTAAATTAGAACTTTCAAATGCTTGAAAGATACTGCCACTGGATTTGTGCTTCTGCTTGACAGGTGGGGAACAAGTATGGAAGACAGGAAATCTGAAGGCCTGGAAATCCCGCCCCCACTTCAGCAACTATGGCACAATGTGGATTGCAAATTCTATTTGGCCTATCTGCCACTCTCTCCCTCTCTCTCTCTGTCTCCCTCTCTTTTCCTTGCCCTGTCTCTTTCCCCAGTATCTTTCCTTTCCCACCCGACTGGTCAAGGTGGATGACCGCCCACCAGAGTCTAGGTCCTGCCCAGAGTTTGTTCCTCAATGAAGGAGCTTTTCCCCGCTGCTGTCGGTTCTGATGGGTTTGTCGGTTTGTTAAAGCGCTTTGAAATGTCTCCTGATGTGATTAAGCCCTATATAAATAAAGGTTGATTGATTGATATATATGTAGAAAAAGGATCTCCTTCATCATCACTTATCACCCAGTGGAAGTGTGCGGTGGTGTCATCTTTCTGTACTCAGGACATTTCTGGGGATCAGCCTTAGAAGAGGACGAGTGCAGCCCTCCGTCAGCAGCAGCATGTAGGGAGTGATGGCTGCAGGTGATAGATTGAACTGTGTTCAGCTACAAATCCTATTCATTCTGCCATTAAAGTTATTTTTGTCAGGAACTTGATGGGAGGCCAAAATACAACCTGGCTGTGGTTTGGCTGCACATAAATTTCAGGAGTCACATTCTGAAGATTAACTATCTTAATGTCCCATCACTTTGGTAATTTGAATTTAACTAAATAGTTTTTACTTAATGTCGCCATTATTTGGACCTTTGCACATAAAACATTAGCAGGTTATACTTAGCAATGGGCTAGTTGTCAGACTACAAACGGGATAAATAACTTTAACAAATAACATTTAAGTTATTTAAAAATAATTACAGTTGATATTCTATAATTGAATACATATGAAATGACATTTAGGAGACGTTTATCTGCAGTGTACTCTACATCACAGCAAGTAAATGCCAAACATTTTAAATTTGAATAGATTTTCTCAAAGCTGCCATTAAAATGACTTTTAATAGGTTGTTTTTTTTAAAAAAAAAATCATTTTATAAAAGAAGCTGGATATACTACTCCATTTGCAGGCATTGTTTGCTACTTAAACTTCTTTGTCTCGGTAAGGGACTCCAACTCCTAAATCTCTAGTCGAACCCTAACCCTAACAATCACACTTGGGCTGTTTGTCAGTTTATGCTGGAATACCTTCATCATTTAGGGTCAATGTTTAAAATGATTAAATGTAGATTAAAATGTTGGTCATACTTATCCTTTTTAAGACAAATACACTTGGATATATGGGTGGTTTAACTGTTACGTAAATTAATTATATACATTTTTATTGACCCTGCCTTTGATTGGTTGTTTGACTGATTGTTTTTTAGTTTTACAGAATTTGCTTTGGGGGATAATTTCGGATATTTTCACTGACAAACTTATTTTCCTGTCTCTTAATTTTAATTTTAATCTGTTGAGCTTTATGTAGCTCCAGGCCGGCCTTGCACACCACTGTAACTGTAAGCAGATGACAGCTCAAAATAAAACTTCCAACATATATTTTACATTTGCTTCCATAGAGTTATTTGGGACTTAATCTTTGTGCTGACCAATCTCAGAGTATCTGTTCTGCACAGCCCTCTGTGCATGCTGGGTGTATGTACAGTATGTGTGTTTTGATGGGTTGAGGAGAGAGTTTCTGGTGCTTTCCCTTCCATGTTCAACAGCATGTTTGCGTGTCTCAGCTCAGAGCGTCTCTCAGCCTAATCCGTCCTTATCTCCCAGTGCGACAACACAACAAGAGGATCTTTAAAGAAGACATTTCTCTTTTTCACAGCGCTGAGCTGCTGCACTGATACTGTTTTAGTACTGACTGCTGATGTGTACATGCTTTTATTTGCTCCCATGCATTCATTTAATTCTCACCCGTGTATGAGTGCCTTCAATGCTAAGGGAGTGTGTATTGGAATGTCAGTGCAGATGTGAATGCTGTTGTCATTCCAAAGCTCCACCAACATCAGACTCAGACTAAAGGTTGTCTGCACGTCTTGACATTAGATAAATGCCTGGTCTGGTTGTACACACAGCTGCACCAATTCTCCAATAGGTCTCTCTCTCTCTCTCTCTTTCTATCTCTGTTTCTCTTTCTCCATCCAGGCTGATCTAATGACTCATAGGAATGCATCGAGCTGCTTGTCAGAGATCAATCATCTTCGTCAGGTCGTTCTACCGATTGTTTGAGTAGAGGGCCATTAGAGAGGAGCTGTTTGGAGGTGTTTTGTGAACCTAAGCGGCTCCAAAGGTCAGCTGGAACGAGAGACAGAGGCAGGAGTGAGAGAAACAGACAAAAAAAGTATGTGTGTGTGTGTGCGTGTGTGTGTGTGTGGCCGATACCAGAGAAAGAGAGGCAGTAGACAGGTAGATGTATGGAGATAGAAAGTCAGGCCTTGTCAGCCCTGCTGCGTGACTCTACTGCCCTTTGTTAGTATGAATCCTTAAACAGCTCACCGCAAGTACAGAACCTGAGATTAATAATTCCCACGCACCGCCTGACATCCATCCCTGATCTGAAATATGCATGGTGGTGAAAAGAAGAGAGGATGAGGAGGAGAAGTGGAAGGAGGGGAGACCAAAAGGGCCCGCAAGATGGAAGCTGCCGAGCTTTTTGGAGGAGCAACAGATTCTGTTTTATGTGGCCTGTCAATAGCATCTAATGAGGAAACCCACCTGTGATTTGCGCTGCGCATTGAGCACAACCCCTGGCCGTAAACTGTGAACATGAGGTGCCATCAACTTTTCAAAAGGTCCTCCCTCTCTAAACAGCCACAACTTCTCTTTTGAAATGAAGTTGAGATGGTGCAATTTAAAGTTGCTCGGCAACTTGAGAGGAAATGTTTCCTTTTTCTTTATTTTTGAAAGAGATTCTGTGTCTGATTGTATCAGTGTGTGTGTGTGTGTCTGTGTGTGTGACATCCTCTGTCCTTTGAAGAGAAATGGACTGAGACTTCAGCAGAACAACAATTGATGATTAAAAGGTTTTATTGCCAAACTTTCTGCAAAGTTACACTCACGATGCTGAGGTCATTTGAAAAGCCTGAATCTTTGTTTCTCACCTGAATGTGGCTGCAGCAAGTAAAACGCTGTGGCATCTCATTTTAAAACAGAAGAGTCGACACCAGATATGAAACCTGAATTTCTGTCGAGGTCTGGCTTTTAAACTTGCTGTTTTACAGTAATCTGACCTTTGAGGTTGATGCTCATAATATGATGCCGATTTAAGACGGCTGCATCTCACCAGTAATTGGTGGTGCAGCGTGAACATCTGATGCAGACCTGCCTTCTCTCAGAAACACTTCATAGGAAAAAGCTGATTTTAAATCAGCTGTTTAGCAGATAAAGTAATGGCAGGTGTCTGCTGTGAGGATATGAATGTGATGAAAAGTGGAAGACATAGACAAGGAGTAAATAAAGTGCCACCTACGTGCTATAACTGTCACAATGAAGGTCAGGAACTTCTGCTGAATATGATTTCTAAAGAACGGACATGATAAATACACAGCTAGGCAAATATCTCATTAACTTTGATTGCTAGTTTACATTCTTTATGCAACTTTAATCTATTTTTTCTTTGTTTGTTAATTTTTTTCCTGTTTTTCATTTTTTTGTTGTTCCTTCCCAGTTCTCACAAAGGAGGAGAGAAAAAAGTAGGGCGCTCACTTTGCAGTTTCTCCTCAAGCCCTGACTACTTCTTTATAAGACACTGAATTATTTTGTTTTAAAAACAAACACACACACAAAAAAAACCCCCGCTTTCATGCGGGAAGAATATTTAATTGTTTTTTGATTACTTAGGAATGGGCCATGGGAATAGGCCTTTGTAAATATTTAAACAGATTCAGCATGATGCCATATTTCCATTCTGCCATTAATGTTTCTAAGTGATTGTTATTGTCATCTGAGTTTGACATTCGCAGAAAAAATTATTTACTAAAAATAGAGGAAAGAATAATTTTTTTTTTCTGCCAGTGCTGAGGAGGGCAGTGAAATGAGACGCAACACAAAACGAGTTTACAGCTGCTCCACACGTTTCATGTCGTCTCCTGCATTTCCTCTGACTCCCAGTGGGGGGAAGCAGCGAGCAGGTAGCCCTAACAGAAGGCTGCCACTCAGTGATTATAATTTATGATCCATTTCTATTATAGGTGGGGTGTGCAGAGACAGTTACAGTAATAATTATATGGACTGAAGTGTTTCCAAGGCAACCAACACAACCCCACCCCCCGTACCCACTGTCACTGTGTATCATACTGTCTTGTAGCCTGCATGTTAAAGAAATCAATGACTTTTAGCCTTGAGAAGGCTTTTGTTAGAAACACTCTTGTTTAAAAAGAAACGGTTGTTTATACACATGTCTGATCCTTTAGCAATACATTAATTTAGTAAATTAAAGACTGAAATAAAAGATCTGACAACATTCAAATTATTTTCTTACAGATGTAAAGCATTTTGAGCTCTCTAATGATAGTCATTTTTAAATATATTGCTGTCATTGAACTAACCTCTCTGTATTCCTTAAAGGATAAATCCAAATTCATTTTTTATCCAAGTATCCCTGCCTGATTAAATAAAGGATTATGATATTTTCTTAACAGGGCCCTTCCATCTCTTTTAAATATACACTTTGATTCCCTTGAAAGTGTCACACACAATTACTAATTACAACACTACTGCAAAACTCAGGGAAGCAAGTAGAGGACAAAATGATTATGAGTTATAATTCTAATTCTATGAGCACAGGCAGAGCGCTGTGACAGAGGTCTGTGCTTGTGCATATCACGCACGGAAAATTTGCATAATGCATGCTCATCCAGCTGTTTACTACCGACTGCATTCACTGAAGTTTAGCGCTAAGTAACAGGATAGTGCAGAGTTAGAGGGCTCCGTCTGTGTTCATACAATTACACTTATAAAGCCATTTTAAAACACTCACTACACAACATTGCCGACTTCATCACTGTTAAAGTGATGTCTTCTTGCCATTCAGACATAGGTGACTGACTTTAAAAGAACAGTTCACTCAGAAATGACAATTTAGTCATCATGCTGATGAAAAGTCTAGTTAAGCTTTTTGCTTCATGAAACATTTCTGGAGCTTCATAGCAAAACAGATTTGCAGTGTTTTCCTAAATGACTAGAGAAATGGAGGACATGCTTTAAAAAACATATAAAACAAACATAAATGGCTCCATACAACTTGAGTAGTGAAACGTAATTCTCCAGAGGCCACAAAATCTCAAATTGACCTCAAAAGACATTATTTACATCATCTTACCTTTTTAACTGCTTTTTTCACAGCAGCCTGTAAAATAAAAACAGTATAAGCCACATATGAAGAATGAATGCTTTCGCATGTGCTCCTGGAGGAGATCAGCAAGAACTCCTGATCGCTTCATTCCTCAGTACTCAGGTCCACAGAAGCACTTGTTGCTGCAACTTGAGAGCTCCTATTGTTTGGTCGTTGAACGAACCTTTTCAGGTTAATTTCTGTTTTGTTGTTAGCTGGTGGGTCACCCACGTTTTAGTTCTGAGAGTGAATGACAAATTAGCTACATTCCATATATTGTGTATCAGTGGCGGGCCGTGCATTTCACACCTATTCATTCAGTGATGTTTTACTCTCTTAACATCTCATAATACTGTAAGCAGCACCCACCACTGCCACCAATGTGGTGTTCCAGTACTGAGGCGTTTATAACTTCTCTGAAATGGGATAAAAACCAGTACTTTTGGAGAGGCGTCAACCCTACTCCTTTTATTGTCACTTGCACAGAAAAACCCCGTGGCCACAACTTTTATAGATGTCACACATCCACATCAGAACAAAACTGGCTATGCCATTCAGAGTTCATTTTACCTCAAGAAAGTAGTGCATCCCTAGGATGGGCTTCAAAAAAAATTTGTGCATCCCAACATGACATTTATGCATCCCAAAAGTAATTACAAAATAAACTGTTAATTTTAATGATTTTATTAAAAACAATGTCATAACAGTTTAAGTAAAATGAAAAAAAAGAGTAAAATTTTATATTGGTTTTATCAAAATGTTAAAGCCTGGTAGTCATTTAAAAAAGTATTTTAGAAATAAAGAAAGATGTAATACAGTTTTTTTTTTCACTTTTACTTTTCACTCAATAGTTTTCTTTGCCTTTAAAGCATATACTGTATTCTACTGTGTAACCAGCACCAAGTTGACACAGCCTTCCCCACAAAAATTTCAGAAATATCCCTCAGTAATACAGTATCTGTCTCTTTTGTGTCATTAACTTTTAATTGTTTTTTATTCAACAAAGAACTCATTGTCACTTGCTTTTTCTCAAACTTTTGCAACTTTTTCGGAGGCATGGTAATAATCAATCAATGAATCAATCAATCAATCAATCAATCAATCAATCAATCAATCAACCTTTTTTTTTTATAGTGCTTAATCACATCAGCAGACATTTCAAAGTGCCTTAACAGACAGACAAACCCATCAGGATGTGTATGCTTGCTCTGGAGGGTCTAACTAACTCCTCGCTCTCACTGCAGCGTGTAAAACGAGCAGACGTCATGTTGCCGTTTGGTCGATTTTAATAAGGCAGAATTACGCAGGTGAGTTTCGTGATGAGAAACTCACTCAGATCAAAATGTAATGGCGAATTCCGGGTTCGAAATTTAAGTGCAGAAAATTATGAATATTTGAATGGAAGTGCATTTCAAGATTGCATCCCGGGGACACACGCTGTCTGACGATTGTGCATCCCTGTCAAAAAATGTACGTCAAAGACGCAAGGGCACACGCAAACAAGAACACTGACCATTTACACACATGACCATCATTTATGACACCACAGCTGGAAAAACAAAATACAGAAACATACTAACACACTACTAGATGTTGCATCATCTCAATCAAGAATTGTTTTTAATTTTTAGTATATTTGTCATTTTTTATCATTTTAATTGATTTGACATGAACAAAATTAAATTATAAGAACATTAAATATGAAAATATCAATAAATAAAATGCTTGTACTCACCAAAACAGCTGTTCAAACGGCTTATTTCAACACAAAATCTATTCTCCTTTCTTTCCTCAAGAACACTTAGTTAGCTAGAACAGGTTAGCTGGTTCAGGGATCGGACTGTCTCACAAGAGCTAGCTTCTCTTCAAATGTGCATCTGCATAGCATCTGCATAGCTCTGCCTTCTCAGAGCGAGTATCCAATCACAGGACACGTACTATACATGTCATTTCAACATGAGGCCAGCTAGGAGGCCCTACAGCGGCAACTTGTAATCTGATTGGCTGTCACATCTGTCTAATAACTATATGTGCCCTATATATACTATATATACGCCTGCATTCTAGACTCTGAAGGCCCTGGACAGATTTGATCCAACCTGGCAACACAAGCTAGCTGAATTCTAATTGTATAAAACCTCTCAAACCTAAAAATAGAACATTGACCTAGTGTTGGCCCATATCATATTATATCCCAATTTGTATATACAGTATATACAGTATATATATATATATATATATATATATATATATATATATATATATATATATATTTATTTATTTATACATATACTTAAATATATCTATTTGCGGAAAATGCATTAAAATGTAATTGATTTTTATCTTAAATATTATCATGATTTCTGGCTATGTTAATTTTCAACACAGACATCTTTGAGAAATATTTTTTATGTAATGCAAAAAGCAAAACTGTTCAAACGCATAATAAATCAGAAAGTTGTGTTTCCTGTTAAGTAATGTGTGTGTGTAGGAAGTTGCTTTAAAGCCAAGTCTTCAGAAATGGCTGCGGCTAATGCCCGCAGCTATCACTAGGCTTATTGATGGTGAAATAAATCATGACTGATGAAACTCTGAGTGAGGCATCCAGACCTTCATTGACATCTTGTAATTAATTGTCTAACTGCATCAGTCATTATTATGATAACATGGATTTTTATACAGCCTTGAATCATGTTAACTGAGAATTTTTACTAGCAGTATCAACCTGCTGTTTAGTATGCTAAATAGAATCCAAGGGTCAAAGTGTTAGGTTTTTGAGAATGAAACCAATATATTCAGTGAATTGCCCACTATTTATGAAAAAAATAAATAAGTAAATATTGTGCTTGGATGCAAAAACACAAGACAGAATTTCTAATACATTGAACTTATACTTTTGAATTAGAAAGTAAAGCTCTGCTCAGTTTTTTCCACAAATTCCAGTCATCCAGTTGGAGTATAGCACGCAGCTCGTAAAGACTGTCTCCAGCTGTTGCAGTTTCCACAAACACTGGTGATGTAATTATCAAGCATAGAACAGAATCAAAATTGAGTTACTGTAATAACAACCAAATCAGGTGGCTTAGGCCCTCCAGGAAATATACAACAACATGGACGACCTTTCAGTTGTGAACTGGGTGCCAGGGTCTTCCTGTTTCTATTGGTTGACAGTTTTGGAGAGTTTTAGGGAAACGTGTTTATAAAGTGTAAGCTTGAAAAGAAGATTGTTAGCCAGCTGTAACTCTGGCCTTGACCAGTGTTCCCTCTAAGCTACATGCCTGCGCAATTGGGCACTGCTTGCACATTCTCAGCACACAAGAACATTTATGCTGAGCACAAAATAAAATTCGATACAAACGTATTAAGTAATATCTAATTTTAGACCTAATATAATTAATTAGACCAATCATATTGTTTTAAGAAGAAGAGAATCATATTGTTTTCTGTACAATTTTGCATTGTTAGTTAGTGAGTGAGAGGTGTCCAGCCATTGATATGATAAGCTTCACTTACGCTACACAGCCAATCATAGCATTGACGGTCCTGCATGTACACCGTGCTATATGCGCCATGCAGGCGGGTTAGCGACTGGAAACGAATGGGCAGCGACACATTCACTCACCAAGCCAAAGTAAGACAAAGAAATGTGGTTCTTTTAAGATGGAATGGCTGTCGGAAAACATGTGTAGCTACATAAAGAACAAGCTGTGAAACTGGGTGAGGTTTTTTTCTTTTTGAGAAAGTTTAAAGCAAGAAGCAAACAAAGCCATTAACCTGGACAAAGTGTACAACAACGTGATAAATAAGGTAAAATTTTAAGATTTTACCTTTTTTTATTAAGATTTTTTTTATTTATAGATACTGATCATTAAATGCTGTTACTACTGGATAATTTATGGGTAGTAGAAATGCTAATAAAAAAAGGGTAATTGGATATTTTACAGACAAAAAGTTACAGGAATGTATTCTGTATTACAAGCAACAGCACACGCCATGGTGCAAAATGTGAACGTTTTAATGTGAACAAAATTTTATGTCTGAAAGGTGTATATATATCATTTCATCCAGGATAGGACCCTAAGCCAGGCCATAACTGGACCTCACCTAGGCCAAAGCAGCTCTCTTTCCACGGCCAAAGCAGGACCCTCACATATAACATGCTACACATCTCATGAAGAATATTTCTGTCTTTTTCTTTTCAAGTGGGCCAAATCACTTACATTAAAAATTATCAAATGAAAATTGCTGCTGTAATTTGCTTTTTATAATAAGCCATGTAACTTGCTATGATTCAAGGTTTTGAACAAGTGTGATACTCTTGTGTGGCCACAGCGTGCTCATCTGATGTTGCTCACAGTGGTCCTCAGTGCGCTCAGGAAGCTTCTGTGTTTGCCCAGACACATGAAAAATTAGAGGGAACATTGACCTTGACCATCTCCTGATATTAGATTATTAGTTTTTCTCAGCATTCAAAATTGTCCCCCATGGTTCACAGAGGGGTTCTGTCCTCTTTGATGGGCAAACCACACCTTTAAACAAAAGATGCCGGGTCAGTTTATACGTAGTTGGTCTCACAAGCAGACATCTTTCTTCATGTCCTGTTTCAATTCCAAGGCTTTTAATCAATTAGTTTTAAGGTCTGCTTTGGCTACCAAGCATGGTAGGCTGTAGACAGCAAATAGGTCTGCTAAGCCAACAAAGACCACGAGCTGAGCCTGGATAGTATCTACAATCAAAATGAGCAACAGTGGTTATTGTGATAATGTTCTTACTCTCTGGGTTTTAACATTACATTATGAATACCTCTAATGTCACTGAGTTTCTCAAATCAAGAAATATCGAGTGTGCCATCCTAGACCTCATGTAGCTATCCCTGGAAGGTTGGTGGAAGTTAGGGGGTACAGTGCGCCCTCGTTCTTTGCGGTTAATGCTTTCCGGGATAATGACCCACTTTTATTGGCCAGGAATTTGTGGAGCATGTGCTGATGTGCTTGTTACCCTGAATTTTCAGCTGGAGAACTAACTGGTCGTTCCGTGAGCACCTATGCAGCCATTTATTGGAGGTTCCCTTTAGGAAAAATAGTTTGAACCTCAATCGGGTTATTTCATTGGAGTGCATTGGAGTCTGTTGAATAAAATCTTTCCAGAGTTGCTAGATAATCTAGCCTTATCCACTCTCTTGTATGGTTTGTATTAATTTGTTGTCTTAGCTGCACAGCCACCTCCCAATATCTCAAAGACTTGATGTCATGTCCACTTACTACACAAGGTACTGGATGATCAGATGGCACTATCATTCACTGTGACATGTTAGGATCCTATGCAGAGGTGGGTGCTAGGGTGACAAGCGACATGCAAAGGCAATGGTGATAATCGTCTACAAGATACTGAGATCCGTGATTGACAGGTGAGGGTTGTTCCTCTGAGATGCAAAGAGGACATTTCGTGGATGGAACGTGTCAATCAATCCATATCCCAATGTCCTACCCACAATCTCTTTTATTTGCCTGCCTCATACTGCTAATTACAGTAAAGGTATTTTTGATTTATATTGTGCAAAGTCAATCAAACAATTTATTTATTTTAGCAGAAAGCCAAGCCAAGTTTCATTGGTTTCCAGTTTCATAATGGGAACTCATGTTCATGGACTCAGGGACCAAATGTTATTTGACACTGCTGTGAAGTATCTCCTTCTACTCGAAAGGAAAAAGAAAGTCATGAATCAAGAGTTTCTTGATTCCTCTATCTCTGCAAATTTATCATCATTTGATCAAATTATTTTGCTACAAATGCAACATGAACTTGCTCATTCGGTGTTTGCATTATTTGTAAGACTGATGGAATATTGGTTGGTTTAATACCTGGACTGCTTTTCCCATTTTGTGAAAATTTTCTCTCTTGACAATATAGTTATTATTGTCTTAGACAATAATAACAGTGTCTTAGACAATAATAACTAGGGATGAGCGAGTACACCACTATCTGTATCTGTATCTGTTCAACCAACTAGATTATCTGTATCCGTATCTGTATTCGGAATGGGCGGGGCTTAAACCGGAAGTGGGTGTGGTTTGACCGGAAATGGGTGGGGCTTAAAACACTACATTGTTTTAAGTCTAAAATTGATATGGATTGATCACAAGTTGCTGTATTTTTACTTATTTTAAAACTATTTACAAAACAGCCTCAAAATTCAAATAAATGTTTTTGATCACAAAAGTAAGAGATCTATTTACAGAAGTTTTTTATGGAACTGAGTCAGAACATGAACATTCTTAAGTCTAAGAATGAATATTTACCGAAGAGCCTCAGAATTGAGATTCAACGCTTTTGATCACAACAGTAAAGGAACTATATACAGTATAGAACGAGTAAACACAAAGTGCATTAATGAAGTGCATGCAATAAAAAAAGTAATTAACTACAAAGTATGCATGAACAAGAATTGTCATACTCAACAAAACGTTTTAATTTTTTTTCTTCTTTTTCATTTTAATTTTTTTCTAGTGCTTTTTTTTTCAATTTTTTATTTTTAGTACCTAATGCTATTGCCATTTTTTTTTCACATAAAGTTAAACAATATTGATTATGGTGTGTAGGTGTGTGTGTGTGTGTGTGTGTGTGTGCGCGCGCGCTATGTGTCAGTTAAAATATTAAGTATAGACTTTGTTAATTCGAACAGAGTTTAGAACAGGTAAAAAAAAGACTTTGACCACCGAGGCGGTGGTTAAATGCACACGTACGTGCAACAAGAAAACAAAAAAAACCCCAAGAAAGTTCACCACATAACCAAACACCAAAATAGAGGCAAGCTGAAGAAAATCTAATAAGGACGTGAGCAACAGTGAAGCCACGAACAGAGAGATCAGTAACTGCGTGTACCGGAGACAGAGTGGGACAGGGAAACTCCGCTCTAACTGCAGTGAGTAGGGAGGGGCGGGACGTATGTATGACTGGCCAATCACAGAGCGTGACAACAGTCTGGCTGATTTTCCTTCAGTCCGATCACGAGTATTAATGGGCTTTATTCGTATTCGTACTCGTACTCGTCAAAATGTATTATTCGTACCGGATACTCGTATGAAACGAGTATCCGACTCAACCCTAATAATAACTATATATTTTATTTACACAACTAGAAAGAAAATGTGGTTGAGCAAAGAGAAGTACTGGTGGAGGGGGGAAATTAAGAAATACATGAACAGCGAGTCAGAGGCTTGTGTTGGCACAGACAAAGGTTAATGGAAACAAATTAAGACAAGGTGAAAGGACTTAAGAAAATAGAACATGTTACAAATAACTGGTACATGCCATCAAACAAGATGGGTAAACAAACAAGAATGACTTAACGAAAATGTTTACATTAAAACATATCTTCAGGGTTCTGGATTAGATTTTTAGATTAGATTCAACTTTATTGTCATTGCATATGTCACAGGTACAAAGCAACGGAATGCAGATTCAATCAAAAAGGAAAAATATGTTGCAACCAGTGATGCTCTCAGAAATTTTTAACATTTACAGGTGGAGCCATAGAATAGCTTAGGGGTGTACACCGAAACCTTTGGGACAGCTAAATTTCAGAGACGTAGTTATATGGATCTTTTACATTTTATACTAGTATATATTTGAGTAGAAAAGTCATATACAGTAGTTCAATACTTCTGTTACATTTGATGGAACTGTAGCAGAGTGCAGATGAATACACTTTCCCTAACGGGTGGTTACCATCTAAAATATAAATACCTAGATTATTCAAAAATTTCATGCTATGTTTGACCCATTTTAACATTTTTGTATGAACACTTTTTTATTAACTCTTTCCCTCTACTTACGACCACTCATAATTTGTAGAACAACATAGAAACATTCATTGATAATGCATTTATTCTCCAAATGGATGAGGTTCAGCCTCCCCTGGTTCTAACTTTTTTGAAGGCTTGTAGGTGCAAATGGTTGTGATGAAATTGTATATCATGTTTTACTTGATTGTTTTCCTGATTAGCTCACCTGTTGGTGAAAAAAACCAAAATCATTAGGGTGAAAATGTTTTCGGGTGAAATGTCTAGCAGATGGAGAAAGTCAGTGAAGTGGGGAACAAAGATGTGTTTGTGTGTGTTCGTATGCATTTTTGGTAAAACTTCAAAACGTAATCAATGTTATGTAAGTGTAAAACTCAACACAGATGAGAGAGCTCACTCTTTAGCTGTCTTTAATAAAAACTGC
The DNA here is from genome assembly GCA_013358685.1 of Antennarius maculatus. Classification (NCBI taxonomy): domain Eukaryota; kingdom Metazoa; phylum Chordata; class Actinopteri; order Lophiiformes; family Antennariidae; genus Antennarius; species Antennarius maculatus. The sequence goes on from CM023606.1 coordinate 27,727,029, forward strand.
CTAGTTATGAAAGTTTTAATGTTGTTCTGGCTGCTCTCTATGAATGTATACCTGCAAAACTGCTGAAAGTGATTAAGTGTGCTTTTTCTCTCTTTCCTTCCATATTGTCGATATTCTTTGATATACTTTTAGTTGGGTTTGTACTGAGTGTTTAGTGTCATTAGTTAGTTATTAACATTAGCAGTAGTTGCATTTGTTTGTTTCGTGTCACTTGCTGACTAGGCTTTGGCTGGTTGGTGGGCCACTCTGATGCCGTAATGGCTTCTGGTGGCCACATTTTACTGTAAAGGAGGCTTAGCATTAAGGTGTGTGCAGTGTGGAAGAGGAGGCACTGGCAGTAGTGGAGATCAACCCTAACCCTCACCCTAACCCTTGGTAATGATCAGCTGTGTGTCAATGGAGGGGCGGTGACTCAGTGGTAGAGCGGGTCGTCCAATGTTCCAAGATCGGCGGTTTGATTCCCCCTCCCACCCAAAAATACCCGGAGTGTGAGCTGACAGTGGGAGGTGTCAGCTCAGCTCCGGAGCACTGCCGAGGCGCCCTTGAGCAAGGCGCCGTCACCCTAAATAGTCGCTCATTTGGGCGCACCATATAGGAGCTGCCCGCCACTCTACCTCCCCCTGCATGCGTACTGGACCCCTGCGTGTGTGAGTGTGTGTTCAGGGCCTGTACACACTAATATATGCACGTATGAATTACTAACACTAGAGTGCCACTAATTTCCCTTTCAGGATTAATTGAGTATATAAATAAAAATTTTTTTAAAATTATTTAAAAAAATTCAATTGTTTGTTTATCAGCGTGTAATATAATGATTTTGAACTGATATCATTGCAGAAAGAGAGGTTTTTATACTGTATCTAAGGTTTGGAATATTGTTGTTGCTATTGTGGGACGTAAATAATAAAAAAAACCATCCACAATTTTGTTGGGAGGTATAGTTTGTCTGTTAAGAAAATGAAAGCATTGTGGAAATATGTTCACTGACTGCATATTGAGTGAAAACAACATGAAATGTGTGAATGGTATGGCCACAAAAGACCAATGCTGTGCTAATTGTGTTTAGAGTTTTGAAAACGTGACTGCTGTTTGGACAAACGCTTGTTAGCGACTGAAAAAAACTGTAAGGTAGACGACTATGACTACACCCAATTTCCGGTGAAGGGTTTTGGCTATGGAATGAAGAGGAAGAACATCTGAAATGTTGTTGTTGGACGCACAGCTGGTCAGCTGGAGACCAGGTCAAGTGCTGCAGACAGCAGCGACAGAAGATTGTGTGTCTGACTGCAGTGAACTGCAATCTCACACTCAAATAACTGCTAGTCAGGAATACAATTTTTAAGCGTTCCATGCCGCAGACCAAAGGCATGAAAGGCCCTGATATACAGCAGCATTTTCAAGACAAACTCACTTCTTATAATTCAGCCAAACATCTCATAAATAACAGAACGACATCAACTCAGTGATCAGGAAATATTCATACTTAAAAAACTGATGATGAAAATAAGAAAACAGCAGATTTTTCATGATGATGAGACCGACATTTATGTATTCATTCATCCAGTTGTTCATTCATTCATAGAGCTCTACGCATTCTTTCTAGAGCCCCTCCTCTGAAAAATTCGGATGCCACAGGGGGTGTTGTATTTGCCAAAAAGAGGAGGAGGGACAGGGCCTCATCCACTTGGCCAATAGAACCGCCACATTCAGATTACAGTTTATCTATTTGTTTCTTATGGACTAGCAGATTTGACATGGAGAGAAGTGGCCAGCTGTATATTCAGGCGTGTGAGTAACTTGGGACTGGATGTTGAACAATTTTCAACTGATTCCAAATTTCTGAAGTGACTGAAATGCTTTTTTTTTATCAAGATGTTTTTATATCATGGGCCCTTTTTTAACAAATGTTTTTAGGCTTTTCAGTGAAAATTTAGTGTCAGAAATGTTATCTTCAGTGCAGGATACAAAATTAAATTAAAAAAAAGTGACAGCCTTTAAACTTACCACATATTCTGGACTATAAATCGGTCCGCAGTGTAAGTCACACCAGCCAAAAAATGGATAATGAAGATAAAAACATATAAGTCACACTAGTTTATATGTCACATTTTTTTGGGGAAAAGTTATTGTAAACACAATGACACTTGTAAACAAACCCACTCGGAGTGGAATTGTACAGCTGTGAAAAGTCGTTGGGCTTTTGCCATGTCTTGAATTAACAGACTAAATCTGGCTTATTGTTGGTGATGAGATATTCCTTGCCTGTCAGTGAGCGGCATTTGAGTAAGGTTGAGTGTGGTGTTGTCTCAGCTGATGGTGCTGCTAGCCAACCGATCTCGGTGGGCTAACATGCTGTGGTCAACAACCCAGCTGGTTGAGCGTGAATGGCATCGGTGGCTGGACCAGATGGTCTTTATTAGTACCTCAGAGCAATTCCAGAGAGACCCTTGGTTGAAGTATTGCCGTTGGGGCTGGAAGGTTATGTCCAAATGAAGGTGGCGCGCCACTGGCTCAGGTCTAGAAGAAGAAGAATCATCTTTTATTATTCCCGAAGAAGGGAAGTTCTCTTTATACTCTCCATACAAGGTTCAACATGCACATATATATCTTGTATAGAGGTCCCTGAACAAACACAAACACACCAGGGGCCTGTAGGCATGCAGTTAGTATATAAGGGGAGGCAGAGTGAAGGGTCGTGTGAGGGATTGAGCCCCAAATGAGCAGCTTGTGGCGGGGATGGCGCCTTGCTCAAGGGCGCCTCAGCAGTGGCTGGGAGGATGTCATGGCGGGAACGGGAATTGAATCGCCGATGGCTGGGCGATGTTTGGTCTTCAAGACGTCTGTTCTACTGCAGAGCCACTGGGGCGGCAGTGGCTCACTGGTAGAGCAGGTGGGCAATAGCACAACCGAGTACTGCAGCAAGCGTATCATTGCAAATGAACAGGCAGGTAAAGGAGCCAGATACATGTGAACCACATGAATGTCCTACCGGCCCACATTATAGACAAGGATTCAGGCAGCATCAACATCCACGTAAATGCCAGGTGAGGTTCAGGCTCAGGACAGTTAAGCTATCACAGGTTAAGGCTCGCACAGAGTCGGCACTCACTCACTTTTATGATCTGCCAGCAGATCGCAAAAATACCCGGTGAAAGCAATTGCAGGGTCCGATTAGGTCATAAAACGATAGCATAGTTTAGGAGGTTAAAAAGTTAAGAACTAGTGAGCAATGGCAGGAAATTGCACCATGAGTCACTCGTCAGCCAAACGGGAAGTGATATGAACAGTTATTCAAATAACTAGAGCAGAAAAAACATAACAAATTTACTAATTTCACTCCAATCACTAAATCAATTGAATTCATCATCATCTGTGTCAGTTTTGTGCAACTTGGCCAACTCTGGAGTTAGTCGGGTTTACTTTTTCGGTTTTGTTTTCCATGCTCTGATGAAGAATTTCTGCCACTCCATTGCCGTTTTTTGGCTGAATATTTCACTAATTGTAGCTTGTAATCTGCATAATAAGATTTTGCTTTATGGGGGCATTTTTGTTCAGTCTTTCTAAGTTGAGTTTATTGAGTTTTATTTATTTATTTATTCAGTTTATTTTTCTTCTTTCCAGACCTGTTATTACAACATATTTCACATTCATCAGTGTTGAAACATCATCAACAACATCCGAAAAGCAAAAAAAAGGGTTAACGGGTAGAAGCCATTGGCTTGTAAGATTCCCGTCCCCTAAATCATCAACAAAACATCTCTCTCACTAGAATACGTAATCAACAAACTCAGACATTAAAAGTCTTCAACCAGCTCATACATTGAATTTTGACAGACGTTCATACCCTTATCCACTTCCAGATATTAGCCTTTTACCCTAGAGCATAACCATGTTTACATTCTTCCTAGGAACACAAGGTTTGTTAACATTATAGATAGTCAAAACTAGACGTTGACCTTGCCAGTGTTCTCCACAGGAACATATTGATCATATTAACCTCTTTCAGCACAGTGTTTATACATGAATTAACCAGTTTGTTGCAGACACTTTAACAGTTATACATGGTATTATACTGTCAAAAGATATCAACATGCTCTTTAAAGTCTCAAAGTTAATGTTATCCCATGCTATCACAAAATACATGTTTGTTTTTTTTTGTTTTTTTTTGGTTTGGTTTCTGACATCAAGGATGTTGATTTTTTCGGCTGTTCCATGAAATACTTGACGTGTCCAAAATCGTAGAGCTCCCACTATTGAAGTGACTCTGTTGTGCTGATCTTTGGTGTAGTAACAATTCTTGTCCATCTTTATTGCTCATATTTCACCAACTCCTCTGCACTCCTGATCATCATTGTTTTCATCTGGTCTGGAGAAAGCCCCTTTGTTTTAATGAAGATCCTGCAGTTGCTTGTCCAGGTGTTGTCGATCAGTGCATTCTTCTTCAGTTGTTGAGCTTTTTTATCAATATCAGCATTCTTTTTAGTGAGATTCTCATTAATGTAGACATTTTTTCCTTTCAGTTTGAAGCCTTGTTTCAGAAGAGCAATCTTGTGTTTACGATTGTTGAATTTTATTAGCACTGCAGGTGGTCTCCTACCTCCAGATGGTAATGGGTAACATGTCTCAATCTGGTCCAGATCTATAGTTATCTCCAGATCCCTCAGTTGAGAACTCACTTGTTGCTCCAGAGATTCGATGTCAGCGCTAGCCATAGCATTTCTGTAATTCCTCGGCTTGATTTTGATTCCAGTGATGATCACATCATTTATGCGAATGCTTTGTTCCAAATCATCCATTCTTTGTTGTCCCTGTTCCAAGACAACAATTCTTCAGTCTTTTTCATCCATGTCTTTCTGCATTTTCTTCATTTTGTCCTTCATTTCTTCCAAGGCGTCTAGCACCGGTTTTAGCTTTTCTTCCAACTTTTTATCAAAGTCACTCCTTAACTTATAAAAGTCACTCCCTAACTTATCAAAGTTGCTCTTTAACTCACTCTTTAATTGTTTCATGGAGACCATGTGGTCTTTAGTATCCTCCGATTTTCCTTTTGGTTTCGTCATTTTGCAGAGAATAAGTGAGAGTCATTCTGGGTATGAGTTAGAGAGACGGCGACAACAGGAGACAGAAGTTTTATTTTTTATTATTTATTTTCTAAATGTAAAATTTTCAGCGGTGTCACATTAGTGGTTAGGGCCCAAATGCAGTACATACAGGGAGAAGTCCACATTCATTTTGTAAATGTTGAAAATCCCGCAGCAGTTTGTTAGAAGATCAGGCAAGGAACAGACAAATTGCCACTTAACCCAGCATACAATCCCCACAAAGGCACAAGTGAGAGGGATGCACAACACTTTTTTATTTAAACACTTTTGTTTTACATAGTCAGTATATTATACTGAGAAAGCCTGATCGTGGTTGTAACCGTTTTGCATACTCCAGCCTGGTTATTCTATATGTGGGTGTAGGTTAACAGATCTGGCTGGTGCTTTGAGCAGATTGTCTATTAACTGGTAGAGGCTGGCATTAGCACTGCCAGCAGGGGTGAATTAGAAGCAGGATCAGTGGCACCGCTTGGCCTCAGGGAACGAAGTGTTAATGCCGCCTGGTCAGACCCTCCTCTCTCCCATTCTGCCTCCCTCATTCTGTTGTACTAATACACACACACTGTTCTCCCTCTCATACTCCTGCCCCCATCCCCCAATGTGTGTGTCCCTGATGGAATCACTTGGATGATGTGTCACTACAGGGAATGTAGATGATACTAGTCTACACACTCCAATGAGAAAATGCTGGCAAACCACAAACCATAAATATCTGCAAAAACAAACAACCTTGGTCAAAAAAGAAAAATATATATCAGTACACGTGTAAAACAGGTGTTTGCTCAACATGTAGATGCATGCAAACGAACAAATGAAGATGTTCTGATATGATGTTGGTGCAGATTCTCATTTATCAGGCTATGATAATCTATGAGGTTTGAATCTGAAGCATCTGGACTCTATTAAGTTTTCAACAGGTTTCATTTTTCATTTAATAAGCTTCTTTATTTCTAGTTGTACATCCCCCAGTAAGTTAGAAATAAAGAAGTCCCTCGAATAAAGCAGATGAAATTTCTTCATACCTTAAACTGACGTCTAGTTGCTTCAGGCTCAACCCTTAAGGAATATTAGCATAGTGTTTTAAAGTTTGTTCAGGACTGGGTGTTAGATGACTAACTGATAAATTTGTGTTGTGTCCTGCATTGCTAGCACAATGGATGGATCAGTTGGGAGTAGATGGATTCAGGAGTTCCTCAAAGTGTTCCTTCCACCAACCATCCAAGCCGTATACAGCTTGGATGGTCCCCCATTCCCCCCTCCTGAGCTGTCAGACAGTCCTCCAGAACAACTTTGGTGACGTCCAAATGTCCTTCTCCATGGCGTGCCCGAACTCCCACACCCTCTGTTTTGCCTCCATCACAGCCGAGGCTGCAGTCCTTTTGGCCTGTCGGTACCCTGCAACTGCTTCAGGAGTCCCCAGGGACAACATGTCCCTGAAAGCCTCCTTCTTCAGTGGGATGGTTTCCCTGACCACAAGGATGTTCGAGGGTTTACCGCCTCTTGAGGCACCCAAGACCTTGAAACCACAGCTCTCAGCTGCAGCTTCAGCAATGGAAGCTTTGAACATTGACCATTCAGGTTCGATGTCCCCAGCCTCCACAGGGATGCATGAGAAGTTAAAGGCCTCGCAGACAGAGTCCTCCTCCAGACGTTCCCAGTTCACCTGCACTCGTTTGGGCTTATCAGAGAGGCGACCCTCTCATCCACCGGGATAAACTCCAACACAACGGCGCTTAGCCGGGAGCTTGTGAGTATCCCCACAACTGCTCTGTGCCTCATGCCTGACGCAACTCCAGAATAAAACAAGGTCCAACCCCTACCCAGGAGTTTGGATCCAGAACCGAGGCTATGCGTGGAGGCAAGCCCCAACAGATCCAACTGGTGACTCGTGGAGCGTTACCAGTTGGATCTGGTGGGGCTTGCCCCCACCACAAGCTCTGGCTCCTTCTACGCCAGTGAGTTGACATTCTACATCCCCAAAGCCAGCTTCTGCCGCCTGGGTATGGTCCATCGTGACCCCCTGTCGTCGCTGCCATCCGTATGGCTGCGCACCCAACCCCATCAATCTGCCCTGTAGGTGGTGGGTCCACAGGGGTGGGAAAAATCTACGTTGCCTTTTCGGGCTGGACGCAGCTGTGCCCCGTGGCAAACCCGGCCACCAGGCGCTCGCTGACAGGCCCTCCTTCCAGGCTTGGCTCCAGATGTGGGCCCCGGGCTTCCTCTGGGCAGGGTCACTTTTTTCCCTTCTCAGTTTTTCATGGGGTCTTCTGAACCATTCTTTGTCTGGTCCTTCATCTGAGACCTGTTTGCCTAGGGTGACCCTACCAGGAGTACAAGACTTAGGGCACACAAACCTCTCCACCACGATACCGTGATGGTTCCTTGGAGAGGATTTATCTTTTAAATCCTATCTTTTTTAACTTTTAAATATTTAGATAGATAGATAGATAGATAGATAGATAGATAGATAGATAGATAGATAGATAGACAGATAGATAGATAGATAGATAGATAGATAGATAGATAGATAGATAGATAGATAGATAGATAGATAGATAGATAGATAGATAGATAGATAGATAGATAGATAGATACATACATACATACATACATACATACAAACATACATACATACATACATACATACATACATACATACATACATACATACATACATACATACATACATACATACTTACTTACTTACTTACTTACTTACTTTAATAATCCCGGAGGAAAATCTTTTAGACTACAGTCAACACACTTACAGCAATATAAATATGTAAAGTTTATTGCATAAAAATAAAAGGTCAAATGGAATGAAAATATAAAAACAACTGTGGAAAGGTGTGTGATTTGAGCTGGCAATATTAGCTCCATTACTGGTCATACTTCCTCTTGTGTGATGAAAGACTTTTCCATTTGTGCAGGCTAGTCATTGAATTAGGTCGTATTTAACAAATCAATGTGTTTGCTGACGTATTCATTAAAATGTACTGGCAGCAATGTTTGTTAAATGTAGTTTGCAGTGACGCGAATGAGAGAATGCAAAACAAAACACTACTAAGAGTTTACCATCCTTAAGCCATCCATGCTTTTGTGTTCAAACATGGAACTATAATTGTGTATAATGTATTTGTCTGTACCTTGAGTTTATATTGGTGTGCAAAAAATGTTTAGTTGGAATCAATTGTATTTACATTAAGTTTACTGGCAGAATGTAGACACTTAACCAGTAATGGCTGTGAATGCTGTTGAAATGCAAATACTCATAATGCAAATGGTCATATTAATATGCTGAGTAACATTCTGTATGTTAGAACACCATAATATTACTGAAGCCCCTTTGATGATGAAGATCTTAGACAAATGTGTACTCCCTGTGTAATGTTAGTGACTTGCTAATAGCAACTTACTTTTATATGAAAAAATTATCAGTTTTAGCACATGTCTTTTAATTCTTACTGCTAAAACAGCTGTCTGCTAATGTTGTTTGTTTGTGGGGTTTCATGAGTTCTTGGCTGAACAGAATGTCCAATACAAACATATAAGTATTATCCAAATAACATAACAGCTGCACTTGTGATCAAGGAAAATCTTCATTGACCAGCTGAAAGAAGTTTGTCTATTCAATTTGTACTGAAAATATCTCATCTCATTGATCAGAAACACACACACACACACACACACACACACACACACACACACACACACACACACACACACACACACACACACACACACACACACACACACACACACACACACACACACACACACACACAGCAATTTTTGATTAACTAGTATCAATCTCATACTTGATACAAGTTACTTCCTGTTAAACCCCACCCATTCTACCAAATAAACAGGTAGTTTAGTTGGTACACCACACATAGATGGTACCCATTCGATTTTGTTTCTTCTTGCTTCAAACTCATGCAAACTTCTTATTAGTCATAGCGGCTAACATTGTGATATCAGAGCATTCTAGCCAATATGGGACACTTGCAGTTACCGTCTGAAATACCGTAGCCTACATTAATACCTGAATACTCTTTCTTTTAACATATGTTACTAATTAAAGGTTATTTAGAATCAAATAAATATAACAGACTGTTGACTTGTTCTTTTTATATTATTGTTTAGGTTGTCCATTAGCTAACAATGTTAGCCTCACATTATATTTAACTGGTTGAAAAATTTACTCGATTGTGCATTCCTTACAATCAATTATATTCCACCATAATATATTAAGCAGTAAAGAATGTGACATGGATGACATTTTGGATGACATACACACAGCAATAAAACATATATTAAAAGCATAGCTCTGCTCGGGTGTAATGTTTGTTTATTTCAGAGGTGCGGTGCCTTTAAGAGAGCAGTGTGTCAGCTACTCCGGGCCTAATGTCATTACTCTGTACAAACTTGGTGTGACAGAGGCAGGAGGCACCCACAGATTGATGACATTTTATTGTTATTGCAGCGCCACTATTAAACTGTTCACCACTCCTGCCTCTGCTGCTGATGGCTTTTACCTAGAGAGACAGAGAAAACACACAAACAGCAAATTGAACACATCGCGAGTGTGATGCGCAGAAAAATGATTAATTTAAGTATAAAATTGCTATTTTGATGTTAAATTTTCTGTTGTGCATTTTCATGCCATTATATTGCAATCCTCAGTAATGTGGTATACACTGCATAGCATAGAGGAAAGCAGTATAATACAGAGTCAAAGAAATATATATATATATATATTATATATATTATATATATGTACAGTATATATATATACAGTTGTACCTCTACTTACGAAATTAATTGGTTCCGAAAGAAATTATGTAAGTAGAAAATTTCGTAAGTAGAGACGTGTTTTCCATGCAAATGCCCTAATATGTTCCAAGCCCCCAAAAATTCCGACATAAATGTTTTATAGAGCATAAAAATGCATCAAAACATGTAACAAATACATGTTACAATTAGATTATTACACAATAAATGAGAGTTGTGTTTAATGTAAAAAACAAAGAATAGAGTAAAGGACAAAAATGATCATTTACCTTTTAACTGCTGTCCTCATTGTTTTTTGCCCTCTTTGGTTCGTGCACTCTTGCCTCACGAGGCCGAACAACAGAGTGAATTCCAGTCCTCTTTTTGAACTTCTCCAACCACCCAAGCCATGCCATATATATATATATACTGTGTATATATATATACAGTCATGACTGTATATATATATAAACTGTGTGTATATATACTATATATATATATATATATATATATATATATATATATATATATATATATATATATATATATATATATATATATATATATAATTATTAATTTATTTATTTATTTATTTATTTTCTGTTGGTCTCACTTTCTACACTTATATCTTGGGGCAACCCAACATGGGATACAATTTAATGGCTCAAACAGTGTTGAATATTTTTCCACAGGTTTTATGTTAACTCCACTCCACATATCCCTCTACAAAGCACCTGCCGTGTTACATCGTTTTTTCTTTCGTTCATTGGCTGAGCAGCAGCATTGTTGCCTTGGCATCTGGTTGCTACGGCCACCCGCAGGCTGGCACTGATCCCTAATCGGGATTGGCACTTAATGACATCATCATTGCCCATCAGTCAGGCCTGCTGTTACAGTGAATGTCCCTCTAGATGCCACTTGTTCAGCCATGTGGTAGGGGTTTCAGACACTGATGTAGTGGCAAATAATATAGGTGAGCAAAATGACCCTCAAATTCCTCATCTCACTACAATAAACACATTTTAACTCAACCGTGAATCCATGGATGTATCCCCTCATAAAATATTAGATTTAAATTTTTTCCTGTAAAAAAAAAAGTCTTCAGTGCAGCTTCCACAGTGATGCACTCACTACATAGGTTTGTTGTGGTCGTCGCAAGACGAAGCTCTCAATTTACAGGTCAATCTGCGTTCCTACTCTCACCCATGGTCATGTGCTTTGGGTCATAACCGAAAGGACAAGATCCTGGATAGAAGCAGCTGAAATGAGTTTCCTCCGTAGAGTGGCTGGTTGCAACCTTAGAGATAAGGTGAGGACCTCAGTCACCAGGGAGGAGCTCGGAGTAGAGGCGCTGCTCCTCCGCCTCGAGAGGAGCCAGCTGAGGTGGCTATGGCATCTGTTTCAGATGCCTCCTGGACGCCTCCCTAGAGATGTGTTCTGGGCATGTCCTACCGGGAGGAGACCTTGGGGAAGGCCTAGGACACGCTGGAGGTACTATGCCTCATGGCTGACCTGGGAACGCCTCGGGTTTCCCCCCGGAGGAGCTGGAGAAGGTGTCTGGGGGGAGGGAAGTATGGGCATCCCTCATGAGAGTGTTGCCCCCATGACCCAGTCCTAGATAAACGGTTGAAGATGGATGGATGGATGGATGGATGGACGGATGGATGGATGGATGGATAAAAAAGTCTTACAGAAACAGTTCATCCAAAAATGAAAATGTAGTCATCCTCACACCATGCAGTAAGGTGAACCTAGGGCACCAGGGTCCACAGCTAAAGAGCGTTGCAGCTTCTTCCATAATGGTTGATGACTTTAAAAAATACAACATGACTCATATGCTCATATGGCATAATCCATGTCAAGTGTACCTAGAATGCAGACCTTCCACTCTTATTTCTCTTAGCAGCTGCTTTTTTTCACCAGCGGTAAGGTAAAGAACAGGACTACAAGCTTGTAAACATGAATGTAAACAACGCTGAATTTGATATGCCAAAAATATACAAACTTTTAATGAGAAAAGAAAGAAATTCAACACATTTGATAAAAATGATAAGGATAAATACGATGCTTAATATAAGAATAATTCATAAAGAAAAGTATCTACTGGCTGCCTTTATCTTAATATCTTGAGTACAGAATGAATATGATTTCTAATTAAAAGCTTAATTTGTTGTAACTGACCTCATTTTTTAAATTCTATTTCGAATTCTGCCCTCAGCTTGTAATGCTGGAATGCTGATGCATTATGTAAATGTCAGAACTTGAGCGCCGTCAGAGATAGTCATGATAACCACTGTTTGTTGTCCTAAAACAAATTCACATCACACAACTAGCTCTCTTTTCACAGTATGTCATGGCAAACACAAGTAATAGTTCCATGATAGTTTGACTCTCATAATGTGACTCATTGATCATGAAATGCAATGTGGAAGTACATTTGTATCCTAGCTAGTATGATAGTTATTCAAGTAAAGCTGTAGTTTGTAAAGATATAGCTCCAAAATATGTTGGTTTCATTGGTCTTTTGGACTCAGCTTTTACTCAGTTTCACCTTAGTCAAGAGAGTAGTTTCTGTGTAATTAGCAAAAACATTCCAAAAAGCCTCGTGTTTAGCAAAGATAAAGAAATAAATACATATTAAATAGATAAATAAAATAAAATCCCGACTCTTTATTGAGCCACTTCATCCAGACACGCGCTAATTCTTTCCTGCTGTTTAAACAAGTTTCTTGGAAAAGCACCCAGCAGTTCTTTTGTATTGTCTTCAAACAAACAAATGAATAAATAAATATCAAGAAATACCAAGGCAGTCGGAAAATGAAACATCCCGCAACACCCCTGAATTCAAAATTTACGCTGGCCTACTTTCATAGGTCTATTTGCCACTTTATTTGCCATGAGGTGTCCGAGATGTGTACCTACAAAGGTCTAAAAGTGAAAATGTGAATTTGAACTAGTTTTTCAAGGTCAAGGTTGTGATCTAATTTTCATCCACTTGCCTCCCTGAATATAACGCCTTTTGTTTCGTCTTTCTATCTTATCTGATTCCTGAGATATATGCAAAAATATCTCAGAATAGAAAATATCTCAGATATTCTCACTCACACTGGCCTTCCCCCTCGTCTTTCTATCTTATCCGGTTCCTGAGTGCATAAAAGTTTAAATTTGACCTTGACCTACTTTTCTCAAGGTCATCATCTCATTTTCCTTCCCTTTGCCGCCCGAGTAATGTGCTCTTTCTTTCATCTTTCTATCTGCAACGGTTGTGAAGATATTTGGTGGACGTATGGATGGACGGACGGGCGAACACACAAACACTGACAATTACAATACATTACTGCTTCGCGGGATGTAATTACAATACATCACCACTTTGCGGGACGTAATCATAATGGTATTATAAGAGCAGTAGAACCATTTAAGACCTGAAAAAGTGGAAAGACAATTTCAAGAGTAAAGATTTACACTATGTTTGCGCCTCTGAGAAGATTTCCAAACCTATGTTTTGCAGGAGTGACACTGTGAACCTCTCTCTTACAAACACAATCGGACCTTCAGTCACGCCAGCATGACTTGCGATATAGCTGTATTTATTGAAGCATATTTATCTGTGGTATTATTGTCACCACGTTCACTCAGTTTTATTACTTAGTATTTCTTTTATTTTCTTTAAATAATCTGTCCTTTTCTTATCTACAGTAAGTTCCTTTCTGTTTTGCAGCTAGAACCTAATTCCCTCACAGGGATCGTTAAATTCGGATCTTATCTAATCAAATTTTTGTTTATTTGCTGTGGAAAATGGGAAAGTTCTGTCAAAGCTCAGAGCTGTGCCTTGTGGCGCTCACAGAAATTAGCAGCAAGTTTCCATTCATTCTGCCATCTCTAGATAATACTGTCCTTTCCACTTGTTTCTGTCAGTGCTGAGTGAATAGCTGTCAGGTGGATTCTTCTACATGGAGCTTGTATAAAAGATGTAGAAAAGTTAAAAAGTTTGTCATTGCAGTGTTTGAGTGGCAGTCAGACTGGAGAGAGACAGATGGACAAAGAGAGAAAGCCAGAGACAAAGTGAGGTGTAGGCCAGGGACAGACTTGATGGGATTTTAGAAATCTATGAGGCTGATGATGAATGTCTGAAATAGGGTTGTCTGCCTATTGAAAAGCCATTTGTTTTCATTAGCTCCCAATGCTGGGGTGAGTCTGTGGTGGGGGAATAGGGTGGGTGGCTGGAGTCTGTGCTGAGGATAGTCATTATGTGATGGACCTTGCTAGCTAGAGGGCTGAGTGACACGGAGGTGGGTGAAGCTTGCTTGTCACCACTGACTCTGTGTCAACACATCAGCAAAGACTGGCCACCAAAAATGCAACATTATTGGATCTTTGTTCAAAGGACATTTCCTCATTTTTGCTGAAACATGTTTATCAAGTTATGACTTGCTTTTCAGACAAACGGAGGGTGAAGCATGAGTCACCAGTGGACCTGTCCACACAAACCACTTGTGTTTGACACTTCTTTTCGTACAAAGTGATAAGGTTTGTCTCATTTAACCACATACACAGTCGTATGTTGTCCTTTTGAAAATACATTTTCAAAACATAATAATAAAATCCTTTACTTGACATCAAAAATGTAAAATAGAATGCTTTAATGTATTTTTATGAGTGTGTGATAATGCAAGGTGTGTCACAACACGATGAACTCTTCATACATAGGTGATGGATTTTAATCTTAATCTTCAGTGATCAATTTACTTTCCATCTAAATATATGCACAGCTCATATACTGTGTGTTTACTATGTATACTGTAATGTGTGATTCTTTAATTGTCTTGAAATAACTTTAAGACATTAGGATGCAATTCAGCTTTTACAGTCATATTTCAAAATTTTGCCAAGATCACATCAGAATACAAAGTTTTATTCTTATTTACTTACATGTCATCGGCCGTCTTTACAATGTACATTTGAGCGTAACAGCAAATGCATGGCGGGTAACTTTTTTTTTTCCACCCAGGAAAATACTGTACAAAATTTTCCAAGCAGGAAAAAATTGTTTAATACTGGAATTATTATGTAGTGGTTTCTCTGACTTCTTCCATCATCCAAAAACATGCAGCTAAAGTGAATTGGACACCCATAATTGTCTGTAGCTGTGAATGTGAGGGCAAGTGGTTGTCTGTCTGTTTTTTGCCTTGTGATGAGCTGGCGTGTCATCCGGGGTCTACCCCATCTCTCACCCAGATGATGACGATCATCTCGTTTTCAAAAAGATGAATGAATAGTTCATCGCTTGTTTCCATATTTAAGATTTGAAATCTTTTAAATCACTTCTTTTTCCTTTTTCAGTGACCACATGCTGAATAGATTATTCAGATGAGCAATACTGAATCAGGAGGTGTTGATGGGGTAAATTTCACTTTCGAGCAATGTCAGGCACTCATTTCCTTTTGTGACGATAGGGGAAAGAGTCTGAATTCTTACTGAGTAAAAAACCAACCAACAAACATATAAATAAACATTAAAACAAGATTTTTTTCTTGACCTCAGTGCCATAGATACTGTTTATAGATTATTCTGAACTTTAATCATGAGGGAGGAAATTCAAGTAGTGGTCAACTGCTCACATTCAGACATACCCACAAGTAAAAACCCTTATAAACATATTAAAAGACATCAGTCTGACTTTCTTTCCAGCTCTATGCTATGCATAGAGTTCAGCCCAGCAGTATTTCATTGATCATGAAGTGATCGGCCACTTCATGCCAGAGAGGTCACATTCCAATCAGCTCCAAGGTCACTGCATTTTCCAGCCTACTAATAATTGTTTTCATGTTTAAAATGTGGCACCTGCGTTGACAATGAGCTAAAATAAATCCTGTATAGAAACTTAAAACCATTGTTGAATCATGACGCATTGATCGTTGTTTTATAATCACATTGTAGCTCTTTGAATCAGGATGGAATTGAATCTTAAGGTGCTTAGAGATTCCCTACCCTAGTATTGATGTCCCTGCGGAACTCACTGGCAAGATAAGGCAGCCGTACATCTTGTTTAAACCCAAACCGCAGCGTGTTGCTTCTCTTAACCAGGTATTATTTGTGCCTGAGCCTAAAGTGAACTTTAGTCATAACAATGCCAGAGGGGAAAACGGCAAAAATTGATTTCACATTATTAATTTGTGTATTGGAAGGCAGTGAAACCAATCTTGTGCTGCACCATTACAGAAAACATCCATATTTTTTTTTTAACAAAAAAGTGAAAAATAACATATTTTGTCATTACGTTTGAATGACTTTCGTACACACTGTAGACACTGTTACTGTTACCTCACAATATTTGGGTACTTGAGTAATTTTTAGGGCTGTCAGTTTAACGAGTTCATTAGATTAATTAATTACGCTGCAAATTAACGCGCTATAAAAATTAACGCAATTAATCGCGAGTGGTGAGTCAATGCGCATGCATTTTAAATTTGGCCCACTGAGTGACCTGTAGGCTGCAGTGACGTCACGTCATACCTGCGTCACTAGTCAAAAGCAGGGTGACCGACAACAGAGATGGACGCGACACAGGAGAGCCAGGCAAGCCCACTCGGGTTTTTTTGCCAAACATACAGTACACGAATCACTGTGTACGTTTGACACATCGTGTCAATTTGTGATGACACGCCCCCCCTTAGCCATCACTGGCTGCAGGTGATCACGTGACGCTGCATCGATTAGCCTACCTGTGCTATACTCAGTAGTCTATTTATGCCTGTCATGATGGTACGTCATCTAATTGCTTTCTTAATATTTTAATTCACAGTAACTATGTTGAGCAAAAAATGAAAGTGGTCGAACGGATATGTGCAACGTGAATTTACATGTACTGTATAACGGAACGTGATGGGAGTCAGCGTTCTGCATGATTTGTAATGTCAAGTTGAGCAATTCTAGTCTGGCACTGGCAAAAATAAAGGAACACTTCCTTAAGCTGCATGGAAAACAAAAGAAACAGACTTTGCTGTGAAAATGACATCAGAGTAGCACTTGTCAAGGTGAAGCCACGCACATCTGAACTGGTCTCTCAATAACAACAGCAGAAGTCACACTGATTTGCAGGTAGGTCATTTCATGTGAGTTCATGCACTGTCTTGGTTTTGTTCTTTGAAAAAGGTGACATTAATGCACAATTCATTAAATACACGAGTAAAACATACACTTATGTCTTAAATTTGAAAAAATATTTTTTTCCTTTACTAGAGAAGGGTTCGGTGAGTGAGCATATGAAACCGGCTCGGTTTGGTACCTCCAACGAGGTTAAGAACCACTGGCCTGTTGGCATCTTGCTCGTTGATGTTGCCTTATTTAGAGGCATGTTATACTATTTATTTTGAATTGCTGTATTGAGTCAGCTTTAGTATTCATTTTGATTGAGTCTGCTATGTGCCTATTTGAGACTCAGCCTTATTTTATTTCTGAATTTTATTTATTTTATTTAACTGTATTTGTATTGCATTTTTGAGAAATGCACCTGGCCTAATTGTTTTGCTGATGTGCTTGGCCTTTTTTCTTTTGAATTTCATTTATAAAGCACACTTAACCGATAAAATGTGGATTTCAAATCTTCTCTTCTTGGTGCATTCTATTGATTAGTCATGCACTATAATTTTGTAATGTCCTAGAATTCAAATTCTTTATTTGGGGGCCTTTAGCAGGTATGAGATTAAAATGTGATTAATTAGATTAATTAATTACAAATCCTGTAATTAATTAGGTTAATTTTTTTTAATCGCCTGACAGCACTAGTAATTTTTAAAAAGAAGATAGTAATTGTTATGTAATGGAGGTTTTGTGAGTTGAGATTAATCCAATTCAAATCAAGAGATTTTATTAGTCCCCAAGGGGCAATTGAAAGCACATAGAGCAGGATTGGTCTAAAAGTGCAAACATACAGTGTAAACGTATAACAATAAACATAAATAATAAATAATAACATAAAAATGAATTTAAATAAAATGTTCAGGTTACATAATAATTCAAAATTTAGTTAGTTCCAAACCTAGTGAGTTAGTTCAAAACTTGGTACAAAAACCTAATTAGTTTAGAACCTAATTTGTTCAAAATCTAATGGGTTAGTTAGTTGGTTCAAAAACGAATTGGTTTAAAACCTAGTTAGTTAGTTTAAGAAAGAGATCAATATAGTTTGACTAGAAATAACTGCCAATAATAGTGGAGAGTCTTCATGGAATGTACAGTAAATGGGAATACATGAGTCATACCTTTGAATAGATAGTAATGCATATCCATTTCTTGACAGATCTACACATTTATCAAATCTTATCCACATCTACTGTAATGTCTCTTATAATATAGGGAGATCTATAAGTAGGGAATATTAACAGCTCTGAATTGGCCTTTCTCGGTCTGAAAGGGTTTGTTCATGTAGAGCCAAGAGTGGTCAGAATCAATAAGAGAGAAAAATAAGAAAATGACATGGCTCTCTTCAGATGAAAGATCTAATCTCCAATATCCATTTTCAGCTCAGAGCCCTGCATTACAGCAGCACCACTGCATCCCAGCAGAAACACAGATCTCATGGGTCGACCAACATTCATCTTCCCAGTTCTCCTTCAACAATGTTACTGATCCAGATGCACTTCATGCAATTTTCCTCATTTGCTGTTGTATAATTTATATATTTCTTTAATTTTATAAGCTCTTAATTTCTTCGTCAGAATGAGAGGGATGGAATTTGATTTGTGAGAGTGGATTTGCATTTGACATAAAGTCGTGTCCTGTTTCTGATGTAGCTTTCACTTGGATGTGATGACAACTTAATACCCTCAATATAGTAGTCATACTTAAAAGTATTTCATTTTTATGTGCTTCCCATTTGTGCTGTTTTTTTTTCCACAGCTGAATAATAAAGTTGAATATTGGTGTGTCGCAGGCTCACTGGGTCACATTAACAAATATTGACATGCATGTATTAAAACCATAGAACATTCTGGGCACAGACATTTCCTTGCCATTTGGTTTCCTTGTTTTTCTCTCCCTCTTCTCTCCTCCTTCTCTTTCTTCTTCATCCTTTCCTTCTGAAGGAGAGGCGCCTTTGTAGTTCCTGTCTGCTCTTATCAGTCCTGGCATGAAGCACTTGCCTCTGCCACTGTCCTCATGTTCTCTGCAAGCTCCCACTTTTGTGTTGCCTAATGAACTCTGACCGAAATTAGACATACTCTTCAACTTTTAAACTGAAGGAGCCCCTTCAATGGTTCCTTTGTGAAGTGCTGCCACCGCTGTGAAGGGAGGGTGTGTGACAGAGAGTGTGTGTTAAAAAGTAGTGGAATGTTAGACTGTTTTATAGTTGACATGTGGAATTTAGGCTTGAGCTTCAAC
Source organism: Antennarius maculatus (assembly GCA_013358685.1). Classification (NCBI taxonomy): domain Eukaryota; kingdom Metazoa; phylum Chordata; class Actinopteri; order Lophiiformes; family Antennariidae; genus Antennarius; species Antennarius maculatus. The sequence continues at coordinate 27,746,282 of CM023606.1, forward strand.
CAGCCCCAAGGCATCTGGACTATGTTGTCATCTCTTCTATATGCACACATTTGGAACATCCATTTGTGGATTCATTAAAGTCTTTATTTAAATGGCAACTTTTGTGCTTTTTTTGAAACATTTTTAATCCATTTGATGACAAATGTAAAAAAAAAGATCTGTATTTTGTCTTTGCTTTGAACAGAAGCATGTTGTTGGGTCAGGAAGACACCTGCCAACAGTACAGAGACAATTTACATTCTACAGTTACTTTACACAAGCAGCATGTGAACTATGAAAATATGTTTTCACACTCATGAGACCTGGAGCACCACATGCTAATCAAATCGTGGTTTGACATTTCACTGTTAATACTTTTTATATGGTATCTAAGACAGCCTTTACAGCTGTGAGCAGTTTTTTACATTCATTTTGAATCAACCATCAGTTAGCTGCGTGATCCAAAACTACTGTATGGACTAAGAATACATTATTTTGTCTACTTTCCAGCCTCAACATCCTACATGCTATAAACCTTAAATGGCTAAAACTGGATTTACAAGCTTTTGGATTTATAGACAATAGACAAACAACAATCCCATCTTAACTCATCCATCCTTAATCCTATGCTTTAGTTTTCATGGTCTAATTAATTTTCATTCTTTTAGTCCATGATTACCATCCTCTCATTTTGCTCTTTTCCCTCTCCAGCATCCAGGTCTCACCCCTCCTTGCAGGGATGATAGTGAGGGAGGAGGAGAAGAAGATATGGAAGGAGGGCGAGGATGAGGAGGATTATAAATTGAGGTAAATGGTGGCTGTTTCCCTCCTGCTATGATATAATTTCCAACAGGGCAACGACATCCCTCCTCTCCTCTCCCCTCCCCTCCTCTCCTCTCCTCTCCTCTCCTCTCCTCTCCTCTCCTCTCCTCTCCTCTCCTCTCCTCTCCTCTCCTCTCCTCTCCTCTCCTCTCCTCTCCTCTCCTCTCCTCTCCTCTCCTAACCCCCCTTCCCTACAGTATAATGTAGACTGAAGGCATGTTGGGGTTAAGAAGGTGTGTGTTATCAGAAAAATCTGCATATATTTAGTAAAAATAACTCTCACTCTCAAGTTTTACCAACACATATAAGTGTAAACATCTGTTATCTTCCAAACAAATAAACACTAAAAGTTTGCACTCAAAGAAATCCAAAGGTACAGTACTTGTATGAACATCTTGAACATGACTTGAACGCTCTACATATTACAACATATCGCCAGGCCTGCCAATCATGTAAAAGCAGAGAGTACAGACTGATGTGAGCGCCAAAATTGAAGGGTGTGAATGTCATGACAGATTGATGTCACCTGTCCTTTTAACCTTTTTTCTGGAACACCAACCCAATGGCTTCTCCCAGCATGAAGCCTCCTCCAACACATTTCTACAGAGAGACAGAGAATCAGGAAGGAAGGAGGGGAGGAGACGGGGGAGTAAGGTAGCCCATTGAGACTTGATTTGTATGTTGGTGTGTGTATGTGTCGTAGATGAAGACTGATGCGCTCTTGACATGTTATGTGCTTTGCCCTCAGGACAATGACATTTAAAACACTGAAGAGTGAAAAAAGGCAGTGGCAGGGGGTGTGTGTGTGTTTCTGTGTGTTGGTGTATGTGTATATTACCAGAGACCTCATTGGGCTGGAGGCCCGTTATACCACTATTTTGTGACAGTATGATGAGAATGTGAGGTAATTAGAATCAGAATACTATAACCTAATAGACAACCAAAGGACAAATGCATGCTGCTGTAATACTTTGTAGGCCATAAGTTTGTCCAGGCTGTGAACAACTCTGTCTCTGTAATTAATTATTTGCATTAGATGACTTTATTTTGATATGTTTTTGCGCACAAGTGTTAATGATGAGAAAATGTAATCTATGCACAATATATAAATCTGAAAAATGCTCAGCAGGTAGCCCTGCACGTACAATCAAATGAATACAATCAAATGTCTACATTTCAAGTGAGAAGAATTAAGAAAGATACTTCTGTTGAATCGCTGTTCTCCAATAGAACCCATTCAAATATTTTTGTGCCATTACTCACCTGCAGTTCAACCTGTATAGTGAGGGACAGGGGGGGTCTACGGAAGAACTAGAATGAAGAGAAAATGGAGTTGGAAGTTAAACTTAGTCGGAATGGTCATTACACACAGATAAAATATCAGTGGCCAAAATGAAGAGAGGCTATAAATGTGGTGGCACAGGTGACGGGTTAGAACTACAGTAAGGATAAGCTCAAGGTAGGCGATTTCAACATTTTGACTCTGAAATATATAAATTCTTTAGCTTTTCAAAGTTACACTTTATATGTGATATTATAGGGATTATTTTGGGGAACACAGCACCCTAGAGACGTAAATGTTCACCATATCTTTTCCCAGGACTGATGTGGACAGCTGCAGACTTGCATATGAAACATAGGCTGGACTGTTGGATACTCTACGTTTGGGACAAACAACCTCCATTTCGTGACATCATTTTTGAATGTGCCTGGACTATATTTGTATTTCTATACAGTCCATAACTATAAAACTGTCTACCTTAAATATAATATTGTTTGCATGGCATTCTTTGCATTAAATAGAACACTTTTCCACAGTTTTCACATAAATTTTATATTTGGTTATGATATTTGGAAAGTGATTTGTGGCATTATTTTACTTTTTTTTAATCATGAACTTGCACTCATGACCAATTAATTCCCACAATGCAATATGATACTGTGAGTCCTTGTTCAGAGTTCTACCAATTGTGGAGTGGAATTCACTCATAGTATCTGATCAATGATCAATCATTTGTCTTTTAAAAATAGTAAACCTGTTCCTTTGTCCAGCTGGTCGGTTCTCCACGTCCATGATATAAAGTGTGCTACCTCATGAGTTTGCAGCTGTTGGGGAAGACAAATGCAACTATTCTCAGTTGTTAACACTGCAGCTATTTGCTAACAACATTCATACATTAGCAGCAGCAGCATCAACAGAAGCAGCAGCTGTCAAATAGGAACCTCCATCAGTTGCCAAAGTTTTGTTTTGGTTTCCTTATTCTGTGTTAAAACCACCTTTGTGTTTGCAAAGAATAGCAATGCTTTGCCATGTATTGTGATACACCCCAAGTCTGGTGCAGTTGCATTGTGAACAAATGAAGATATACATACTGTACGCTGATCTGACATGTTACCTGAGGATACTAAGTGTTTGTAGAAATACAATATGTTATCATGATTGAGAGCATAGCGTGTTGGCTTTTTTAAAATCTTCATTTTTATTATTTATTTAATTGTGTTTCACTGTTAATGTTTGTCATTTTGTCTCTGTGTAAAGGGATTCTACTACTACTGCTGCTGCCAGGAGCACTTTTACACACAAACACTCACATACACTATGGACAACATACACAGGCCGCTACTATACAGTCCCTGGCTGGGCTTGATGAATGGGCCTAGTTTAAATTATTTCATGCAGATCTCATTTAGGCCCTTGAAGAAGAGATCCGGCCTGTTTATTCATTTCACATTTGCACCCAGGTTTCAATATCTTCGTCTTTGCCTGCAAAGAATTTACCCCCCTCCTTTCAAAAGAAGAGAAAAAGCCTGTCAAAAAAGACAGAAAGAGACAGAGTTAGAAAGGGAGAGAGAAAAAAAGCAATTTACACAATGTACATAAAATGATGCGCTCAGAGTTTGATAACCTGCATAAATTATAGAGTATAATTAAATATTATACCCAGTGAATCACCAAGGAAAAAGGACGGTCGAAGACAAGAGGATAAAAGCGAGGAGTATGGGAAGAGAGAAAAAAACAAAAGATCTGGGGAGGAAGGGAAGAGGGGGAGCATTGATGCTACGCTTGGATCTTATAATTGTATATATTGATTATTTCTTATGGTGTGATGGTTTTAAGATAGAACAGGGAGTCAGGTGAGTGAAGGGCAGAAACCAGGGCTATGGAGTTAATATGAAAGAAACACTTTTTTTTCTGCAGGAAAAGAGGCTGCTCTTTGGCATTGTTGTGCATTTTCCCTCTGTGGTGGCCCATATAAATGGAATATTAAAAATTGAAATTATTCAGCAAAGGGTAAACGTGGAGGCCGTCTCTGATGATCACACAGTTGACCCAAAAATATAGTCAAATTAGCATAGCTAAACAGTGTCTCAACACAGAGGGGGTGGGGTGGGTTTGCAAGTTTGACCCACAAGAGATAAAAAGGAAGAGAAATAAGACAAAGAAGAAGAAAGAAGTAGAAAAACCTGAGTAGAATTATAACATCTGTCATTTTTCTGGTATTACAGTAGCGTGTTGCCTTATCCTACAATCAAAAGCATGAATAAAAGGAACATCAATATAGGCCCATTGTGATGGTGCACTGGATGAGGAATAACCTTACACTCTGACCTCATAATTTTAATGTTACAGTTTATTTCATTACGGTAATAAAATTTCTTCGTCTATGTGCAGAACACTTCTGTCATTGGCTGTATATCCGTCATAAAGTGTCATTTATGACAAGATACCATCATGACTAAGCAATCCAAACCACTGATCATAAGGAAACACAAAAGAACTACAAGGTCCAGAGTGCTCACTCCTGTTTGAGGCTACACATAAGCACAGTGATGAATTGAGCTAAAAAAAAACTTTGCAATCATGCTGGCTTCCTTAGAATCTGCTTTCAAAATACAGATGGGCGTACATTACACAGTTTGATCTACACTCATAGTATAGAAGTTAATCTGTGCAATATGAAGTCAACACTTTCAGAAGTTTGATCATCAACCTGATTGCTCTCACTGTATATATGTGCCTATGTGCCAGTCTGTTTAATGACAATTAATTAACAGATTTCACAAAGATAAATGGAGGTAGGTTATGTTTTACAATATGTAATGCAGTTTGTTGCTGTGGCACTTTTTATTTGGAGTCACATTAAGTAAAATCACATAGCGCAGGAATGGGACCCAAATGCAGGGCACTGGTGGAGAAATTATCTTCCATCTTTTAATGACAGTTAAATCAAGGCACACAAGAAAAACAGGAACAAAAACAACCTGACAATGAACAAAAAGAAGAAGTCGGCTTATAAAGCCTCAGGCTAAGCAACCCAATAGGGTCCAGGTGTGGAGACGAGGCTCTGCCCACAAATTTGGCCTGTCATCCTGCCACACCCCCGCACAACAGAACACCAAGACCGAACCGTGACAGTACCCCCCCTCAAGGGACGCCCCCCGATGTCCCAAAAACAGTCCCGGGGAAAGGTCAGGATCAGGCTCCAGGAAAATTGAATTCAGGCCCAGGGTCAGGAAGAGGCTCAGGAACCGGCTGGGATCCGGGGGCAGGAGCAGACTGGGGTCCGTGGACTCGGATGCAGGCTGGGGTGCAGACTCGGATGCAGGCTGGGGCACGGACTCAAGAACAGACTCAGGAGCAGGCGTGGAAGCCAGAGTTCTGAATACTTCCTCCACCACCAGATTACATCACAGGATAGTCAGTAATTAGAAAAGTATTTTTTTCATTGCTGAGAGTAGTCTAGATGGGATTTTAATTCATGACAATCAAATTAGCAACTTTTTTTATGCTAAAATGCCCCTGTACATTTGTGCTGTCAAATTTACTTATTTGAATCCACCAAAAGTACAAAAAGACTATGTACACCAAGGCTGAAAAAAGAAATGCAGTAATCATGTTTGTTGCAAACATGTTTTCTACTTGCCCATTTGATGTTTCTGTGTCACCACTGTCATCAACTGAAGACTATCTAGATAACTCAGGTTATTCCACTTTCCAGGGTCAACTAGCAAACGTCTGTTTTAGATTTGGTCCAAAAATAAGGTAAAGCAAAACATCCAATAAATGTTTTTAAAATGTTACAAAAAATCCTCCAACTGGTTTTTGAGACGTTTCAAACTGAACCACCTTTGTCTCCCTCACAGTGAGGCTGTGGAAAAATCACACAGTTGTCAAAAACGCTAAAAACAACGACCTCATCTCGAGCATTGCTCAACAAAATTCAATAAATTTTCTCTCATTTTTTAAAGTGTGCATCAAAAAATTGCTCACTTCAGTGGGGAATGGTCAGTTCACATCAGCACAAATTACATTTTTCAAGTATCGGAGGCACCAGTGTTCTTTGACACTACTGTTGTAGTTTACATTCAAGATTGAATTAAAGAAACTGACTGACCAACCTAGACAGCATTACAGCAATGCCATTTGTGGGCTTGACTTTGCTCTATCTACAAATAAGTTTATTTCAGTGTAGAATTATTATGTCCTAACTTGTTAATTGCCAAGCTCAGGGAACACTTTGCTATAACGAAGTCTAATGTGATGAAAAACTCACATCAGAGAAGTTGGAAACAAGCCATTCTTTGAATGTTAAACCTATAATCACCTTAATTGTTGGTTACCCCTGGTTAATAATCCACCATGTAGCAGTAAACCTGCACTCACAATTACAGGACTGCTCTGGGATTGGTATTATACAGGTCCCACATGACTCAAAAATAGTGTTGTAGAAGCTGGTGATTTAATTGCCGCAGACAAGAGCAATCACACAATAAACTCGTGATTTTTACAAGATGATTGAGTTTAGGTTGGTTAGGTTTTGGCAAATCAGAAGCAGACAATCGATGTAGTATCCAAAATGCTCCTCGGGCAGCTGACAAAAATGCTCTTTAAGTAACTACAGGTACATACAGTTCTGTTCATGTAGTCAGCTAACAGAACCATCACTTCTCTAAAATTTCTTTTCCACTTGCTCTTTCGACAGGTGCCTTTTCCTTTAACATTGGCTCCTTTCCCAATCTCACGATTAGTTAGCTTTCTTTCTCCAGTTAGCCTGGCTTCGCAATGCCCGTCCAGCACAATCCATGATTTGCCAACACAAAGTCGTTACGTCAAGACATTGATTTTTGACTATGTTGGGTGTGCTCGGTTTATAATACTAAAACATTTGTTTTCATATATATACTATATATATATATATATATATAGACAGTGGTGCCTCTACTTACGAATGTCTCAACTTACAAAATTTTCTACTTATGAAACTTCTCAGCAGGAAAATATTGCCTCTAGTTACGAAAGAATTTCGACTTACGAAAGGTAAAAATACAGTATGGACTGCTACTTGCAGCTCCCACAGGTTCCTGAACGCAACATTCCCATAGCTGCTCTGCCATTGGCTATTACCTAGTATCTTCCTGTCATCCCATTGGCTAAGAGGGACCTCTGTGTGGAGCTAGATCGGTGTTTAAGCAGGGTCCTCGTCATTCGGCTCTCGACCCATGACGTGTTCTGATAGTTTTACGTAAATATTTTGTAACGGGTGTTGTTTGGACCCAAATGCAGTACACAGGCGCACAGGAACAGTTGGTAATGACCTTTATTATTTCCAGGAAGAAGAGCAGGATGCTCTGCGTTCTGGAGAGCCGGCTGCACGTGCAGTGAGGCCGACGAGGGGTAAGCTGAAGAGAGGTCGGAGACAGGCGGGGGGGTCGTAGCCAGGTGAGCAGTCAGCGAAGACAGGGGCACCGTTGGGGAGCAGGTAGGAGAGGAGATGAGGCCACGGCGGAGTAGTCAAAACCAGACGAGCAGGCAGATACGACACCGGGAGATCAGACAGGGAATGAATGCTGGAAAGTCTCGCATGACGCTGAAGAACAATCTGGTAAGGAGTGACGGTGCTGGAGAGACTATATGCAGGCCTGATTGCAGTGATCTGCAGCAGGTGAGCAGAGTGGGCTGGTGCAGTAGGAGTGGCCGGCAGGTAGAGTGGAGCAGAGGGAGGGAGAGTGGAAAAATACTGCAGCAGTGTGACAGGAGGGGAATGAGAGGCAGGAACTGTGACATATATTAACTTAAAGTATTCACTATGCACCCCAAGAAAGTGACGGAGAAAAGAGGAAAAGAAAAGACGAAGAAAAGAGTTTTTTTTGTCCGTACAAACAAAGCAAGAGATAATAGAAAAGCATGAAAAAGGGATGCGTTTGGTTGATCTCGCCAAAGAATATAGCCTTAATGTATCTACAGTCGCCGCATTATTAAAACAAAAGGAAGTTTAAGGAGTTTAAGGCATTTCGTGGGTGGTTGGACAAGTTCAAAAGGAGGACTGGAATTCACTCTGTTGTTCATGGTGAGGCAGGAGCGCATGAACCAAAGAGGGAAAAAAACAATGAGGACAGCAGTTAAAAGGTACCACGTGCAGAGTTGTGGCAACTACAGAGGAATAAAGCTGATGAGCCATACAATGAAGTTATGGGAAAGAGTAGTGGAAGCTAGACTAAGGGCAGAAGTGAGCATTTGTGAGCAGCAGTATGGTTTCATGCCAAAAAAGAGTACTACAGATGCAGTATTTGCTTTGAGGATGTTGATAGAGAAGTACAGAGAAGGCCAGACGGAGCTGCATTGTGTTTTTGTAGATCTGGAGAAAGCTTATGACAGGGTGCCCAGAGAGGAACTGTGGTATTGTATGAGGAAGTCTGGAGTGGCAGAGAAGTATGTTAGAGCGGTGCAGGACATGTATGAGGACTGTAAGACAGTGGTGAGGTGTGCTGTAGGTGTGTCAGAGGAGTTCAAGGTGGAGGTGGGACTGCATCAGGGATCAGCTCTGAGCCCCTTCTTGTTCGCTATGGTGATGGACAGGCTGACAGACAAGGTTAGACAGGAATCTCCATGGACTATGATGTTTGCAGATGACATTGTGATCTGCAGTGAGAGTAGGGAAGAGGTGGAGGAGAAGCTAGAGAGGTGGAGGTTTGTCCTGGAAAGGAGAGGGATGAAGGTTAGCCGCAGTAAGACAGAGTACATGTGTGTGAATGAGAGGGACCCAAGTGGAAGAGTGAGGTTACAGGGAGAAGAAATCAAGAAGGTGGAGGATTTGAAGTACTTAGGGTCAACAGTCCAGAGCAATGGAGAGTGTGGAAAAGAGGTGAAGAAACGTGTGCAGGCAGGATGGAACGGTTGGAGGAAAGTGTCAGGTGTGATGTGTGATAGAAGAGTTTCAGCTAAAATGAAAGGAAAGGCGTACAAAACTGTGGTGAGACCAGCGATGTTGTTTGGTCTAGAGACAGTGTCACTGAGGAAAAGACAGGAGACAGAGCTGGAGGTAGCAGAGATGAAGATGCTGAGGTTCTCTTTGGGAGTGACCAGGAAGGATAGGATCAGGAATGAGTACATCAGAGGGACAGCACATGTTAGAGGTTTTGGAGATAAAGTCAGAGAGGCCAGACTGAGATGGTTTGGACATGTCCAGAGCAGAGATAGTGAATATATTGGTAGAAGGATGCTGAGTTTTGAACTGCCAGGCAGGAGGCCTAGAGGAAGACCAAAGAGGAGGTTTATGGATGTAGTGAAAGAGGACATGAAGGTAGTTGGTGTGAGAGAAGAGGATGCAAAGGACAGGGTTAGATGGAGGCAATTGATTCGCTGTGGCGACCCCTGAAGGGAAAAGCCGAAAGGAAAAGAAGAAGAAGAAGAAGAAGAGACAGCAGTTAAAAGGTAAATGACCATCATTTTTATTCTTTATTCTTTATTTTTTACATTATGCACAACTCTCATTTATTATGTAATAATCTAATTGTAACATATATTTGTTACATGTTTTGATGCATTTTTATGCTTTATAAAACATTTATGCCGGAATTTTGGGGGCTTGGAATGGATTAGGGCATTTACATGGAAAACGCGTTACTTACGAAATTTTCTACTTACGTAATTTCTTCCTGAACAGTAGAGGTACCACTGTATATACATATTAATTATTAATAATTAGTAATTAACACATATATGTACTTGTGTGAGAGTGAGAGTGTAAAGAGAATTTCCCCGTAAGGGATCAATAAAAGTGTGGATTATAATATATATATATATATATATATATATATATATATATATATATATATATTATAGATAAACCTGTTATTTGCAGTCTTAATTATGAACACAAGCAAAATATACACACACATACTGTATATACTGTATATATATATATATATATATATATATATATATATATATATACTGTATATATATATATACATTACACTGATCCAAGTTGAGTTCCATGAAGCAAGCAAACAAGTAAACAAACAAACAAAATGCGACAAGTTTGAAGGACCTACTGGCTGCTGGACCTACATCTGTATGAGCTACCTTTGCCATGGAGTTATTCTAATTCATCCAGTGACAGGACACTCATGAACACAAGGTTTATTCACAATAAAAAGGCATCAAATGAATGTATCCGTCTACATTTTAAAACCTATGGTGAGGGGAAAGTTTGTAATGACAACAGTACTTATTTTCTTTGTAATTTCTAAAATGCAAATGATACTTCTTTGCTCGTGTTCATAATTATGACTGCAAATAACACAGGTTTATCTAGATTTCTTAGCACCTTGTTTTTGTTGTTACTTTTAAATGTAGCGTGCTGGTGCAGGGACTAGCACTGCACAGACAAAATGTCCCTGTGTTTCCCTCTTTGACAGCTCCAGTTACATGTGTGTGCGACTGTCCAGTCCCCACTGACCCTGATCCTGTATAAACAGTCATAAAAACTGAATGGGTGGATTTCTCTTGTGAAATTATCAATATTTATATAATTAGGTATATTAAAGAAATCCTCTTTGGCGTTGAGGCCCCATGGTACTCATCACAACTCTCATGGCAACTGTCTGGAACAGACAAATAGCAGGAGTGGGATTCAGAATATTTTGTGTAAGGCACCACGCAAAAAGCACAGAGATCACTGTGAGGCTGAGCAAAGTGGGATCTGGCTGGTGTAGGGGCAAGGGTCAAAGTTCAAAGAAAATAAGTAATCAATTTTAATTTAATAAATTTAGGTGGCAGTAAATGTATTAATTACATTATTGAAGCTACTCGATCATTTTAAACCCAAGCTAACATAGTCTTTACACTCACACAGTACCATTGCATCATTTTTGTTGCATAAAATTTAACTTCCAGTTGTGAAAAATGACCAAATAATATTCTGGTATTAATTTTTTTCCATTCTTGAAATATAACTAAATCAAAAAGAAATTGTTTCCCACACATTTTTTTGTTGATTTCCCTATCGGACTCATTTTGAGTGGGTTTTGAGATATTAAAGTATAACTCTTCTATAACACATTGTAGTCATGGCCAAAGCAAAGAAAAAAAGGCAAAATTTTATATAATACCCAGCTTGGATTTATGAATATATCAACCACATTGTCATGGAAATACATACGTGAAAATAGATCTTTCGTGTCAACGACTGTTTTTTAATGACAATCCTGTTTATTAAAGCCTTTGCATTCTGAGCAGGGGAGGTAGTGTGGACTGAACTGGTTATTTAGCGTGATCAGTAATATGGTGTGATAATGAGCAGCTGAACACACAGGGAAAAAAAGCACTGCCTACAGCTTCATCACCAGATATTCAGGAGGGACCATAAGTGACAGATGATCTGAACACAGCAATCAAACCTCTGCAGCACAAACTCTACACTGTTTGACCTGTGATAACTAAATTACACAAAATTCCCCCGACCAATGGTGGAGGATATACTCAGATCAATTAACAACGGAAAAATACTCAGGTTCTCTTTTTACTTTACTTTTATGTCATCTTGGTTTTACTGTTGGATAAAAATGTTGGAAATAATAATTTGATCTCAAACCAACCAATCAACCAACCGATCAACCAACCAACCAACCAACCAACCAACCCAACTAGCATGGCATACAGTTGAGTGCGTATCTCCAGCAGACAGATCCAACGCACCAACAAATCTAAAGCGAAGCCCTTTCCTCCCATGCTTGTTTAATCTGTTTAATCCATGACTCTGTAAAATATTTTCTGGAAATTAGTTCACTAGTTTATGTGTAGTTACAGAAAGTCCCACAGTTCTGCTATCAAAGAAACTCACAATAAAGCAAAAACAACAACAACAGCAATCATCACCTCCTTGGCAGAATTAACAAACTGATTCCAGATATTCTGAAGAAAAATATCACAAAAAGGATAGTATGTGAGTAAATACAGTGTACTTACTTTCCGTGATCCAGATCAATCTTTAAACATACAAATGTATAAAACTTAAAATGTGCACTTGTAAAATCATTGTGCCTTTTTAATCCTTACTGAAATATAAGCAATATTTGAAACAAACACAGATGACAGCACAGGCCCAGTATGCAATGAGCAAACTGTTGTCTTTAGCTTTCAAGTAAAAACATCTAACGACCACTCCATCTTTGTCTCTCTTCCCCTCTCACCCATTGTTTATTCAAATTTTACAGACGGAGTACTTTTTCCAGTTCAGCACCTTCACCAGTTTTGTGAGAGAACGGCATTATGCCAGTGTTATTATGCAATTCATCACCAATAATAGATTTGTTTACGGGGGCCCCCGTCTCTCGCCTGCTCTCAGAGCTGCATTTTCAAAATAATAATAATAATACATAGTGTATAATGACGGTAATGGTACGCAGGCTTTGATAATAGATGTGCTGGGAGGGATAAGGGAGCCTTGATCAGCCTGGGTCTCAGCTCAATTGTCTTCAAAGCACTGTTTAATGTAGAATAGGCATCTTGGGAGATTGTCTCGAAACCAAGAAAAAGGTGGGTGTAAGGATAAGAGAAATGAACGCACCAATGGGACTAAGCACACACACAAGCGCACACACGTACGCCACGCACGCACACACACGCACACACACACGCATGCACACAGGCAGGCATTCGCAAAAACAGACTTTCACTACATACTCAAATAAGCTCTCGCACAACCACCCACTGGTGCGTCTCTCCTCAGAGGGCTCTCTGGTGTAAACGTGTTAAAACTCTCCCTTGGTCTTTGCCTTCTGCTGAATAAATCTGTGTTTAAGTCTTCACTTTAGCACTTTAAACTCGGGGTATTTCAAGCATGTTTTCACTCTGCCTCCTCCTGGGCTTTAACTGAGATCTCAAGCTGCCGACCGATATAGCAGCACCAGTTTAGAGTGTGTGTGTGTGTGTGTGCGTGTGTTTGTGTTAGTACATATAGGTGAGAATGTTTTATCATTTTCCCAAGGAAAAATAAATTTCATCCATGTCTGTCTTCATGGTAACACAAATGAGAAATATGTCTTTAAATTCCATTATCAAGTGCACTAACGCTCAGATTGAAAATGAATTTTTAAAACACAAGAGTATGTTTCCAGCATTGCTTTCAATAAAAACATTCTTGGCAAGAAAATGAGGGAAATGTTATAGGTTCTTCAGAGAACACTAAAGTATCATTTGAAATTCACTCATCTTCTTGAAACAACGATCGTGATCATCTTGTCTTCAGCCGCTTATCCAAAATGAGGGTCATGATGAGGGTCATGGGTTTACACTGGAGCCTTTCCGACCTGGCTACTGGCAAAAGGTGGGGTATAGCATGAATAAGTTGCCAGCTGATCGCAGAGTATTCATTTAAGTTGCATGATTTGGGAACTTGGAGTAAGCCAGAGAACCCACGTATACAGTACATGAAGAGAACAAGCAAATTCTATAAATTCAAAAGTCCCAGGTGGAATGGAACCAATGACCTTCTTGCTGTTTAGGCAACAGCGCTACCTAGTGTGCCACCATGCTGCCCCCCATTTCAAATACAGATTATGCAAATTACATTTTAATTAAGGACATTTTGTGCTCATTTTGACCAGATTATCTTACATATAACTACATTTAGGCAAGAGCTGTTATTGATGATACTATAGAATACTTTCCACACTTACTCATTCCATTGCATAAAGTCGTATCTTGATGCAAGTTTTTTAGATATGAAACATCGCTTGGTCCATAATTTTATTCGACATACAAGCAAATATCTGACTTAGGATTCAAGAAACCACCGCTTGTTGGCGAATGGATAGAACATCAGCTGAGACCGTATCTCATTCTCCTTTGTGGAGTAAAGATGTAGGTTGTGTGTTCTCATGCCTTTTTTTTTCTTTTCATATTTTATCATTATTTATGTAAGTTTATGTCAGTTAATTATGGAGGAGTATGTACATCTATGGATTGATAAAAATGTTTTTTTTCCATAATTTAGGGACATTAAATTTATTTGAGTTAAGAGTAGATTGATTTATGAACTCAGTTATGGAAAAAATAATAACTTGTATCTTAAGGTACTACTGGACTTGCATACAAGTCCAGTAGTATGCAAGTCCATACTACTGGACTTGATTACTGACATCAACATAAATGCACAGCTGCTTGCAGGCATGCTTACAAGCATATATGCACATATAAATATACTTACTTCCACATACACTTGTATACATGCATATACAGTATATCCATCCATCCATCCATCCATCCATTTTCCTTCACCGCTTTATCCGCCATCGCGGGACACGTGGATCTGGAGCCTATCCCAGCTGGCTTAGGGCGTGAGGTGGGGGAAACTCCAGGCACAATGCCAGGGCACCACTGAGCCACACAGAGACAGACAACCACACATGCTCACACTCACACACTACGGGCAATTTGGAACGGCCAATTAACCTGAGGCGCTTATTTTGAACGGCCAATTAATCTGAGGCGCATGTTTTGAACCCACACAGAACCCTGTGTGGGTTCTCTCCGGAGAACCCGGAGAGAACCCACAAAGACACGGGGAGAACTTGCAAACTCTGAACCGAGTGGGACCGGAACCCGGAAACGCCTTGTTGTGTGGCGACAACGCTACCCACTGCGCCACCATGCCACCCACATATAAATACAGTGGCTTGCAGAAATATTCATAGCCCTTCTCTACATTTGATCACATTACGACCACAAACATTGAAATCTTGTGTGAAAGATAGAGTAGAGTATAACTTTATTCATCCCTGAAGGAGGTTCCGTCAGGGAAATCAATTTCTCCATCGCACACAGCACAGTAAGTACACAAAACACAGAAAAATATAAATATAAAGTGTAAAAAATAAATATAAATATATAAAGTATATAAATATAAATACATGTAAATATATTTAAATATAAATAAATATTTATATAAATATTTAAATACATTTAAATATAAATAATATATATATATATATATATATAAAATATAAAGTATATAAATATATAAAATACAAATATAATGATCAATATAAAGTGGCACACAGTTGTGAAGAACAAAGAAAATTATTCATGATTTAATTTATTTTTAACTAATAAAAAAATTGAAACATTTCAGATGTCCAAAGTTGGTAGAGACATAGAAATTTAAGATATAATATGATGTATTATTGAATTTAAAATTTTATTTTCCTTTTTTGCATTATGTACAGAAACGCACAAAAACAAGACATAGATATAGATTGGTTGTTGTGGAGAGAAGACGGGGCTACCACCTCAACTGGCATACCAGTGGTTACAGAACAGTCAGGAGATCTGAACTGTGATCCTAGGAGGTGAACTGACATCAACATATCCACACACTACAACAATTTCACATGCTTACACAATTGGAAGAAAACTACGAACAGTAGAGCAGACGTGTGGTTTCATTCTGACATGTGATAGAAAAATTATGTACACACACACACACACACACACACACACACACACACACACACACACACATACACACACACACTCCATATGTCGCCAGGTGTGGCTGTCACCCTCTCCTGCCCTGTGCACCACTATAATCAATTTAACAGGATAGTTTCATCATCAAATATCCAAATGATGATTGCTTACTTTACCTAATCTCCTAATGCAAATGACCTCTAAATGCGTGGAGGGTAATCATGTTTTCCTCCTAGTTGCTATACTCATGCATGTGTGTTTTGAGCTGCATGGCTGGGCGCAGGTTGGCTGTTTTATTTTGGTATAATAACAGTGAATGCTGAAGCACTGCGGAATGCCTCTTGGAATCAAATTTCTTTATATGGGTGTGTGTGTGTGTGTGTGTGTGTGTGTGTGTGTGTGTGTGTGTGGTCTTTTTTCTGCTGTTTGTGATTGGCGTTGAATGCAAAGTGACTGTCAGTGATCCTCATGAATGCCGAAGTAGCTCATTGACTGTGAACTGGGTCTTGTTAGCAGTCGGGTAAGTAGGAATAGAAATATAAGCACTTAGACTATTTATTCATGCCGACTGCCTTCCTCAGGCCTTTTGAAGGTAAAGAGGAGTGTTTTGTGTGTGTGTGTGTGTTTTCATGTGTCTGTCTCTTTGCATGTGTATAAGAGCGAGAGCAAGAAAAAAAAAAAAAAAGATAGTGATTGACTTAGATGACAATATGAATGGTAGTGGCGGTGTGAAGTTTTTGCCATTTAATCAGTGGGTTGTTGCCTTGAAAACACAGTTTTGCAGGTGAAACTGCAAAACTTATGCTTTTTTGATGAAGAGTGTTGTTAGACTGAAGGTCGAGTCTGTAGGAAGATTTCAGCAAACGTAATTCCACTAACTGTATTTTCTCCGCAAACTAAGAATTGCTCTGATCCTTATCAAAGAGAGGGTGACAAGGGGTGTTTAGTTGGTTGCAATCTTCAACTAAATTTGACGATTTGTTAAGTGATTTTCCTTTAAAAGTAAGCTTTATCTCAATGTTTTTGTCCTACAAAGCAGAATCAACAAAATGTGACTAAACATGAACACGAAAGGTGAGAGAAAGCGCAAATGAAAATTGCATATTATATATTAGCTGTGTATTGTTGGTGTATTGCACTGTTTCAGTGCTGTGGACAGCAGCACCATTGCACAAACAGCGCTGTTTATGGTTTGGTAACAATAGCTGAGAGACTGTCACACATATCAACGTCATGGATTGTGTCTTCACAACTAGATACAACAATATTAACCTCTTTAATATTAAACCCTTGTAGTACCTGCTGGAATCGTAGAAAGCTGCTCATTTGGAGACAGAGTCTCCAAACGTTTTCTTCTTTAATAATGACTTCAACGACTTGGTTTGCACAATACACTGGTTTTGGTTCAATTCTAATGTTTCAAAATCCAGTTTCCACTTCCATTGTACTTACTGTGTATTATGTGCTAGTAATTTATGTTTATTTATTTTAGCAAAATGTCGCATCGATCACACAGGATACACCCGGAGACAGCACTGATTGGATAAAAATGATGATTTATAGAATCAACACTGGAAACTGGAAACCTAAGAAGAAAGTAGAAATGGAATGATATGATCAAAATTGATGGAACAAATTTTGTAAAATGCATTATTGCGCATTATAAAAATAGACATTGTGATTGTGACCATCTCTAGGCCAGCAGAGAAGGCTGTGCTGACCTTTATCACTGACTGTCATAATCTGCTGATCATATCATATGAGGTAGAGCTTTAGCAATAAGTAGAATATAGGATTATTCTAGGCCACAAACTGGTAATAAACCAGAATGGAATTTAAAATTTTACAGAAGTGCTTTCAAAATGTGCCTCATTCTGATGAGAATGAAAAAAAATGACATTGGAGTGTTTACTGAGACTCATAACCAAACAAAGCCGTCTGAGGCCAGCTACATCCCATGGTGCATAAACCAGTGTCACGCATTCATTTTTGTCATATAACTGTTTTGCTGAATATATATAGTACAATGTCATGAAATTTGTTTTCTGCATGTGACCCCTGAGGGTTAAGTGTCTTTTTCAAGGGTACATCAGCATGTAGACTGGGGCCTCAAATCCCCAACCTTCTGATAAGTGGACAATGTGCTTACCACATAAGTATTGTAGTCTTTTAATTTTGAAGTGTCGAGTATGACAGCCCTAATAAAACTGTTGTGAATCTCTATATCTACAAAAAATTTTATTCAAATTTCTGACTCATTATCATAAAAGATGGTCATGTGCAGGTGTTGCCTATTAACAGCTGCCTGTGGGCCAATACCGGCCGTGAAACGCTTATATCTGAACCTTTGACATAACAAGAAAATATGGCTACATCTACCTCTGTTCCCCAAAGGTATTTTCAATGAGTATGTGTGGTGTAGAACTGCATGGGTCCTAATGAGTTCCAATGAATGCTTTGCTGCTACAACTACCTGTTAATTACACAACATGTGTGATGATGCAGTGGTACAATAGCTACAACAAGTAGCAAGTACATCTCTAAATTAAAAGAGATTATATACTTGGCATGGTAGTGGTCCATCCAGGTAACAGGAAGAGTGTCCTATGTCCCCATCTAAACCACCTGGACCCCACCCAGATCTGTCCTGCAAATGCTTTCACAGAAAGGAGTCGAACCCATCACCTTGTTGTTGTGAGGCAACAGTGCTACCCACTACGACACCATGCCACCCATGACCTTTACCCATTATATTGTCCATCAGATTGTGTGTCTGTCCTGCAAAATTCTGATCACTTTTGAGAATTTGCAAAGGAAATTAATGGAAGTTCAAATGACTAAATGCTGTAATGCACAAACAAAATACAAATGTACTTGGTACAGCATTCGTCAAATTGGATAACCTGTTGCCAAAGTTATGGTTCAGTTAAAACCTGAGCTTCTAGTGAGGTGTATTTTGTAATTGTATAGGTTCTGATAAACAAATAAGTTGTATTTGTGGGTTCTCGGTCATCCATCCATCCATCCATCCATCCATCCATCCATCCATCCATCCATCTGGCTAGCTATGGGCGAGAAGTGAGAGGTCATCTCTCAGCCGAGAGGTAGCTGAGAGGTCATCTCTCAGCCACCTAGAAGGCAGTATTGACCTCCATGTCCAGAAACCACAACAACCATTCACACCTCAGCCACTCAAATGAGGGTGGGCAGGGCAACAACTCATTTATGAATAGTAACGACTCTTAATGAGACTCATTGTCTTGGTGGTTTTGTTTGTTTTCTGCTCCAACAGGAGAATAAATATCTGGAGTCTACCAGTCAGAACTGACAAAACCTTTTGGATGAGAGGTGAAACGTCTGCAATCCCAGTGTACAGAGAGGAGGAGAAACTGAGAGTGAATTGTAATAGTGAATGTGTGTTCATATGCTTATGTGAACATGCTAGTGAATATAAGTGTTTTTTTGTTTTTTTTTTGTCTAAGTGAGTCCGTGGAGTGAAGTGGGTTATAGAGGCAAGACAGAGAAAGGAAATCCTTTTATGTATTACCAAATGTTTCCCTTTAGAAATTCAACACTCTTTTCAATATTGAGTCTAAAAAGAATGTGCTCAAGACCCTGCCCGCTAGAATTAGTTGGACCATTTTTAGTCATAAATTACACTGAGAAACAAAGAGATAGTCTCTTTTTTTGTTCTCTCAGCGTACGGGCCTGAGCAAATGCCTTTTAAAAATCTTTAAAATTGTCCATTCAACTCAAAGTTACTGAGTGTAGCAAAAATGTCGAAGACATAAAGTCGAGGGAAGATTGAATAAAATAATGCGAGGGGACAGATTAGTCATGGAGTTGAGCCCACACGCTCTTTCAGCTGCTGCACAATGCCACTTTTTATAAGCGGCCCCCATCTCCACAAAGGCTGCGTTCAATATATCGAGGATGATACATGGTCAGACGTGTAATCTCTCTTTGATTCTCTGCTCTCATTCATCCCACAACCTTTTCAGCCCTGACACTGATGAGCTACTGGGCTTGATCACACAGACACACATCCACACAATACAGATGCACACTGTCTGCTGTGCATGCTCATAAGATGTGTGACTATTAATGTACTTATGTGTCTATACGTTTGCACTGACAGATTTGCATATATGCACGTTATTACATGTTATCCCTGACACACACACACACACACGCACGCACGTACACACGCACACACACACACACACACACACACACACACACACACACACACACACACATACACACATCTGTAGCGCCTGGTCTTAGGAGTTCATTACAGCCACAGCCTGTCCTGGCATCTCTGGTCTCTGTGGTTTCATTGACCAGACTGTTCAGGTGGTGTATGCACAGAACCAGCTATTGTTGCAAGATAATAGCACACAGTGTGATGGAGCTTTAGAATTATAAGTGATATTGGATTTTTCATATTGTGAAAATGTTGTGGTTCCATTCTTGGCTAAATAACTAGGAATTATCTATAAGGTTCTACCTGTGGGTGAGCTGGATTTCACTGGCGAGTCTTTGTGGAATCTGTGTGGTGTCACTGTCACTGAATTTAACTAAACGTGGTGATCCTGGAGGGTTGTCCAATCTGTACTTTGTCTTAAAGCCTTATTCAAACCACAGAATAATGATCTAGTGAAACAGTTTTGTAACATGTCAGAAAAAATTGAAAAATGGGAAGTGATTCTTCACAACTTGACCGGCAGGCTGGATCAAGCAGAGACAAGTAAGTGCTGATTGTCATGTGATCATTGACTGCATTTAGAAGACAAGGTAAGATAGGGTAAGATACATACATCTGTTTTATAACCTGGAGGATTGAGGAACGTCATTGTCTGTATTATCCCAGGCTTAAAACTTAAATTTACTGTAAAACTGTTTGTCCGCTGCTTACATTCACTATCAATTTGCCTTTGTGTCATTCAAGCAAATAGTCGCAGTGCAAACACATTTCATTTTTGGTTCTTGCTGTGAGACAACAATGACACCCATGGCACCACCATGCTGTCCCTAATATATGTATGCTTATAACAAATACACAGAAAAACCTGGCAGCTACAAGTTCTGTAAGTTGTTTCAGTTAGTCTCGTCATAAATCTCTTGTCTGATCTGAGTTGACAATAGACTTCATTAAATTACTGCACTGGTCAGTTGACCAAGATAAGATGGAAATTAGTGTAATCTAAGCCACTTTTACCAAACATTTCGACATTCAAATGTTGAAAATCAAAGCATCTCCTCCAGGGGTCTTGTGTTGTCATTGGCTGCTGCTATTGGGATGAAAAATAGATTAAATTTACATTCTGTTTTACATTCGTTATAAAATTGGGTTCATCGTAGTCTTTATGGCAGTATGGGAATGGATCATATTTTGTTTTTCAGTGATGAGTTGATCCATCCAATCATCTCTTTTACAATAAAATGGATGGATGGCGGCGTGAGTTTAAACTGAATCTTTTTGTCTACATAGCAACCCATCTATCTGTCTGTCTGTCTGTCTGTCTGTCTGTCTGTCTGTCTGTCTGTCTGTCTGTCTGTGTCTGTCTGTCTGTCTGTCTGTCTGTCTGTCTGTCTGTCTGTCTGTCTGTCTGTCTGTCTGTCTGTCTATCTATCTATCTATCTATCTATCTATCTA
Organism: Antennarius maculatus; assembly: GCA_013358685.1. Taxonomy (NCBI): domain Eukaryota; kingdom Metazoa; phylum Chordata; class Actinopteri; order Lophiiformes; family Antennariidae; genus Antennarius; species Antennarius maculatus. Next base: position 27,767,497 of record CM023606.1, read on the forward strand.
TCTATCTATCTATCTATCTATCTATCTATCTATCTATCTATCTATCTATCTATCTATCTATCTATCTATCTATCTATCTCTGTCACCATCCCTTTCTCCTTTTCTCTCTTTCCCCTTCCTTTTTTACACCAGCAGCACCTGGACCTGCACTATTCATCATGTGGATGACTCGGAACATGAATTAGTTTTCCTTTTTTTTTTTTACGATGGTAGATGAGAGGACCAGATGGCATAAAATAAAAAAAAAAATGCTTGAAATAGAAAAAAAAAAGGGAAAGAATGCATTGAGAGAAGAAAGGATTTAAGGAAGGATGGATGGAGAGGAGGACTACATAATTTAGCTTTTACATTACGTCCCTGTATCATCTTCTGTCCTTTAGACTCTGTCTTCCATGTTATCGTAGAGGGCACATGGTGGTGTTGGATTAAGGTCTGGGATTTTTTACACCATTTCTCTCTGCATTAGAGCTTTTCACATGACCTCTATTGTCGTTTCTTTATACATCAAACGAGAAAATTGCGAAACTCTAATTAGTCTGTATAATTGAGGGCAGATGAAGCACTGTCAATCGGAGCTTGTCTCATGCAAGGTGGTGTGATTTTGTTCATTGGCTATCTTTTCATGGTGGCCTGGCCTCTCTTTATTTTCCTCTTTCTTTCTTTCTGTCTGTCTCTTTCCCTGCTCTCTAGCTTTGTGCTCTTCCCTTTTGTGGAAAACAGAGAAAAGGCTTTACTGGAGAGGACCAGAAGGGGAGGGTTGCATTATTAGAGCAGCGATTGTGCCCATTTACATTTGTGAGAGTGCATGCTCACTACCTGCTGCTCGCAGGCTGGCTGTAGGAGGCCGGTCGGTGATAACATGCAGCTTTTTTGGACTAAAAATGCTCAGTGAAGAGACTGTTTATTCAGGATGCATAGCAACTAACCTTTAATTGATGCCGTGGTGTCTCGTCCGGGGTGTACCCCTCATCTCACCTGAAGCCAGCAGACACGTAACCCGCAAAACAGATGAGCGGCTGTAAATTAGATGATTGCAAAAATGGATGGATGGATGGATGGATGGATGGATGGATGGATAGATGGAGCATTGATGACTGATGATCCTTATTCAAGATGATCTCTTCCCTGCCCTAATTTTTAATTTGCTCCATGTTGAACTCTGATAGAATTGCATGTATTAGTCAATTCTATTGTCAACAGACGGATGGACACTTGTTTTTTACTGAAGATGTCTTCATATATCCTTCAGCTTTATTTATAAAAGACAAGTTAAGACAGCCCCCACCCTTCGTCCCACCAAAGAATGAGTTAAATGACTCCTAACAACAAGGCTACTCTTCATTATTTTCAGTTTTTACAGTACTTTCTAATTCAGATCAGTACAAATATTTGGCTAGTCTAAACTGAAGAAATTCCACATTTTATATTTGTTCTTTCAAATTGTGATTTAAATCTCCAATTATGTGGACCATGAGTTGCAGCTGCATGCCTCTGACGATACTAATAAACTTTCATTCACTTTTCAGGGGGTGTTAAAACAAATGCATTACATATTCTGTGGCTCAAGAGGGAGCCTTTAAAAGTCATGAAACATATCCTCTGTAATCTCAGCTACAATAAAGACCTTTAAAATAAAAAGACAAATTAGATTTGTGGGCTTTGAAAGATTTGGCTTTTAAAAGGCAAGCGGGAGTTATCCTTGTCCTACTGCTTCGGTTTTGATCCTCCTGTTTAAACTACAGATCCACTCAAGAGTTTAGACACAACTAGTCATTTTTTGAAATGCTTTGCTGTTTTCTACATTATAGAACAACACTGAAGAAATCAATGCTATCTAATAACTATATATACTGTTTTAAATTCTTCGAAGCCAGCGGCTTTTCACATAATTGACATTACCTTTGTCAATCCTTCATCTATTTTTTGACAGTTTACTCATTTTACCAATATAATTCATAATGCATTCATCAAAGATTTATTTTTCAATACCAAAATATAAACAAAACAAACAGATTAATAAAATATGTGTCCTCTGTTCTAGTGTGGTACAGTGACCATGCTTGTCAGAAGCTCACATAATAATTTTGTTGATAATTTAATTTAACACAATCACAGAAATCACACTTTTTTAGGAATTGCGACCAAAATTTCACAGTTTGATGGTCTAACACAATCCAACACAATCACACTTGTGTAAATCACTAGTAAAACTCCACTTGTAGTTAACTTGTGTAGTTTTATTCTTTAGTGTAGAGGTATAGGAGGAAAGGACGGGCCTGACCAGTGAATGTAACTGACAACACTAATAGTTGCAAATATCATCCACAGTGGAACATAACATGTAATCCACCTGCCCACAACGTATACACACTCACACAAACAAAAAGCATGTGTGGATGTGACATGTCGAGTAGCTACTGTCATGCTATCAATCATGGTTACGAGGCCAGCGATTCCCTGCTACGTTAACTTCATGACCTGTGGACCCAATCTCAATTAAATTTCTAATGAATATATGATTCTCATACATTCTCCTGTCACTGGCTTGTTATTCAACACATCCTGATGAGAAACAAGCCCCTTTTCACTTTATTTTTGGACCAGATGCAAATAAAGCAAGAGTCGAGGGATTCAAGAGAAGAGAGGAGAGGGGAAAGGAAAATAGAGAAAAGAGAGGATGAAAACATCCAAGGAAATGATTGTGGGGAGGTAGAGTGTGTTTGGCGCACACCAAAGGGGGTTAAGACAGGGTTTGGCTCGCAAAGACAAGCCAACAGAGACATAAAGCGCTAAATCTAAAAAGTTTTTCAGGCATTGTTTAGAATCTCTAACAAGGGGACTGAGAACAACAAGGAATATAATTTAGATTTCCTCCCCCCCCTTGTCTGTTTTCCTTTTTCATGTACCCAAGCACATAAATAGCTATCTTAACAATTTGATGCTATTTTGAATAGGGCTGTATCTCCCTGTGGATTTCCATGAGTGAGGCAATTTGGTGTTGAACAGGTGCGTTTTAATGCTTTCATACAATTAAAACAGAATCTACTTTCCTTCTTCCCTCCCTGTTTTCACAGGCGCCCTCTTTTCATACTTAGGTTGAATTGATTTAGTTTGTCTAATTAAACTCAGAATAAGATGTTAATTACCTAACAAGGTCACCTCTCTCTACCACAAAATTTACCATGGGTATCCTTTCTTCAACAGCATTTTCTTCAATGATTCAAAGGGAAGTAGAAGAATGGTGTTAATTGCCTATATGGAGTGTCCCATTTTTTAAATTTGAACATCTTTTTCCCCCAGAACTTTTCTTTTATTGGGACTTTTTAAGCCTTGAGAAAATGGGGATTCATTGTGCCATTGTTCCTTTTTCTCTCATCCTCGACTCGGCGACGATGTGTCAACTCATCACAATATGGCCTTTGTCTACATTTACCAAGTTTCCCTTACGCAGCGTGGAGGAAGAGGAGTGAACCGATGGGGTCACCGCTTTGAGATCCTCAGCATGGATGGATGTTAAATCATTTCACACAAATCAAGTGCAAAAGCATAAAAAAACAACAAACACCCCCCCAAAAAATATTAAAAAACGTATATACAGTAGTTCCTCGCTTATTCACGCTTCAAGATGCGCGGCTTCACCACATTTCGATTTTTCAAATTATAGTAATCCTTGGCACATACATGCTTCAAGACGCCCTGCTTCACCTCGTCGCGGATTTTAAGTAGGTCGTCATGTGATACCTTATGCACATTCTATTGGCTGACAGCATGCGTTCTGTGAGTCTCGGAACGCAGTGTGTATTAAAGAAACACTTAAAAGTGCTTTAAACAATCTATAAGAGTGTGGGAGAATGGAATACAAATATCAGGGATCAGTATGTGAGGGTTCATAAACTTTTAAATTACTGTAAATAATAAAATAAATAGTTTGTTGCAATATTGTGTAATTTAGTTATTTGCTGGTGGTCCTGGAACAAATTAACCATGAGTAAAGAGGGATCACTGAATATATACAATATTTTTTCCTCAATAAGGTGTAAGTTTGCCTTCTGTGAAATTTTTTCTCCTAAACGTGCTGCTATTTAATATCAGTATGGGGAGGGCTCATAAATGTTGAAATTATATTTAAATAATCAAGTAAATATTTGATCGCTATATCACAAATTTTCGCTTGTCGCGGGTGGTCCGAGAACACGTGAACCGCAAGTAACGAGGGATTACGGTATATGTTTTTATATATTCATTCATTTTCTGTAGCCTCTTCTTCTCCTGTAGTGGGTCGTGGGGTTACTGGAGCCTATCCAAGCTGACTGGGGGCATAAGGCAGGGTCCACTTGGGGCGCGACGCCAGTGCGCCGTGGAGCCACATAGAGACAGACAAGCACGCACGCACATACTCATAGCTACGGACAGTTTGAGACCAGCTAGTTAACCTGAAGCGCATGTTGTTTTGGAGGCGGGACAAAATCAGAGAACCCCGGGTTAATTAATGCAATCATAATCAATAAAAAATTATATACAATCATGAATTTGAGTGCAAAACACAAAACACTGATTATTTACTCTTCATCAAAATGAATAGCTTAGATACACTGTTAACTGCATTAGTCTGACTTTCCATTGCATCTTTTGAGGAACTACAACTACATCTATGCTCAGTGTCCTGAACTTTATGTTGACCTGACTGCAGTTTATCTTTATAAACAGTTTGAGAAGTTACAGATGTCATCATGACCCGTGGTGGTGGTGGGCTTAAAATATGCACATACACACAGAATACCAAAACCACCAAGACAATGTAGACAATGAGATATAACAATTCTTTTGCTGTTGTAAATAGCAGAACGATAGGCTCCAAATATCTCTTGAACTTTGCACTTTCAGTGCAGTCTGTCCAGAAAGGCAGAGGAAATAAAGAGAGAAGAGATGAGAAGAGAGGGGAAAGGAGACAAAGAGAAAATACCAGAGGCAATGGAGGACAGAGGAGTGGGAGGTAAATTAGGTGTGTAATGTGAGGTTGATGTGAAATGATGAGTGTGGTGACCTCTCATCGGAAGTCGGCCTTCTCTTCAACAAACCTTCCTCTTACTGACATTTGGACAAGCCTTCTCCTCCTCATCCTCCTGTAAAGACTCCTTCCTCCAGATACACAGTCTGCGTTGACCCAGAGATCCTCCTCATTTCCTACCTGCTGTCTGTCAGCAGCCTTTTATATCAAAGAATAAAGTTTATATCTGGATTACAAATGGATTACATTTATATCTTATGCTTAAAAATGTAAAAATTAATTTTCCTATGAATTGACATTTTAACCTGAAACAAGCATCTATCTCTGGATCGGTGGTTGTTTTTACACCTGGATTCAGTATTTACTGTCAGTCTAAATACCACCATGAAAATCACCTTAAAAATATATATATTTAACATTATCGCTATTCTAATACAGATGACAATTCTTAAATTCCTAAATTCGTCACAAACCACGATCAAAAATGTTGCTTCCACGACTATAATGTACTATAAATAGAACTTCAAACAAAAGTTTTGACTTTGTTCAACAGACGAGATGTGACTAAAATGCTTGTGGGTCTATCAGACGTTCAAAAAACGAATTGTGTTTTCCTCCACTTGTGTGTCACATCTGTCAGTCAATATATAAACAATTCATTCCTGTTATTGATTGACATGTGTCAAATGAAATTTCTAGAATACTTGGTGAAATGACAGCAAGTTAATGACAATAACATTTTGGCCTAAATGCAATAAAAGGCTTTGTTCAAAAAAAATGATCTATGGACACGTTTCTTCTATAATTCAGCAGAATAGAAAACAGAAGACATTGAAATCAAAGGGGTGTAGAGACACGCTGTGGTGACAAGGAAGAATACCCAACCTAAAGGGAAGGTTTAGGTTCCCCATCCTGCCATTAATGCCACAATAAAATAAATAAGTGTCCTATAAATTAAGAATAGAAAGCTAGTCGCTGCCGCCGGGCTGTGTCCTGCAGGAAGCTGAGACCACCTTCTCCTGGCCATCTTGAAAGGAGTTTCATGTTTTTGTTGAGTTAATGTGTAAAATAATTTTGTTAATGGAAAATGCTTTAGATATCTATATTTGTTACACCTTGAGGTCTCATTATTACCATGTTTGTTGTCAGTTATGTTGGTGTTTCCTGTTTTATTTTGGCGCTCATCCTTGTCACACCTTACTTCCTGTCTCGGTTGTTTCCCTCTTGTGTGATTACTTTCCTCGTCCCAACTGGCTTCACCCGTTCTCCATTAACCTTCCTACAGCTGCAGAAGTTTGATCTGTAGCTGAAGTTAAACATATGGGGGGAAATTCTATGATTTTACCTAAAATGTATCAAAATACACATCACTGCTGTCATCTTTACAGCCTGTGGTTTCAAATTCAATCATTCAGGCAATGGTTTACTGTTTCACTATAAATTTGTGTAGGGGGGAAATATTTTCTTAAAGATCACAGCCTTAGCTTTCATAAAAATGTAGGAATTTATGGACCAAACTCAACAATTTGATATATTCTTAAACAATGGGTTTTGGAAATAAAGACCTCAAATTTACCATCTGTTTCTGGCTGTGTCGTCTGCCTGCCTGTTGTCCATCCTGTACGTACTAAATTTAGATATGTAGTATGTAGTTTAGTATGTACTAAACTGCCCGTGACATGCTGTCCCATCGACCCTGTCCCAGTCTGTCTCAGTGTGTGATGTTTCTCCTTTATAATCATCTAAAGCAAGATTGTCAAACTCATTTTCCTCGAGAGCCACATCAGTGTTACCATCCATGTGCAGATTGTAAAGCCCTTTGAGACATTTTCTGTGAATCTGGGCTATATTACAATAAATCAACTTGAAACTTGAATCAGCATAACGGTTGTCCTCAAAGGGCCAAATGTAACTTATAAATGTAATTAAATGTAACTCAACATAATGTAAAATAAATGTAAAATAAATGTAGCTACTCCTTAATGCTAAATAAGTCTAAATTTATTACTTACTCAAGTGACAAAAATTTGATGCACAGAAAAAATATGTTTGATACTCTGTTGTAACATAAATTCTTTTAATTTGTCAGGTTAAGAAACTCACAGAAGTCCATCAATCAAGGATCAAACTGTCCAAGTGAATAAAGACAAATAACATCAAAGACAAGTTAGGACTTTTAACTATTTTCAAAACTTCTTTAATCAAAGTTGGCTTAATTACTGCATTATAGGAAATGTAGTTTTGGTCAAAACACACTTTTGACCAGTTTATTTTTTAGACGCTGACGTTTTATGCTCTTGCAGGCCGCACAAAATGATGTGGTGGGCCACATTTGGCCCCCGGGCCTTGATTTTGACACGTGTGATGTAAAGCATGTAGAACTGGTCCCAGATTACCCGGTTTTCACACTGAAATCACAGAGCATGTCTGTATTTTGAGAGACATGTATTTGTATTTAGTTCAGTGCAAAAATGGGATAATCATTTGACCTGCTGTGATGTGTTTAATTGGAAAAATGTTCCCTGACATGAATTTATCAATCTTTTCTATAAATTATTTTCTTTTCATAGCAGCTTGGTAAGTTGGTCACACCAAATTGTCCTAAGGTGTGAGTGTAGGTGTGCATGGTTGTTCGTCTTTTTGTGTGGCCCCACCATGAGCTGGCATTTTATCTGGGGTGTACCCTGCCCGTCACCCATGGCTGGTTGAGACAGGCTCCAGGAGATCCGTGATCCGCATCGCTGATAAGCGACAGAAGACGAAACGATTGTGATCATCTTGTTTGCAAGAAAATGTTTGGATGGATAAATGGTTCGAGTTAAAGTTTTGTGGTACTCAAGGTGTCACCTATGAAAGGTATGAATGATTTTTTTTGTTTTTTTATATTATAGGCTTCCATTATATTGCATCTTTCTACTTCTAATCACAACATGGTTATGTTTCACTGTGAATCATGACTAACAGACCTATAATAATAAGATTTACTGCTGCAGAGGCCTTGAGGCTAATATTTTATGCCCAAAGTGACAATGAAAACAGCTCAATTAAGTCAGAATTGGACATTGAAGATATGCCTGATAGACATGAGAACATTTTAGGATATCTGTCATAGATAGAAGAAGCAGTGTAGATATCATGAACACAAATCTTCCCTAATTCCCCAACTAATAAATTTTGTGAAAGTCAGATTTATTTAAAATAATAAACGTGTGACATTGAGTGTGTTTGAAATATGTACTCTGCTAATGAAAACAACAAAACGAAAGAATTTTTAATGAGATTCCTGCTATATTTGAGTGCAGCAAAAATCCAAGATGTAACAGGAAACACACACTTGTCCTTGTCCTTGTCCTGTGCTGCTTTTGTCAATGATATTTGAGATAATTAATTGATAATTAATTAATAGTGACTAATTTTAATATCTCCGATCACAAAGCCACTATCTTCTCTGGCTCTTTTAACTCCAAGTCAGCTAGCTGGTACTTGATGCTGCTTCGGCCCATAATACCTCTGACCATAGGGACATCTGTCGCTGATCTTGACAGTCTTTGAAACGTCAGATGATGCTCGATGGCGTTGTTCCATCAAAGTTAAAATGACAAAACATATCAGCATCCAGTGGGGAATATTTCTACTTCGTCAAAGTCACTATAGGAGCCAGAACCTTAGGATTCTCTCTGAAAAAGCCATCTCAGGGGTCTCGAGATTTCCTAGTCAGCATATAGAAACGTTTACTGAATAAAAAACTCTACCACCATAACTTCAATAAAATATATCGCGTTAGCCTTTATATCACACCTGCATCACACCATATTATCTCATTTAACCCAAAACCTCTGCCAACATGTTTTACTTCAAACAGATCTTATTGCTCCCATTCCTCATCTGCCAACTCAACTCTATTCTCACTAGACTTCTGAAATAGATATTTCCTGCTGCTGGTTGTTCCTCAAGTCCTCTCAGTCATAGCAATAACCCTCATTGTCTTCTTGATCTTTCCCAACAATGCAGTTTGACTTCTCATGTAAAAATAACAGTTGACCTTTTGGTTTTAGTCATTTTTAAAGTTAGTATAAACATATTGTTTTTGTCTAAAATCTTTAATTTGCCTCTGAAAAGTATTTTTTTTAGCTATCAACGAGGCTTTTCTGTCCATCAACACACAGAAACATTAGATTTTGGCACTCAGTTTAAATGCCCCAAGCCTAGTGAGGTAGGCTCCAGCACCCTGTGACCCGCGATGGTGGATAAAGCGGATCTGAAGATGAATGAATTGAAGATCAAGATGAAAAAAACATTTCTTTTGATTGGGCAGCATAGCGACACATTGGGTAGCGCTGTTGCCTCACAAGAAGACGGTCCCGAGATTGATTCCACCTGAGGCTTTTCTGTGCCTTGAATATTCTCCATTTATCTGTGTTGATTCTCATTGGGTTCTCCGGCTTCCTTCTGCCACCAAAAACATGCAATTTAATTGAATTGGTTGCTGTAAATTGTCCATAGGTTTAAGAGTGCTTGTCCGTCTATGCATGGCTTTGCAATTAGCTGGCATCCCCTGCAGGGTATTCCCTGTCTCTTATCCAATGTCAGCTAGGATAGGCTGCAGAGTAAACTTGAGACCTGTGTTCACATAAATGGCTGAAAGCGAGAAGATTAATTGTCTTTTCTTAAAGAAAATGTGTGGATAAAATAATTTTTTAAAGTGATCACAACTTATTTTTATGGATCTGAACAGTTTAAGCATTAAGAACCTATCAATTAGTTTGCTTTAAAGGTTGAGGTAGGCAAATAACTTACCTTTATTTCAATTTGGGACAGTAGATTTATTTGAGAAGTTATGCAACAAATTTCACAAATGTTTATGAAGAACTTGTGCTGGTCGTGGATTAAATCCCTTAAAGGTTGGTATTGAGTCAGATCAGGATTCTGGATTTTACTTTTCTTTAGTATTGTAGCATAATCTTCATCCAGGGAATTTTTCCAGAACTTTGGGTTTACAATTGCAATATTTACTCACATTTTCCATAAGGTAGATATTTGCGGTGTTTATGTTTGGATGTATATCGCTGAGATGGAACGGTTGAGTCATGTGCCATTGTTTAAAAATATGAATGATTTATTTTGGGCATCTGTTGGGGATTCAGATCTGATGACTATAATTCCCATTTATACACTTTTTTTTTTGCATTTTGAATAAATAAATACTAAGAAACTTGATTTGAGTATTTAGCACAGACACATTTGACAAAAGTTGCAACACTGAGATTTTGTCCTCTTCCCAGTGTTCTGTCCACAGACAAGAATGAGGCTAGGACTGCAAGAGGCCAGCACAAAGTTGAGCTGTAATTTTAACATCTTCAGAGGAGCTGCTCTTTGTTTTGCATGACAGCGAGACATTTTCAATAGATTCTGCTCTGCAGCTCGTCTTTAAATGTATTCAGGCTCCTGAAAATGGTAGTACATGTAAACAAACGGCCCAAACAATGAAAGTTTACTGTTTTGGTGGAAAGAGTTGTCATGTAAACAGACCCTGACATGATTGTACGCACACTTCTAGATGATATTGGCATCAACTATCTGATCTGTAAGGATGGAATCATTAATTATACTATTTAAATGTCTTTCAAGAGTCATGTTCTGTGTTAAGCGGTGAGTGTGTATGAGGAGGTCAAGACCGTTACAAGCCTCATCTGACCTCCACCAGGCTGCAACTTTTTTCTGCTGTTGTTCTTGTTTATTTAAACCTTTGTCCCCCTAACTATCGCTGCATCTTTCCCACTTTCTCTCTCCCCACTATCATTCCCATTTTCACTGGTTTTCTATGCCCTCATCATACAACTCCCCAGCAACCCGTCCCCCTCCTTTTGTATTTATTGCTGTATTTATTTCTGCTGAAAAGCCAGTCTAGTTCATTTGCTAGTCGACTGGGCAGAGCAGGACTCCTATTCTTAGGCTTTTATTAACATCATGGACTGCACAACAACAGCTACAAAATCTATTATTCATTAAGTGTAACCAATATAAAATTTAAAACAGTCTGGGCTTTTTTGTGTGGAATTATGTAAGGTCAGCATAATTTTCTGCCTATTACTAATATCTATATCATCTTTTCCTTAGTCAGCTCTATTTAAATATGCAATCATTTACAGCTTTTGACTATATGTGTGTGCACACCCAATTTTCAATATTCTTCTAGTAGACTTTTTATGCTGACATCAATGGCAAGCTATTAAAGACAGTATTTCATTATTGGTTCCTCTTCTCCAGTGGTTATTTACAATCCCATATATACTAAGCACTGATATTAAAGGAGACCATTTTAATGAGGTGCTATCTGCCATGGCAATATGTCTTTCTCCGAATGAGATTGTGTTTAAAGATTTTATCAAGAAATGGCTGTTCGGCAGGGTTATGTTTTGTCCATGAAATATGCATTTCATATCTCTTTCATTTCATTAACATAATTTAATTTGTGCTTTGCATTCTGTGCATAATACATATTTGATTTACAAAACAAATATTTCCATTAGAAAATGAATTTCATGCACGCAAAAGGCAGAACTGAAAGATGTATTGTAAGGAAATAAGAAAAAATGGAATTGTATTATCTTTGACTCAGGGAAAAAAAAAAAAAATCCTTGGCAAGGAGAAATACACTCAGTAGATTTTTATATACAAGTGTGTGTGTGCATGCAGCGGTCTGTGCTTGTTCTTGTACTGCATGTGTATGTACATGCGATCTGTGCATGCTTGTGCCGCCAGTATGTAAATGTGCATTATAGAAGCAATGAAAGCTGAGGGTATATTGCATAAACTTTAGAGCAATATACCTCAGATTGATTTACATGCCTTGCATGGAGGTTTGTCCCAATGTTAAGTGCAATGGTGCACTTAACATCAGGAGGGGCATACTTGATCCATTTTGAATCTTCATTTGGTGTCACTACTTTTAAGAGTGAGACCAACCACACAGAATATATTGTGTTCTACTGTATGAAGAGCCGTACATCAAAAGGCTTTCATATTTGTCTCCAAGGTGCGTGCCCCATGCACGGGAAGCTGCACATATCTTTAAAGTGGCCATCTTTTATTCCTCTACTTAAGAGATGTTTAGCTCCTTTTCCTCCCTTCTTTAGCCACCAGTGGGAAAGCTCTTTGGTATGATAAATTATGAAGTCTTCCCCCTCTTCGGTTTCCACTCCTTTCTCCCCTGGAAGCCTGCTAGTTTTAATTAAAGCACTTCACCTTGCTTGTTTAAAGGCTATCACGGGCCCCATGATAACTTTGAGAGAGTGTGCGCGAGAGGGAGATGGAGCACAGGGCTTTGGATAACACAAAGCGTTTTAAACTGGTCCTGGCATGTTCATATTAATTTGGCTTATCTCTGAGAAGGCAAAAAAAAAAATCCAGGTAGGAAGTGAGACAGATCCTGGGATTTAATGAGCTCAAAATGTAAAGGTAATGTCAAAACACAGTTTTTTTTTTTTTTTCTCTCAGGTTTTTTTTTTTTTTTTTTCCATTGGGGGGGCAGTGAGATCAGTGTTTCAGGGGTAACTAGTATTAGCAGGGATTTCAGGCTTCTTTGACGTTGCTGCATTGAAGGAATGGCTTAAAATAGACAGTGGCAGGTAGAGGTATGCGGCAGGAGAATGAGAGGGAGAGCAAGTAAGACAGGAGGAGAGGGAAGGCTAATACCTGGGTTTCGCTCTGCTTTGTCGCTACACTGATAGGAGAATGCTCAGAGGATGTTTCAACCTAATCGCTCTTTTCTATCCCCATCTCTCTCTATCACTGACTTACTTTCTTCCTTCCTCTGCCGTAGAGCCGCTCTGTGCGATTGCCCACCCCCATCCCCACACCCCCCGCTTTGCATCTCTTTTCTAACATACCTGCCCACCCACAGTCTTCCATCTCTGAGGTGTTTGCCTGCCCGGTTAGCAGGAACTAAGTATTTTCTAAAAGTCTGTGACAGGTGCATGCAAGGTGATGGCAGGCGGGGATGGATGGGGGTGTACAGGAGTTAAGGGAGGTGATAACATCACAGTTCTCTGTCTCTCCACCTCGTTTTAAGGCGGTGGGTGAGTGTCTCAGGTTGACTTTTTTAGCATAAGCCTCTTCTGAACTGTAGTGTTAGTACTTAACACCCCAGTCCTCAAACCAAATCCCAAATGAGAGGTTTGAGATTGGAGTTTAAAAAGAGGAAAATGTTCCTATATCAAAGTATGTAAGTTTGCAGGCTCTATCTTCAGTGCAACAGTGCAGGAGGCTAGTACTTATTAAGCATGCACACAGGGTGTGTTGCGCACAGAGCCTGTTATTGTATTGATTTTCCCGATATAGAGTGAAACCTCATTTGTTTCAGTGCACAGAGCAAATATGTTTTATTCCTGTTTTGCTTCATATAAATCATGCAACATGCATTTTTCCTGCTGTTCACTTTTCTTGATAAGGTACTGTTTGTCAAGGCTGTAAGAGATCTTAGTCTTTCTATTTGGAGTACAGCTTCTCATGTAAGAGCTGTTAGGTGCGTATTCTCCATGCTAATCAGAACACCTGAACACAGGTGATCCAACTTGAAACAAAGGATAAAGAAATGTATTTAAAAGTTATTTATGTACATTATTTATATATCCTGGAGATATTTATTCTGTACTTTTTAAATCAGCAAAATTTGTCCATACCTGAATTTCAGTTGCTTGGAACACATGGCAACATAAATATTTAACCTGTTTCATTTTCCTCATTGATGGTCTAGCTGCTCTGGAATATTTAAAAGGTGCGGTGGGCAGTAATAATGTTAAAAAAAGAAGAAAACTTCTACTCTCAAAAAAAGTCAGTCATCACAGTCTAATAATTTGCTTCTTTTAAAGAAAATATGACAAAAACTAAGAGATTCATTCATTCATTCATTTTCACAACCGCTTCTTCCTCTGTCACCGCAAAAATTAAGAGATAAAAGTAGCAATTTCAAATTACCTTCTACCAAGTTAAGGAAGTGGAATAATTCAAATGCTCAGACTGTACACACATAAATAGGTCCACTATGGATCAGTCTGGCTGTGAACTGTTGTCAATAAAGCTCTGAAGGATTCTACAGGAAAGGAAAAAATGGACTGACACTGAAGGAGAAGTCTGTCTGCTACAGTACATGAGGATTTAGTATGCATGCAAGACTGGACCATGATGCCTTGATTATCTGTGCCCTCCATGTGGTGGAGCTGGCCTGTATGGACTAACAGGTGTCTTGGAAGATGTGGGACTAATGTACGGTTTTGTACACTGATTAAATTGGCCCTAATAGAGCAGAAATCTGGGCCAACTGTGAAATAGGTTTGTTTGGCTCAAAAGTCAAGAGAAATCAGTCTTCAATTGTCCAATGCATCATGAGATGGTTTCACTGTGTTTCCAGGTATATGAAGCTCCAGTGTCTAGTCACAAGATGTAACCCTTCATACTTTATTTCTCATGCTATTATTTTATTTTATTTTTTCAATTTATGTTATCTTATCTCTCATACATGCTCAGTCTTATTTTTCATGTTATCACAATTTGGAACCACTAATTGACAAATTAGCTTTAGCGACTATCATAATGTCCACTTTTATATTGCTGTTGTCTTTTAAACTCAACTCCGTTCCTCTGGTTTATTTTACGCTGTTGTTTGTTTACCTCACCTCCCCATCACCGCCCAGTCTTCGAGAATCACCGATGTCATCATTCATCAGCTTCTACAGGGTCATCAGCCACCACCACCAGTGTCCTGCTGCTCAGGACAGACTACCTTCAATCTTCATCTCACTGAAAAGTTTAAATGTCAAAAATGTTTAAACACCAGACTATCTACCAGACCATGTATGAGATGTAACATATATCATATTGTTCCTTCTGAATGGATTGTTATAGACCTACAGTTTTGTGCTTTAATGGGTTATTTCCATCACGTCTGTGAGGCATCAAGACCTCTGCACATGTGCATATGCAGTAATAGCAGTACAGACACAACTAAGTGCAGATAAGCAACATGTTAAGCCTCCTGTCATGGATATTGTGTGGCTCTAGATCATCACGCCCCCCCCCAGCCAAACAGGCTGGAAGAGAAGTACCCCCTCAGAAAACAACACATAACAAACATATCCCCTTCCTCAAACAAACATGTCCCTGTCTCCACATTATCACCTTAGCCTGAACAAAATGCCTCTCTTTGCTCTGTGGTTCCATGAGTGCAGGTACCTCCGCTTGTTTGTTAACATCAACACCAAGGAGAGGGAGAGAGGGGGAAAAATCAATCTAATACTGCAGAACTATCAGATCATATGAAATTATGGATTCTTGGTCTAAGCATTCAGCCCTTGTCTGCCGAGCTGTGCAAATCAATTCAAACAGACACAAAGAGCAAACACACGCCGAATGCCACAATAGGAAATTGAAGCGAGCGGAGCCTCCCTTTTTAAAATATGCCGCTACATATTTGTTTTGTGGATTACCATTCTGAAATGAAATTTGAACAGTTACTTAAAATAATATGCAAAAGATATTCTAGCTTTTTTTTCTTTTTTTTTTTTCTCGTCTCCTCCATCCCCTGTCCCCTTGTTTGTTAGAGGAGAGGGGAGCAATGGTAGAGGCCACAATGTAAACAGATACACAAAGCTGCTATGATGCTGATTATTTTTCCAAAACATATTTTGGGGCCTTATCCCCATTGCAGAGTTGACTATTTATTCTTTTTTTGGGGGGGGGGGGGGGGTTCTGCATGGTTCTACCAGTTGTGATACATTCATGTCAGTGAAAAAGATGCTGTTGTTATATGGAGTCAAATGAGCGTCGTGTTCAGTACAACTACAAGTCATAGACATCTTTACTCTCAGGTGGGATCTGTTGTATGACTAATATGAAGTGCAAATATTGTGAATTAATGGCTTTAATGCATGTATTCCTTTTGTTGGCCTCATTTCCAGTGTTTTCAGTTCCT